>SJYT01080531.1:708791-762771 GCA_006410635.1 Cephalophus harveyi | reverse complement strand
GGGTGGGAGGGAGGGAGGAAGGAGCCCTTCACATGCTTTCAGTTCCCAGAGTCCACACCCAACCAGCTGACAAGTTGAAGAGGGAAGAGCTATCTCCAAGTCCTCCCCATACTGCAGATTCCTGAGATATTAGTGATCTATTACTGCACAACAAATTACCCCATAACTTTGTGGCTTGAAACACTTATTTTCCCACAGCGTCTGTAGATCAGGGGTTTGGGCATGGCTTGGCTGAGTTCTCTGTGTCAGAGTCTTTCAAGGGCTGTGATCAAGACATCGGCTGGGACTTTAGTCATCGCGAGGTGCCCCTGGGGAGGCTACACCTCCAAGCTCGTTCAGGGGCTTGCTAGCAAGACTTGGTTCCTTGAAGCCTATGGAGTTATTACCTTCAGTTCCTGGACAGGTGGGCTTCACGTCATGTGGTGGCTTACTTCATGCAAGCCGAGAAGGCAACAGTGAAAATGGAGCGAGCAACATCACAAGTAACCTCCCATCATTCTTGCCATATTCTGTTCAGTAGATGCAAGTCATAGCAGAAAAGGCTTTCACACTAAGCAAAATTAATGTCTTATTTTAATCCACTGGGCCTTGGGATGGTTTGTTACACAGTGTTGGGTAACTAGAAAACACCAAAACACAGGGAGAGGGGAGAACTGAGTAGGAAGACTGTATTTATTGAATATTTGCTGTGTATTGGGATCACTTGGCAAGACCGAGGCTTAGACAGGTTCAGGGAGTTGCCAAAGCTATTAATGGCATAAGGAGGATGAAACCAATTTTTTTAGATTCCACAACCTTTTCACTTTTCCACTCCACTTCTTGTCCTTTGAAGAGAAACTATCTCAAACCATTTGAATATCAAATAGTATTTTACTGATGGCTTTCATGTTTTCCAAATTCCTAAATTTAACCAGCAGAGACTATTTCTAGGTATACTTCCCCTCTCCCACCCTTTCAATTCTCAATTATGAAGACCTTTTCCTGTTAATCTGTATTTTCCTCAAATTCTGTATTTTATAAAGCTGGCAGGACCAGCCCTCCAACCTTAGCTAGATTTTCCTCCATAAAAACAAGCTTTCTGGAATACTATTGCTTGCCCATGGTGAGGACATAGATTCCAGGAAGTTGCTTTTAATGCTAAAAAAAGAACATGAGGCAGACATCTGCTTGAACAGAGAAGAATGTAAAATCCAACTGCTCCCACTGCTGGTGTCTCTGTCGGCACCCACAACCCCCTCCAGTCCCGCAGAGGGGCTTCAGGCTGAACGCATAAAAACTGCGTGCTCACTGATTCAGGGACCCAGGGTCGGAGGGAGGAAGACTTTTCACTGCAAACCTTTTTGCACAGTATCTGAAATATATAGTGTGCATGTAAATTACCTTTAAAAAAAACTGCTTAAAAATTAATCTCAGATGAGAGAGTTCTGTTAAGAGAAATGGAGGTATTTATCAGGATGGATTCAGTGATCGCTGTACCCTCTCCCAGGGGCTGCTTCTAGGCCACCTCATGTGTGATTAAGACCATCCTGAAAGCTTCCAAAGTGAGCTCAGGCCTGGAAACTCAGCAGAGATGGGAAGAGCATAGAGATGTTCTCGTCAGGGCCTCCTGCCTGTTGGGGAGACAAGGAAGGTTTTTCTAAAAGCAGTGTTGCATTAAGGGGGACCTCTCCCAGGGCCCGAGAGTGGACTCTTGCCTAACACTCGGAAATGAATCATCTGAGGAAACACTTGAGTTAATAAAGCACAAGACTTTATTGGGAAGGGACACCTGGGCAGAGAGCAGGAGGGTAAGGGAACCCAGGAGAACTGCTCTGCCACGTGGCTCGCAGTCTCGGGTTTTATGGAGATGGGATTACTTTCCGGGCTGTCTTTGGCCAGTTATGCTGACTCAGGGCTCTTCCTGGTGGCTCACACACTGCTCAGCCAAGATGGATGCCAGCAAGAAGGATTCTGGGAGCTGGTAGGACATGTGGTGTCTCCTTTTGACCTTTCCCAAATTCTTTCAGCTGATGGTGGCTTGTTAAGTCCATTACTAAGACCTCCTGTCATAAAATAACACATGCAAACGGTTACTATGGTGCCTGGCCTGGGTGGGCGGTTTCAGTCAGTATGTTTCTCCTAAGAGTAGCAGATAATTCACAGCCATACCCTAGATGCTCAGGGGTTGAATGATAATCTAAAAGATGAGTCAGATCCAAGGATGGTCCCATTCTTTCGCAGTCTAAGTCATAATGACATTAATGATAATGAGAATTACTATTGCGAGTGCTTAGTCCATTAACATTTAATTAAATTAATGATATGACTGGAATTAGATCTACATTTTAGTATTTGTTATCTGTTTCTTGGTTTTCTGTTCCTCTCTTCCCCTCTCCCTCCTAGTTTAGACTATTTAAAATACATTTTAGAATTATTTTATGTACATATTGGCCTTTTAACTAGAACTATTTACATCATATTTAAAGGTTACACTAGGGATTACACTATACATCCTTGATTTTTCACACGGTTAATATTGTACCATTTCATATAAAAATGTAGAAAATTTGCAGTTGTACTGTTCCATTTATCCCTCATACTACTCCACCCACAGCACTTTTCACTGTTACTGCCATGTGCCTTACAACTACATACACTGTAATCTGTAAGCAATATTATAATTTCTTTTTAAAGAGTCATAAGTATTTCAAAGAAATGGAGAGAAAAAACAGTTTTATATATTACCCAGATATTTACCATTGCTAATGTTCTTTAATCCTTTCAGGCAGTTGAAGTTTCCCTCTGGTATAGTTTCCATTCAGCCTGAAGAAATTGCTTTGTCTTTCTTCCAATGAAGCTCTGTAGGCAATGTAAAAGAACATCTACTCTGCCTTCTATTTTACAGGATATATTTACTGGATATAGAATTTTGAGCTGACAGTTCTTTCTCTTGACACTTTAAAGATTTTTTCCCACTATTTTCTAGCCTCCATGTTTTCTCTTAAAAACTTGGTGGATGTTAAAATTATTGTTGTCCAGTATGCCATGTGTTGTTGTTCTCTGGCTGCTTTCGAATTTCTCTTTATGTCCAGTTTTAACTCTAATGAACCTAGATGTGATATTCTTTGCCTTTGTCCTGCGTGGGCTACTCTAGAGTAAATCTCCAAATTTATGTCTTTTACTAAATATAGAAAAAATTCAGTCATTATTTCTTCAAAATTTTTTTTGAAATATTCTTTCTTTCTTCTTCCTTTGAGACATTTATATGAGAATTTTTGATATTGCCCTAGAGGTCCTGGAGACTTTGTTCATGTTTTAAATCTTTTTTTTTTTTTTTTCTCTTTCTTCTTCAGATTAGATAATTTCTATTGGTATACCTTTACATTCACTGACTTTTTTCTGACATCTCTTCCTGAGAGTTAGATTTCTCATTATTTGAAAATGAAGTTACAAATAAGCAAGAGAGGAAGGCTAACATGAACAGGTTGCTTCCTGTCACACTGAATTAGTGTTGGACATCAGAAGAAACTCATTTATTAGAATGATGGAAAAGAGAGAGAAATAGATGTGTTCACAAAAGCTAGTGTACATACATACATTCCCAAATCTAGTCACTGATTTAGAAAAAAATGACATCCTCATAGCAAGGAGTGCACCTTGTATCCAGATCTTGGTTTGAAAGGAACAAGAGAGAACCTTGGAGAAATGGTTCATTCCAGGGGCTAGGGAAGAGGAAATAAAAGACGAACTTCTGAGCATCTTGTGAAGCAAGGAAGTGCTCAAAAAAAAAAAAAAGACAAAGAAAATTATGGGGGCTTCCCCAAAGACACAAGTCCCTGGAAGGGCTCCTAATACATTAGTTTTGAATTATATCCCAAATAACAAAAAAAATATGCTTTGTCCCATAGTAATATAAATCAATTGCTGACTAAATAAATGGGTGGAGGATGAGACAATTTCTCCCTCCTAAGAATTCCAACTAATCAGTGTAGAACAAAAGAAGAAAACGGAAAACCACCATGAGACATTACAGTAACAACGGTTGCAGGCAAGACTCAGCAACGAACGCCGAAAACCAAGAAAGCACAGGGTGTGCCTTCAAAATATCTTCTTCAAATATTTATTAATTCCTCTAGTGGAGTATGTTCACAGATTCTTAAACACTCCTCCCGCCAGGAAGGGGACTTTAATTTTTCTCTCTCTGAGTGTGGGCTGGATGTAGATTCTCGGTTAACGAACAGTTTAAAATGAGAAAAAGACTAACAGTATAGTGGAGAAACCTTCAGGCACCCCTAAAACAAACTGCTCAAAGTCAACATCACCAGTAAGAAGACACAGTGACACCATGTACCCTCTGAAATGATACAGCAAGGACATATCACCTCGGTGGCAGTCCTCCCCAAGGTGTTATTTAGTTGCTGTCACGTCTGACTCTTTTGCAACCCCATTGACTGTAGCCCACCAGGCTCCTCTGTCCATGGGATTTCCCAGGTAAGAATACTGGAGTAGGATGCCATTTCCTTCTCCAAGGGATCTTCCCAACCCAGGGATCAAACTTGTATCGCCTACATTGCCAGGCAGATTTTTTACCACTGAGCCACCGGGGAAGCCCCAGGCCTCCCTAGGATCTAATCCTGAGAAAGCTTTAGACTAATCCAAATTGCAGGAAATTCTGCAAAATATCAGACCAGTACTCCTACACAGTGTCAAGGTCATGAAAGACAAGGAGAGAGTAAGAGTCTATCACAGATTGGAGGTAACTAAGATAAATGTGAAGATTAAAGCAATGTGGTGTCTTGAATTGGATCCTAGAACAGAAAAGGAGTGTTAGTAGAAAAAATGAGATAAGCCTTCCCTTTAAAATGTATAACTTCTTGAACATCAGTACAGAATTATTCAACTCCCAAGGCCTTAATGTAAAGCTTTCAACACTGACTTCTTGAGGTGTTCAAGTCAGACATACCAATAATAATAACAGCGCCATTTATTGCATCTTAATGGAGGCCAGATACTCAGCTCAGGATTTTACATACAGTGTGCCATTTAATCCTCCAAACAACATCATCAACAACATCATCAACTCCATTTTACAGGTGAGATGTTGAGCACAAAGCAGGATAGTAAATTGCCCAAGGTCACACAGCTAGTAATTGCAGGAACCAAGACATGAACTCAAGGAGTTTGGCTTCAGCCCTCAGACGCTTTAACTACTATGCTTGGTCTGTGGGAGTGTTTACTAAATTATTGCCTTGAGGAATTAGGAAACTCCATTACAGGGATACTGTGAATCATCCAAATAAGAACCATAAAATACTGGAGGAAGAAATGTTTATATAATTCTTTCTGAAGCAGCAAAATCTATACCCTTGTTTTTCCAAGCTTTAGTCTTCCTCCAGCCAGCTCCCCAGTTTCTGCCATGGCTGACATAACCTGTCCTCTTAGTCACTTAATATCTTTTAAATCGACTCAATTGTTTTTGCTTAAGTAAATTATTCAAAAAGGAAAGTGACCTCATGTCACTATTGTAAATGGAAAAGCAGTATCATTTACCTTAAGTAAATGGTAACCTAAAAATAAATACCATAGAAACAAAACAATGTCGATAGATTACAGTTAGATACCAGCACTTGCCAAGGCCCTGAGCCTGAATGAGTTGTGTTCTCTCTTTGTTGAAACAAGGAAGATTTAATGAATGTTGGAGACCTGTCCTTGGCAGACCAGCACCAAAAGGTAAGCAGAATTACCAAAAAAACTGAAGTCTTCTTTGTCATTTTGGAATCCAGTGACAGAAACCCCACAGAAACTTAAACAAAGTAGAAACTATTGCTTCTCACACAAAAGCCTGCAGGCAGGAGGACTGGCCAGTATGGCGCCCAACAGCCCTGAGAAGAGGCACGTGCTATCTTGTGGTCCCATCAGGGCAGCCTACACGACCACTTCGAGGACCAAGATTGCTGCTGCAATACCAGCCATCACTTCTGCTCTCCAGGGAACAACAAGAAGGAAAAGGGAATACCTCTTCTCTTTGAAAATACGTCTCCACTTTCGCTTGCATCTCTTTGGCTAGAACTTATTTACATAGACTGGGAGACAGGGAAATGTAGTTTTTATTTTGGGCAGCCAAGTATCTAACTTCAAAAAAAGGAAGGGGGAATTCTATTATTAGAGGAAAAGGGGGAAATGGATAGAGAGTAGCAATGTCTGTGATTTTATGATTCTCCATGCCCCACCTACCTTCTTCCAGGACTCCTCTTAGGAGAATCACCTAAGTGATTCCAAGCCCAGGGCTTCAGCTGACCTCTCCACTTGCTTCTGAGGTTGACCTTGACCCTGCTGCTCCTCTGCCCATCTTCTGAGCTAAGGAAAGTACTTCTCTCCCTCTACTAAGGTTACACTTTGTTGTTAGGCCCCTTAAAGCTGCCCTGCCTCTGAGCCCATCTCTTACAGGGCTCCCTGTGCTAAGTGGGCTGTGAGATGAGCACTGCTCAGGGAGTCATCAGGCCTGGCTGCCCCTCTCTGGCTGTGCTGCCATCTCTGATTCACTCCCAGAAACTCTTCGTCACTGAACATGACCCTGCAGAGCCAGAGGCAGAGGTCCTGGCCATGGGCTGGAAGAATCCATGGCCCCAGACTGAGCTGTGGGCTCTGATAACTCTGCCCTGAAACTTGAGGAGTTTCACACCTTATAGGAAAGTTACACCACATTCAACACAAAGACATACACAAAAGGCCTTCTCAACACGAAGACAGAGACAAAACTTGCCAAGGATGGTGTTGGCAACCATTAGCAAGTTGGAGATGGAAATCCTCTTATATCAAATGACCTTCAGTTATAGTCTGAAGAGGAAAGATGTGACCTGACCAGGGAAAGGAGGGAAGTTATGGGCATTGCCATTGACAGCCTCAGAGGTGAGTCACAGATGCTGGGGTTACCATCTGCCTGGATCACTGAGACCAGGACCACCACTCCAGGCAGAGCTGAGATCATAGGGTCTTAGAGCAGGAGGCCATCTGAAGATCCCCTGGCCCTGTAAGTAGCCACATTTTCAAAACCAAAGGCATTTTTTAAAAAGCATCAACCCAACAGACTTTTGCTTTAATAGTTTCATGACAATTAAGTTGTACAAATTAATAATTAAATCACATTTCTTGTATTTTGTACCTAAGACCCATATCTGCTGGTCAGAGGGCCTGGTGAGCATGGGCAAAATGGTAAGACCAAGCTGAGCTTCCAGATGCTTGACATTTGCCTCCCACACAGGCTCAGGCTGGAGGAAAACCCATTGCTTTAGGTGGGAAGTTGAAAAACACCAGGAAAGAACTGGTAAGTCAACCCCACTCTTGGCATCTTTGCTGGTCTCCAGGGTCCTACCAGGTTGGAAAGAGCTAAACTTCACAGTCAATCTCCTCAACTTACTGGTGGGAAAACTGAGCCCAGGAGGGGAAGTGGCTCAGCCAAAGTCACTCAGTTATGGATGGTGAGCCATGTCGCTCGCCTCCTAACTCATGACCACTGTCCTGCCCACTTCTACACCCTCCCAGTTGCTCAATCCCCAAACTCCAGCCAACAGTCTCAGAGCACGGTGTGGGAACCAGCTTAGCAGAGACACGGGGAAGAGAGGGATTGCTCCCAAAGAAAGGTGAATCATCCACACCCAAGTGTACAAAGTAGCAGGGACGCCTGGATGAGAAAGCCAAGCCTGCGCCAGGCTGCCATGGGTGCCATAAACAAAGCAGCCGAACGTGCCAGACTCGTTGTGATTACCCAGCAGGCGGACGGTGCGTCTGAAGGCTGCAGTCTGTGACGGGTTCCAGGCCACTCACCTGGCTTCTTAGACGATCTTATGCCAGTGATAAGAGAAAGCATTGTTCTCCCCAAACACTATCCAGATCTAACTCAGAACAGACCACCCAGAAAGTAGTTGTAACCTGTCATGCTTAATAGGAGAATGAATTGCAATATGTTTTTATTCCCAGGGCCTGATGAAGTCACTGAATCTCTCAGATAAAGTGTCAAACCAGCCTGTGACACCAGCTGAGAAACCAAGCGTTAGCCCAGTTTTCTTGGTAGCCGTGCGACCTTGAGCTGGCTCTCGGGGTCCTCGGTGCCTCAATCATAAGTGGGAAGCTTTGTCCCTGCAGTGGTCTGCTAGGACTGCCAAGACAAAGTAACCACAGATGGGGATTTAAACAACAGAAATGTATGCTCTGTTTGTTCTAGAAGCTGAACATCCAAGGTCAAGGTATCGACAGAGTCGGTTCACTTTAAGGGCTGTGAGACAGTTTCTGTTCCTTGCCTCTCCCCTAGCTTCTGGCGGTTTGCTGGCAAATTTTGATGTTTCTTCCCTTGTACGTGCATCACTCTGATCTCCACCTTCATCTTCACATGGCATTCCTGGTGGTGTGTGTGTGTGTGTGAATCTGTCTCCAGTTTCCATTTTTTGTAAGAGCATCAGTCATTTGTATGAGGAGTCCACCCTAGTGACCTCAACCTAATTCATTACATCTGTAATGACCCCATTTCCAAAGGAGGTCATGTTCAGTGGTGCCGGGAAGTAGGGCTTCAACATATGAATTAGGGGAGGACTCGACCCAACCCAGAACCATCCACAGCCCTCCACCTCAGCACCGACTGTAAGGGTCACAGAAGGCCTCGCGTGTGAAAGTACCGAGAGGCAGATAAGGCCAGCAGGATGGAAAAGTCTGTGTGTCCCCTTCGGGCTGTGGGGGCTACTGAGGTGTGGCTGTAGCTCTGAGAAGCAGAAACCTGGAAGTGCAAGGGTTTCCTGGCTACTCTGGACAACTCGGCCGACGGGCTGGGGGCCATGCTTCCATAAAGGCTGGGTATAAAAAGGCAAACCCAGGCAAGCGTTTTCACAGAGGCAGGGCCTCCTGGTTGGTCTGTGACTGAGGAACCTTTGGTTTCTTTTCTGCTCCGTCCAAGGGCCTGCTGCCATCAACAGCAAATTTGCTTTAAGTGGGACTGATTTGATGCCCCACCTCTCCTCCATCCCACTCATGTTAGAACTGAAACGGAAAGAACTGAAGCTAAAATAACTCAATCCCCCACGTGGTTTGGGGTGAGTGGACGGAGGGTTGCCATTTCCTGTTGCCGTGTATAAATAAGCACCGATCACTGTAGGAAGCAGCCGATTTCCCCACAAGACGAGGGTCACCAGCCCCCCGAGCTGCCCCTGCTCACCTTGCCAGCTGCCTGGGCCACCCTCTCCTCCACCCATGCTCCCTCCATCCTATGGCACAAAGAACTGGAGTAATTCACCCAAGGCCCCTCAAGTAAGTGGCTAAACAGCATTCAGACCCAGCCGGTCTGGCTCCAAAACACCATAATTCCTTATGTCAGACTGAAGCTGGACCACTACCCAGACCAAAGGCTCAGATGCACGATGTGGTATTGGCTCTGGAGACAAGCTAGGCCTGGGGGACGAGTAGAATTTCCACACTGAGTTTTAGAGTTTTTCACTTAAGTGTTTTGAAGAAGGGAGGCCAGTGGTGGATACAAAGGCTGGACCATCTGGAGTGAGAGGGAGCCTTCATATCCCCTTCCCTTGGGGAGGTCTAAGTAGTTTTTTTCATTAATTGATTGAACCTATTGGAAAACATATCAAGCATACAGACAAGGGTAGAGTATCAAAATGTACATACTATTTGGCTTTATCAAATTTAACACTAAGCTATTTTTGTTTCAGATGTTTTAGTTTTAAGAAATAAAACAAGTGATGAGTTGAAGTTTCCTGCACATCGTTCCCCTTTCTTTGGAAGAGACCACCATCATAAGGTTGTGGTATCATTCCCATGAGCATTTTGTACTCTTAATACCCACATATGCTTCCCTGGTGGCTCAGAGGTTAAAGCGTCTGCCTGCAATCTGGGAGACCCGGGTTCGATCCCTGGGTCGGGAAGATCCTCTGGAGAAGGAAATGGCAGCCCACTCCAGTATTCTTGCCTGGAGAATCCCATGGATGGAGGAGCCTGGTAGGCTACAGTCCACAGGGTCACGAAGAGTCGGACACGACTGAGCGGCTTCACTTCACTTTCACCCATGTATGCATTCATACATATCTAACAGTACTGACTTGCAGGTCCTAAAACTTTTTCCCAGTGAAATCATACTGGACATTGCTCACTTACTTCTTTCCACACCACCATTTGCCTTTGCTTGAATCATGTTGATCCTTGTGGCTGCAATTCATTCATTTTAACTTCTATAAAAATAGGCCACAATTTAAAAAATTAACTTTCTGATTGCTTTGCATTTTTTTTTAATAGTAGGAATAACCTTGTAAGAAGATTCTTGTACCAACGAGGCTCCCACACTCTTCTGAAGCATAATCTTAGAAGTAGGATGCTGAGTCATGGGGGAGGAGCATCGTCAAGTCTTCGGACAGTCACTAAACTTCCCTCCAAGGTGATTCTATCGATGTATCCTCCCACCTGTAGAACTTTGAACTCTCCACATAGTTGCCTACACTTGGCATCATCAGCCTTTAAATTTTTTGCCAAGCAAAATGAAATGGTATCTTCCTGAGATTTTAATTTGCATTTTCTTTTACTAGCAGTGAGATGCAGCATCTTTTCATGGTGTTATTTTATGGGCATGAGTCTTTGGGTGTCTCCCCTAGTGAACTTCAAAGGAGGGGTGCAGAGTAGCCAGAGCTTAGATCTCGGGCCTGGTGCTCGTTAACTCTAGAAGCTCTCCTAACTCCTGGGTAAGAAACTCACTGTTGCCTGAATAGCCTGGAGGGCCTCGTGAAGGGTAAAGGGAGAGAGTAACGGGAGAAGTGGCCTGTTTTACCCTCTCCATCTACTAAACAACTGGAGTCGGGCACAGCACCCCGGTTGGTGACCTGTTGCATGACTGCCACAAGGCCAGTCCAGGATGGCAGGTGCCCTCTTCTCTACAGAAGCCTTCTGGGGAGGATGTGAGCAAGGGAAAAGGTAAGATCAACTGCCCTCATAAACCACAAGGTCATATTGCACAGCACGGGAACTGTCCTGATCATTCTGTGGCAAACCATAATAGAAAAGAACATAAAGAAGAGACTCAAGGCAAGGCTGAGATGAATGAAAGTCACTCAGTCATGTCTGACCCTTTGTGACCCCATGGACTGTAGCCCGCCAGGCTCCTCGGCCCATGGAATTCTCCAGGCCAGAATGCTGGAGTGGGTAGCTGATCCCAAGGCTGATGGGTGTTTAATTTTGTCCCATAGATTTGGCAACACACAGGTCCTTGGAGAGCTCCACAAGGCAGTGCCAAGAGAGCATGTTCAGGTTTGGGGTCAGAAACCCGCCCGGAGTGAGCTGAGGGAGCCGGAGGGTGTGCAGACGTGTCTCTTGACAAGCTCAACTGCAAATGAGAGCAGAAGGGCAAGGAGTTGAGGAAGAGTTTTCTTTCACCAAGAGACAAAGCGTTTAGATCCAAGAGAAAGAAATGCAAGGACGGGGCTGTGAACCACTGGAGTGAGGCTTCGGGCGGGCCACCATCCACCGTCACAGCAGGTGGGGGAGGTCGTGTAGATGAGGCTGGAAGGCTTGGAGGCCAGTGCCCATCGGATGGCTGTTCTGCCCTCTTCTTCCTGCCCTCTTCTTCTGTTCTGCCCTGTTCATCCTTCTTGGGGCAGGATGCTTGGTCATCAGATGCTCAGGTAGGGGGTCACATAGGAAAGTTGAGACTGAAGCCAGCTTGAAACAGTCCTGGAGAACGGGAGGGTGAGCTTGTTGAAGACTGCCGCCTCCCTGTCGCCACTTTGCGAACGCCTGTCCTAATTCCTCTGTCCTGACTGTGCTTGGATGCGCAGGAGGGCCACGGATGAGGAAGGGTGAAGTAAGGCAACCCTGCGCTCAAGTTGGAAGCCCCTGAGACCCTGAAGAGAGAGGGAACTATCTCCCTCAGAGCTGCAGGCCACCTCTGAATAAGAGGCAGGGTCAGGACTCAAAGCCAGGACCCAGGAGTGGCCGGCGTTTCTGCGTGAAGATGCCTTCATGCCATAGGGAAGACACAGGGGGGTCAAGGACCAACGATGACAGGCTTGATTTGATAGTTCAGGGGTTTGCTTTCTCTTGATTCCACCAGTAAACATTTTTACTGTGTTCTCTTTTTCCATCAACTGAGTATATAGTATGGCAGAAGAAAAAAAGGTGGCTGATATATTTTGGTTAATTATTAACACTTATTTCCTGTTTTCTCTTTATTGCTTAAAAAATTAATGTTGAAAAAAAATAATTAATAAATAAATAAAATTAATGTTGACTTAAATATTTTTCACTACCTCTCCTTTTAAAGGTTTCTCATCCCCTCACTGACTGTCTGGCAAGACGGAGCAGCGGTTTTAAATTTTTTTCTTTTTCATCCCCATTTAACAGACAAAGAAGCTGGGGACCCTGCAGGAGATGTGATCTGCAAAGACTACCCAGCTTGTGAAAAGGCAGGGTTTCAACTAAAGGCTATCATCTCTGGCTCGCAGGGTTGGGGTCCGAGTGATGAGGGGCTGGGGGTTCTAGCAGACAGGACACCAGGGTGAGAGCCCTCTCCAGGGCGCCCCCTCCTGGTGGTCGGTGTATGAGCAGGATATCTTCTCCAAAGGCGGCGGCCCTCTCAGGGCAGAAAGCTATGGAAAGCACCTCTGATGCCAGAGAAAACCAGAGGCCTGCCAAGCTCGGCCTCTGCTTAGACGGCACCAGGCCAGAACAGAACTTGGCTTTCACTGAGCCATGAGCAAAGAGCCAAAGAAAACAATGAGGGGACCCACAGCCCCTAGAAGCCAGCCCCCTGCCCCCAGCCCCTCTGCAGACAAGCGCTGGTGACTCACTCCTCCGCAGGGAGCAGCCTCGGGGGAAGCAGGCCAGGAGCGCATGGGAGAAACGCTATGGATGGACGTCAAGCAGGTCCTGGTCTCCAGGAAGGAAAAACACCACTGAAACCACCACGGTTGGCAACGGTGCTGCTCTCCAGGGTCCCGGGTGTCTGCTGAGTGGCGTGCAGGAAGGACGGAGAGAGCGGGGCACAGCTCAGCCACACCCAGGAGCCAGCTTCCCGGCCACGGCTGGACAAAGGGTCTAATGCAACAAGCCTGGGATCATGGACCGCCAGCCAGCACAGGGCCGGGCGTGATTAAGATGCTCTGGAGAGAATCGTTTAGATTTTGCCTGCCCCAGGCTAACGTTTTTAAGGACCATTATTTTGGACTTCTTACCAAAAGAAGAGTCTGAGGCCTGATTCTCCCCTGTATGAAACGCCATCTTTGCAGCAAATAACAACAACAACAAAAAGATAATGAATCAAACAAGGAAACAATGAGGATATTCAAACCCATGCTTTCTTATTGCTAGAACCCACCGAGCTTCAACCCCTGAGGCTCAGAATGTTACCTAAACACACGCTTGTGCTTCTCGGTGTTGGCACAGTTAGGAAAGGAGAATGACCGTGCTGGGAGGCCAGGCTCCCTCGAAGCTCCCGGGTGGTCAGCGTCCGGCTTGAGAGAGGGGCGTCCAGGGACGGAGTTCTTGGGATGCAGGGCACTTGGCTCTGCTTTTACTGGGGCACCCGGGGACCGACTCTCTACAGTGTCCAGCACAGGTCCAGAAATTCACTCTTCACTTCCTTGGTCCACGCATTCATTCACCTGCCATCCTACAGGCATGTGCCAACGGCCCTCTTGTGCCTGATACAGAGTTGGGCTCCTGGGTGGATTCAGAGAGCAAAGAGATGATCTCCGCACTGAGTAACTGCGACGTGATGCAAAACAGGCCTCAGAGCTATGCTGTGGGGCCACACGGGCATCTCGGGCTCCTGGCCTCCGGCCCCTCTGCCAGGACACCTGCTCCCTCACTTCCTTTGAGTCTCTGCTCACACTCCTCTGTCCCGGAGGTCTTCCCCCATCACACGCCATCACTCCCTGTCCCCTGACCCGGCCTTATCATGGCACTTACTCCTCCTGATAGCGCATGTATTGATGGTCTTGCCCAGAGTGTCAGCTTCATCGAGGCACAGACCTTGTTCTGCTCTCTTTCGAGTTCTCAGCTCCTATACAGGGCTTCTCACTGACACTGAAAAGTAAATGCTGTGAGAAGAAAGAGCAGGAGGGACGGACACTGCTGTGACTCACCAACCATGGCACATGTGAGACGGCTTCCAGGTGGAGGTGTCCTAGGGCCGGGACTTACAGTAGGATTTGCCTGGGGTGGAAAAGAGAGGACCAGACAGCCAAGCAAAGGAAGTGGTACCTACAGGACTAAGGAGGTTGGAAGGAGGCGAGGCTGGGGGCAGGTGGGAATACGGCTGAAGGCCCTTGAGGCCAAAAAGTGGTCACGGCCTCATCCCTGAGCTGTCGGGAATGATCCAGAGTGATTAAGCAGAGGACAAGAAAGGGACGGGTGTGCTGGGGTGGGGAGAGATGGAAGGAGGCCTGTTGGCCAGGAAGCACTTGATTTTGCAGTTTGAGGTGGCGCCAGCAGGGAGGCAAGTTCTGGGGAAGGGACAGGGGTCCCCAAGTGCAGCTCAGGTGGGGCCTGGTGGGCTTCATGGAGGAGGTAAGCCTGGTACAGGGCTCTGGAGCCCACACCAGATGGTAGGGCGGCCGGAAGGGGGAAAAGGGCAGTGCAGGGCACCAGGCCAGCTCCCCACGGCTGACATGCCCACTCCTCCCACCTCTGCCCCCCCATGGTCACCAGCATGTTCGCCCCAAACAGTCAGCATGGACTGAGGCTAATTATCCAGCCAGGAAATGCCTGCGTGGACAAGGCCACGTCTCCCGACAGCCCCAGCCCCGCCCGGGCGGCCTTGAGTGTTCCCTGCCCGCTCTCCTCGTCTGGTGCCAGCCCAAGGCCGGGGACTCGCCCGACACAACTCGGCCCTCACCCTGCTCTGGACCTTCTTAGCTCCACCCTGACCCTCCACAACTCTGGCCCCCTCCCCATGACTGACTCTCCCCACCCTCAGAAGAGGCTTGGGGTTTCAGTCTCTCTGGGACCAGCAGGGCCTGAGCGAGAAGGGATGCAGGGCTGGGCCCCTCCTGCTTCTGCCCTTCAAAGGCCCCCCCTTGGCTCCATCTCCCTCTCTGCCCTTCCTTCCACCTGCACACAGGGAAGAAGGGCAAGGGACACCCACACAGGGCCCCCTGGTGACCCACCAACAAGCCCAGGCCAGGCCTTGAGGAGGGAGACGAAGTCTGAAAATTAGCACGTCCAGAGATGCCACCCACCTCGCTCGGGCCCGGGGGAGACACTTCATACTTACACAGCACTGCTCCTTATAGCTCCAAAGTCACTTTTTTGTGCAAAAACATAAAAAATATATTATGTATGACTTGGTATCACATTTGATATATTTAGATAATTTTTCAGAAATGAAAACTAGCAAAACCTCTCTGGGAAAAGAAATTCCCATTCTCCCCCCCCCAACCACCACCACCACCAAACTTTCAGGTTATTTCTGTGCCTTCCTGGCTCTGCTCTGGGGAGGGGAGGAGCTGGAGACACCACCACCACCCCCCACAACCCGGGAGCCCACCCCTGGGAGAGGGGAGCGTGCAGCTAGCTCTTCCCGGGTGTGTGGCCCCACCAGGGATGTCAAATTGATTAACTTCATCATGGTAGTGAGCTCCCTAATGTTTTTCTTTGCAGTATCTCGGCTCTAAACGATCGTGACCCAAGGCAATTTACAGTTACTTCCATTTTTTTTAATGAAGTCTGATTTAATAGTCGGAATGGTTAATGGCCTCGTCTGTCACACATAATAAAACAGAGCCTAATTGTATTTTAAAAAGGCCCTTTTGGTATGAACAGAAGCAACAACTTGATTGCCTTGTGAGAGAGGGCTTTGCTGTGCGCTAAGATGGCTTCCCAAGGGCGCCACTTTCTCCCTGGGTCACCGTTTCACCCTCCCCCATAGTTCCTTCTTCTAAAAAGGAATTCCTAATTCCTCAGCCAGTTAAAACCCTTGGCCATCCTGCCAGCTTCCTCAGGCTGCCCCATCCTCAGGCTCCCAGGGTTTTATACACCCCTGCATAATTACAGCCCTTCAGGCCCTCCCCTTAGAAGCAAATGGCCCAGCACCCATTTTACAGCTGGGAAAACTGAGACTGGCTCGCCCTACTATCCCAGAGCCCCAGGGCGGTGAGTCAGGGCCTTTCTGTCTGTCACCAGCTCTCACCACTGACCCTCCCCATTCAGACAGATAGCCCATGCTGGCTCCTCCCCCGTGACGGAACAAGGCCCCTGTGTGCAGGCCAGAGCCCTGACCTCTCAGAGTCACCATGCCCAGTGGGGAAACTGAGGCAGGAGTGAGTGATTCACCCAAGAGCCCAAGGCTTGTTCAAAGGGACCTGAGATCAAATTTTGGTCCTTGAGCAAATAACACGCTTGCCTCCTATAAAATAAGAAAGTTTGGGAAATCCTGCAGAAACCTGGCAGTGGCCACTCCTCCACCCCCGCCCCCCGAGTCTCCTGGTCTTCTGTCCTCAGCAGCCTGTGTTCAGGGCCCTGCCTCCCCCAGCCTCAGCGCTCCCTGAGCAAGCCCACTCCAGAGCCTTTGGCAAGGTTTACCAGTTGGCCAAACAGGTGTCCCAGGAAGGCTGGACAGCTTAGCTGACACCACACTGAATGCATAGTAACCCTCCCCCTGGGAGTGAGGGATAGCTAAGACAGGACCATGGACTTGGTGCTGTGAGCCATGTGACCTTGAATGTGAACTCCCTCTGTGAAACACAGTCACACCTGTCTCGCCCTCCCCTTGACAACCTCTGGCTGTGGGGGCATCTCCACAGTCCTGCCTTCAGTGGGCCCTTTGTTGAGGGTGGGTGGGGGTCCCAGTTAGGCCCATAGCGCCCCTGTGGGCTGGAGAGAGGCCAGAGTCCCATAGATGAAGTGCCTGGCGAGGGGAGCGGCTTGAACCAGTCAGAGTGTGCACCCTGCAGGCTTGGGAAACAAGGCCTGTCTGGACACTCCTGCCCTTCATCCTGGAGCTTCTTTCAAGTGCCCAAGCCTGAGCAGAGGCCGAGGAGCAAAGAGCCTGTGGGCTCATGTCCAGTATCTTGGGCTGGAGGCGGGACGGGTAAGCTGGGAGATATAACTGCCGCTGCCCCTCTGAGCGGGGCGCGGGCTGGGGCCTGTCTGGCTTCTCTGAGAAGGGGAAGGAAATCGTGGGAATGGGGACCCTTCTAGCCCCTCTCGGTAAAGTATGGGGAGAGGTGGGCTTAGAGTCAAAGGACCAGGCTCCAGCCTGTCCAGCCTCCAAACTTACGGTTTGGACCCTGCTCCTGTCTGGAATGGACAGGCGGTGATCGTCAGGACCTGGAGGCTGTGGGCAGACCACGCAGGACCGTCCTCACCCACGCACGTGGAGAATCTGCGGGAAGCAGAAGTCCTCCCCTCCCAAAGGGCAAAATGCGAAAGGAGCCCGTGTTCTCATTCTCTCGCTCTCTCCCTCCTGTCAGCTTCAGTCTGAAAAGGACAAAACAAAAGTCAGTATCTAGAACAGCCGAGGCAGAGGCTCTGCTGGAATGAAAAATGAAAGTGAGCCCTCACGGAGAGGAAGCTCAGGACGCCCACTGTTGACACGGGGCACCTCCTCCTCAAGGATGCGAGGAGGAGCGCTGCGTCCTGACTGGCTCTGGCCACTCTCTCACAAATATCAAGGAGGAGCCTTGCGGTGAATCTAGCATCTCCCTTATCTCCCTCGTCATCCAGCTCAGGCTCCATTAAACACACCCTCAACGTCCTGCTTTCCCTCTCTCAGGCCTCCCTAGCAAAACCCCAAGGCTGGTTAAACCAAGAGTCTGTCCTCCTTGGACCTGCACTCAGGTAAGATAATATAGTTGGAGAAAAGCAAGCTGTGATCAGTTGCTAAGTCATGTCTGACTCTTGGCGATCTCATGAACCGCAGCACGCCAGGCTTCCCTGTCCTTTACCATTCCAAGAGTTTGCTCAAATTCATGTCCACTGAGTCAGTAATGCCATCCAACCATCTCATCCTCTGTTACCCCTTCTCCTCTTGCCCTCAGCATAAGTTATGCGCCAGTAACGACAAACCCAGGTCTCAGGGCCGACAGAGAGCAGCTTCACTGCAAATCGATGTGGCTCTGATCGCTAGCAGGATGTGACACCATCATTCTCATTCCAGGCTCCTTGAAATTTGTGCTCAAGGACAACACTTTTCCTTTGTTCTCCTCCTACTTCACTGGTCACTTCCTGTTAATCTCCTTGTGCTGTGCTGTGCTAAATTGCTTCAGTCGTGTCTGACTCTTTGCGACCTTATGGACTGTACTCCACCAGACTCTTCTGCCCCTGGGATTCTCCAGGCAAGAATACTGGAGTGGGTTGTCATGCCCTCCTCCAGGGGATCTTCCCGACCCAGGGATCAAACCCATGTCTCTTATGTCTCCTGCATTGGCAGGCAGGTTCTTTACCCCTAACTGGAAGTTTAAGATGAGTTGAATCTCCTTACTAGGAGGTTTGCTGTGGGTGTCTTTAACTCATCTTTCTGACCCTTAAACTTTGGAGAATCCAAGGATTAATCCCCATACTCCCTTATTGCCCACACCCACTTCCTCAGTGCGCTCGTCAGGCACAAGCATTGAGCATCACCTTTGCCAATATCTCCTCTACTTACATCTTTGCCCAGTCATCACCACTAAGTTTCAGATTTGTACATCCAGCTGCCAAATCAACAGCTCCACTTGGACAAGTGAAAGATGTTCAAAACTAAACTCTTGATTTTAACCCCTGAACCTACTACTCCTGACCCTAGGTCTCCCATCCTAGTTATTGGCAACTCCATTCTTCAAGTCATTCAAGTCAAAAACCTCCAGGATGTCTTGATTCCACATCCAACTCATCAGCAAACTGTTTGCCCTGTCTTCAAAATACACACAGCATCTGAAATTTTCTCACCACTTCTACCACCCTGATTCAAAACAACCAACCTCTCTCTCCTGGACTGGTTACTGCAAGAGCCCTTTAACTGAGTTCTCTGCGCCTGGCCTTGCCCTTCTTCAGGATAGAGTGATTCTTTAAGTTAAATCAAGGCACTCCTCTTCTCAAAATCCTCCAAGGGCGTCCCTTGCAGAGTGAAATCCAGTGTGCTCACCACAGCCTGCGAAGACCTATGTGGCCCGGCCCATTGCAGCTACCTCTGTGTCGTCCCCTCACACCGTGCCTGTGTCCCCAGACTCACCAAGCAACTTCCACATCCCTTTTTCCTGGCTCTTCCCTCCTCCTGGAATGTACTTCTCCCAGAGACACACATGGCTTGCTTCCAGGGGTCTCTCCTTAAATGTGACTTTATTAGGGAGGGCTTCCCTAACCTTCTATACAAAATAGGATCCTCACAATTTCAGACACTTTATATTCCCCTGTCCAGCTTGATTGATTTTCATATTATTTGTCATCATGGCCCTTTTCTGTCTCTCTCCCCAAAATAGAATGTAAATACCAAAGAGAAGTGATTTTATTTGTTTTGTTCATTGGTGTAGCTCCAGCCCCTAGAGCAGTGCCCAGCATGAAGCAGGCACCCAATAAATATTGTCATTTGTTCAATGAATGAGTGTGTGAGTGAATTAATGGGGGAGAGAGCAGAGTGCAGTGGCAGGAAGTCACTTACTCCCTTGCAACACAGGGCTATTTTAGGCGTCTATTTTGTGAGACATTGAGCTTCTTCACTATTTAGTCTAGTTTCAATTGAGTTTCTGTTCTTTTCAGCCAAGGGTATCCTAGATGAATCACTGCCATTCAGGCCAGTTGGCAGGGAGCGGGAGTGCACGGGCCCCAGCGGGAGACCGCTGCCAGCCGTCCTTCTGCGGCAGCATGGGGTCAGGGAGCTGCCCCTCTAATACGCTTCCTGGGCCTCTCCCCTAGCTTCTCATCTGATGTGGTGGGACAGTGCCTCAGAACACGCCACCAAGCTGGCTGTGCACCACAAAGCCTGTAGCCACCCAGCGCTCTGGGTCCCCGGGTAAGAAGCTTGCAGATAGGGGAAAGGTTGTAATAGAACTCTGGTACTTTTCCTTGCACACCTTGCCCATGCTATGACAGGGACCAGGTCAGTGCCAGTCTTCCCTGGAGAAAGATGGAAGCGCCAGGCAGCAGAGGCCACTGCTCTGAGCCAAGCATGCTACGTGCATCTTACCTAGAAAGGAGTCTGCCATACTGTGCTGGCTGTCTCCTAACACCTACCCCTCTTTTTTTTCTGTTGTCAAACTTCTCTTCAACTCACCCTGATTAGGCTTCACCCCCATCACTTCATCAATTAGCTCCTGTCACCGTCACCAGTGACTTCCAGGATGCAAAGCTGGGGATGACTGCTTGGTCCTCGTTCACCTTGACCTCTCAGCATCAGCAGGGCACGATGGTCTGACCCTTCCTCAAAGCACGGCTCCCACTTGGTTTTCTTTCTCCTCTGGCTGTTCGCCCTCCATCTGGCTGTTGGCTCCTCCTCATTGTTCTAATCTCTTGATATAGGAGTACTGAGAAGTACTGCTGTCTCTTCATAACCACTTCCTTGAAGCTCTCATCCCATGACTTGGTATTAACTCACTGCTATGGATTGAATGTATGTATTCTCCCCAAATTCACATGTTGAAACCTGCAATGTGATGGTATCTGGAGGCTGGGCCTTTGGGAGGTGCTTAGGTCATAGGGGTGGAGCGCTCATGATGGGATCAGTGCCTTATAAGATGATGAAGAGACCAGAGCCCGCTTTCACTCTGCCTTTTGAGGACAGGACAAGAAGGTGGCCATCTGCAGGCCAGGAAGAGAGCCCTCACTAGATCCTAACCCTGCTGGCACCTTGACCTTGGAGTTTCCAGCCTCTGGAATTGTGCAAAATAAATTTCTGTTGTTTAAACCACCCCCATATGGCATTTTGTTATTGCAGCTCAAGCTGACTAAGACACTCTTATATTTACCACTTCCAATATCCTTCATCCTTTTCTACTGGTATCATTTCCCTTCAGCCTGAAGAGCTTCCTTGAACATCTTTTCTGGTATGGGTCTGCAGAAACAAATTCTCTAGGCTTTCGTTTTTCTGAAAATGTCTTTATTTCACTTTCATTTGTTTTTGAGATATTTTTGTAGGATATAGAATTCCATGTTGACATATCTTTTATCTTTAATGACACTTCAAAGATTTATTCACTGTCTTTTAACTTTTATTTTTTTGATGAGTCAGCCATCATTCTCACTATTTTGCCCTTATATGTAACATGTCTTTTTCCTCTTGCTGTTTTTAATACTTTTTTCTTTATCTTTGATATGTTATTTTAACAGTTAAACCACGTGTAATTAGTACTGGTTTTCTTTGTATCCATCTGGCTTAGGATTCACTAATATTCCTAGATCTGTGAGTTGCTGTTTTTGAGGAAACTTGGAAAGTTTTGGCTAATATTTCTTCAAATAAATATTTTTTCTGTTCCATTCTTTCTCTTTTCCTTCTAGAATTCCAATTACATGCAGCCCACACTTTTTTATACAAGTCACTGAGGCTCTGTCCTGTTTTTCCCCCAAAGCTTTTCTTCTGGGTGTTCTCTTTAGATGATGACTTGTCTTCAAGTTCACTGATAACAGTCTTTGGTTGTAACCAATCCTCTGAATTTTTTATTGCTTATATTGTACAATCGAGTTCTCTGGTTACAGTGTAATTCTTTTTTAGTGTTTCCATATTTCTCCTGAAATTTCTTATCTCTTTACCAGTTAATTCCTTACTCCTATTGACTCTTCAAAAGACTTATCAAATTTATTTTAGAGTTCCTGTCTGCTGATGGCAACATATCTGTTATCTGTGTCTGCTTCTGTTGACTGATTTCTCTTTGACTATGGGCTACATCAGCCCTGGGATTTCTTTGGAAGGAATGATGCTAAAGCTGAAACTCCCGTACTTTGGCCACCTCATGCGAAGAGTTGACTCATTGGAAAAGACTCTGATGCTGGGAGGGATTGGGGGCAGGAGGAGAAGGGGACGACAGAGGATGAGATGGCTGGATGGCATCACTGACTCAGTGGATGTGAGTCTGAGTGAACTCCGGGAGTTGGTGATGCACAGGGAGGCCTGGCATGCTGCGATTCATGGGGTCACAAAGAGTCGGACACGACTGAGCGACTGAACTGAACTGAACTGATGGGCTACATCTTCTTGTTTATTTGAATTTTTTGTAATTTTGGACTATATATAGGCTATTGTAGGTGATTTTTTATAGAGACCCTAAATTCTGTTATCTTCCCCTGAAGAGTATTGTGTGCTGTTCTAACTGTTAAATAACTGATAGATCATCTTTATCCTGAGATGGCTTAATTTTACATTCTGTTATGGTGAGTCTCTTTCAGTTTTGCCCTTAATTGTAGAGTGAATCCCCTAGTCTTGGGGTATATCTTAACTACTGGAGTCTGGGCTTTCTGGAATTTCAAAGGGAACCCTGAGATCAAGCCCCTCTACATTCAGTGGGAAGCTACAACCTCTGCTGAGTTCTATCAGTTTTCCAGTCATCGTTTTCCTCTGGGCATCTTGGAGTTTTGACCACCCCCCCCCCCCCCCCCCCCTTGTGAGAGTTGGACTGTGAAGAAGGCTGAGCACTGAAGAATTGATGCTTTTGAATTGTGGTGTTGGAGAAGACTCTGGAGAGTCCCTTGGACTGCAAGGAGAACCAACCAGTCCATTCTAAAGGAGATCAGCCCTGGGATTTCTTTGGAAGGAATGATGCTAAAGCTGAAACTCCAGTACTTTGGCCACCTCATGCGAAGAGTTGACTCATTAGAAAAGACTCTGATGCTGGGAGGGATTGGGGGTAGGAGGAGAAGGGGACGACAGAGGATGAGATGGCTGGATGGCATCACGGACTCGATGGACGTGAGTCTGAGTGAATTCCGGGAGATGGTGATGGACAGGGTGGCCTGGCGTGCTGCGATTCATGAGGTCGCAAAGAGTCGGACACGACTGAGCGACTGAACTGAACTGGACTGATGTTTACCTAAGGAGTCAGGCAGGGATTTGAGGAGAGCTCGTACGCAGATTACGGGTCTCCCTGCCCTGTGACTTCTTTCCACCTCAATTGCCAGCTTCTCTAGAAACGTCAGCCCAGTAGGACTGCTAATTTCTGCTTTAGTTCTATTCACTATATAGTGCATGGGCCAGGGAGTACCCTCAGGAAAATAACCTGTATAAACATGGTTCTCATGAAGCATGATTCCCTTCTCTCAAGGGCTGAATCTCCTCTAGTATCTGTCTGTTTTAGGTCACTCTCCCACGCCCGCAGAGTTTATAATTATTGTTAGCAAAAGAGTTAGTCTGATGCAAGCTACTCTGTGGTTACCAGAGGCTGAAGCTTTATTCTTTTGGTTTCAGATACTCTATCATCATACAACTCCTGAATTTATGTCTGTAGGCTCAGTCTCTCCCTGGTATCCAGACTTGTATATCCAATATCTTCTGAATTGGCAAGTGGGCATTTCAAACTAAACATAAGCAGAAGTAATCCCTTGATCATTTCCCCTGCAAGATTTCACCCCCTGCAGTCACCGCCATCTCAGTAAATGGTACCTCTGTCCTTCATGCAAACTTTGAACACATCCTTGGCTCTCCTTTTCCCTTACATGTCACAGCTAATCCATCAGCAGAGTCTTACGCATATCCAGAATGAAGTAATACCTCTGATATTTGCATAAAAATAAAATGATAGGAGTGTAATGAAACAAGATCAGCCATGAGGTGATAATTGTAGCAGCTGGGTGACAGATAATGATTATTTGTTATCCCGTTCTCTCTGTTTTTATAAATATTTGAAAAGAATACACACAGACACAAAATCAAACCACTTCTCACCACTTCCATTATTACCATCCTGTTCCAAGTCATCACCACTACCTGGATTATTGCACATGGTTTCTATTCCTTACCTCTGTACAGGGATACTACTCTCACTGCAAAATCTATTAAGCCATTAATTGCTTTCCAGTATATTCACTGAAGACCAGCTTAAAACCCTAAGACCTCAGGATAGTCAACAAGCCTCATTGTTATATCCATCTTCATCTTACTCAATTCTCTACCATTTGATCATAATTACTTTGTAGAATGTCCTCAATTTTGCTTCTTCTGAAGCTTCATCATGATTTGATTTAGGTTATATATTTGGTAGGAAACCCACTCAAACCAATGATCACTTTTTAAAAATCTTTTTTTTAATTTTTAACGTTTTTGGCTCTGCTGGGTTTTTTTTTTTTTTTTTTTTTNATCTTCATCTTACTCAATTCTCTACCATTTGATCATAATTACTTTGTAGAATGTCCTCAATTTTGCTTCTTCTGAAGCTTCATCATGATTTGATTTAGGTTATATATTTGGTAGGAAACCCACTCAAACCAATGATCACTTTTTAAAAATCTTTTTTTTAATTTTTAACGTTTTTGGCTCTGCTGGTTTTTTTTTTTTTTTTTTTTTCATTATGGCTAGCATGCTTTACTTGTTATAGTATTCAAGCTAGTTGCCCTGCAGCATGTGGGATCTTAGTTCCCCATCCAGGGATCGAACCTGTGTCCCCTCCATTGGAAGGCGAATTCTTAACCGCTAGACCATGAGGGAAGTCCCCACCAAACACTTTTTAAAGAAGGGTTCCACCGAGACTCTCCACTGTACCATTTTCCTTCTTGTAACTGATAAATAATCTGTGCAAATATGCCAACCCCTGATTAACTTTCACTCAATAGTTTTAGTGCCCAATGATGGTCCTTATGATTTAGTCATTACTCTGATGGTTACATAATGGTGATTTTCTGCATTTACTGGCTGGTATTCTCTGTAAGTAAGTGCTCTCCTCCCTCAGGGTGGGTACTTTTCTAGCTGCTGGGTTAGTGCTGGCTTCGATGAAGTCTGAGGTGGTAAGTTTTGGTCAGAAACTGAAACGATGTAAGAAAAGTGAACTAGCAACTCCAAGGATAAGAACATGGTCAGCAAAGGAATAGACAAACGTGAACCCCTGGAGGTGCGCCACGCCTGGTGCACCTGAGAAAGACTGAGAGGGTCTGCAAGACTAGGGCAGAGTGGATGGGAGGAGAGAGGTGGGAGATAAAGTCAGGGCAGCAGCAGGGCCAAAGCCTGAGCCCCACTGGGCCATGCTCGAGGAGCTGGCATTCTAAGAACAAAGGAAAAACAGTGATCATCTTGAGCATAGGAGGGCCATAATCTGATTGACCTTTTTAGAAGATAAAGTCCACTTACCATTTTTTTCACCTTTCAGATGGAAAAGGTTGAACAAGTTTGATTAATACATTGGGTTGAAAAGGGCATGTGGCCAAAGAAATATTCTCATTCATAACCTGTGGTAGTACACACTGATAAAAATTTCATGGAAGGTAAGTGCAATAACTCAAAATTATAAATGGAATTTGATTCAGCAAGTCTACCACTGAGAATGTGTCCTACAGATATACTTGTGGGTGTATAAAATGACATAGGTCCAATGTTACGCATTGTAACATAGTATATAATAGGAAAATACTGGCAACAATCTAAGAATCACCAGCAGCCATTAAATATGGTACAGTATCCATAATAGTAGATGCAAAAACAGCAATGAGAGTGTACTTTGCTGACTAACATGGAATATTTCCAAGAAATTATAACTGACAAGATTAAGTTGCAAAACATTTAAAATGTAAACTCTAGATGGTCATGAACTATATCTTGGAAGGATATAAAAGAAGCTGATAAGGTTGATGGCCTCTTAGGAAGAAGAAAGTAACTTTGACGTCCACCCTGTTAGGCTTTTTCAATTTTATACTTTATCAGTTCTGTTTCCTGTTCAAAAAGAAGATAAAACTAAGAAGACCGCTCTGGCTTCTATGTGGAAAAGCGCGGAAACTGATAGACCAGCTGGGGCTGGGGGCCACGTGGTCCTTCACGGAGAACTGATGGTGCCTGAGCCCAGCTGGTCGTGGGTGAACTGGTGTATCTTTCACAGCCATTAGAGCCCCTTCTTCTCTAGAAACTCCGGGTGTTACTGTCTCTCAGACTTTTTCTGAAAAAAGGAATAATCCCAATAGAATCTCCTTGTTGGGCCCAGAGAAGAGAAGGGCCTTGCCCAGACCACAGAGCTAGCTGATGATGAGTTGATAGGAGATCTTAGGTCTTTTGAATCCCAACCCAGTGCTGACTCATTTCTAATTACCAGAGTCTTAAAACCAAAGCCCACTTGCCTCCTGATCCATTTTCCAAGCCTCCGCCTTTTCCACACCCTCCCTGCGAGCCCACAGGCATCACAGGTCCAGTGGTTTCTGCGGTCTTTTCTCTCGCTAGACTTCCTTCTTGCCTGCGGCCCACCCCTGCCTCGGATCTCAGGTATCCTCCCCTCCTCCTCTCCAGGAGGCCCTCCACTACACACACACACACACACACACACACACACACACACGCACCTGCACACAGGGCTGAACTCTTTTAAAGACCACCACCAAAGTTTCTGCACCCAAGAGACCTCCCAGGATGAGCCATCAGACCCCTGGGTTCTCTCCCATGCACCCACCAGCCTCCTCTTCCTCCCATCAGGCTCTAAACTTGCCCATCCTCTTTTCCCACCTCTTTGAGTCCTTTTGGCTAACCAATGTAATTAATTTCAATTCTACCTTCCACTCTCAATAGAGCGTTTCTCCTATCAGTGCCCTGAGTCAGAGGCATAAGGGGCAGACATTTCAGGTGGCTTGCATTCAGATCCACCAACCACAGAGCTAGGGCACGCCCTGTCATACCCCCACGCCACCACCCCCAACCCCCCACATGTCAGAATGGGACCCAGGCCCCTAAACCCTGTGCCGGCTTTGTAGTCCTCGTTCTACTCATTGAGTCTAACATTTAAAGTCAGAAGTCAATGGATTAACCCTACCCTGGCTTATAAATATCTGCATGTGGACTAGAGGCTCTGGGAGCCACTGAAAAGAATAACTAATTCTTCAGTTAGGGAATGACAATCACTTGGCAGCAGACTGGGGTGTTTTTCCGGAATAGGCTTTCACCTAATTCCAAAGATATTAAACACAAGGTCTCTCCATTCTTTTCCTGGAATGCGGTTGGGCTTGAGGGGTCTATGGCTTGGGTACAGTTTTGTACTCCAGAAGCCTTCCTGTACAGACTCTGTCTTGCTCATGCATGGCGACACTTTGGCCCCGTGACACCACATGCAACCATGAAGAAAATGGAGCAGACAGGCTTCGGCGTAAGCAAGTAAAAAGCAAGCAAAAGCCACAAACCTCAAGGTGGAAATAAGTTTCCCGTGGGTTCAGAGGGCCCCTGCCCTGGGCGCTAATGCCGTCCTCCCCTGTCCGGTGTGTTTACGCAGCACTGCCCCAGAGTGACGTAACAAATGCTTTATTGACGATTCAACACACACACTGTGCCATTCCCTGATCTGTTTAATGTGCTGTCCTTCATTAGCAACGTGTGTTTCAGGGTGCTGTGCAAAATCCCAACCAGCTCGGGGCACTAACGTGACATTTCCATCCAGCCGTCAGCATGCAGCTGGGTAAGTGGGCTCACACAGTTTGTCTCTCTGGCTTTCACTGAGTCAGTATGTGACTACGGCATGTGCAGAAGAGGTCATCTTAACAGGGCTCAATCAGGGTAAGCAAATAAATGAATGAATGAATTTATCTACATTTGAAAACTTTACAGCCCCTCCCTAGCTTGCCAAGTGCTTTTGCATTTGTTACCCTTGGCAATCCTCTCCTGTCAGTTACAGCCCGGCAAGAGGACCTAAGATTCACACAGACAGGGCCCTGAAGACACTGAAGAGCATCAGGGATCCCAAAGGGCTCCTCTTTTTATTTATTTGGCTGCACCAGGTCCTAGCTGTGGCATGAGGGATCTAGTTCCCTGACCAGGGATCGAACCCAAGCCCCCTGCATTGGGAATCTTAGCCACTGGCTCTTCAGAGAAGTCCCCCAAAGGGCTCTTCTGTCCGAAAAGACTAGGAACCATGAGGGTACGTGCTACACTCCCCTTTTACAATTGAGGGCACAGCTCTATAGAGACACGAATTAGGAGACAGAGCCCGTGCCCTCATGGAGCACTGGGAATGTGGCTGTAAAACACAGTAGTCTGCCCTTATCCACAGGGGATCCTTTCCAAGAGTCCTGCTGGGTGCCTGGAACCATGAATAGTGCCAAATCCTACATACAATCATACCCATGATGAAGTTTGATTCATGAATTAGGCACAGGAAGAGAATTGCTAGCTTCACTACTCTTGTTCCTTGGGGCCAATAACTAAAATAAGTGTTACTTGAACTGCTATATGGCCCTGCTATACTGAAACAGTTCACCTGATAACCTAACTGGCCACTAAGCCAATAAACAATGGGGTATACTGGACAAAAACTAAACTAAACTAAAGAGCCTCTTGATGAAAGTGAACGAAGAGAGTGAAAAGGCTGGCTTAAAATTCAACATTCAAAAAAATCAGATCATGGCATCTGGTCCCATCACTTCATGGCAAATAGATGGGGAAACAATGGAAAGTGACAGACTGTATTTTCTTGGGCTCCAAGATCACTGCAGATTGTGACTGCTGCCATGAAACTGAAAGATGCTTGATCCTTGGGAGAAAAACTATGACAAAACCAGATAGCCTATTAAAAAGCAGAGACATTATTTTACCAACAAAAGTCTGTATAGTCAAAGCTTTGGTTTTTCCAGTAGTCATGTATGGATGTGAGAGTTGGACCATAAAGAAAGCTGAGCACTGAAGAACTGATGCTTTTGAACTGTGGTGTTGGAGAAGACACTTGAGAGTCCTTTGGACTGCAAGGAGAGAAGCAAACCACTCCATCCCAAAGGAGATCAGTCCTGAATATTCATTGGCAGGACTGATGCTGAAGCTGAAGCTCCAATACTTTGGCCACCTGATGCGAAGAGCTGAGTCATTGGAAAAGACCCTGATGCTCAGACAGATTGAAGGCAGGAGGAGAAGGGGACGACAGGGATGAGATGGTTGGATGGCATCACCGACTAGATGGACATAAGTTTGAGCAAGCTCCAGGAGTTGGTGATGGACAGGGAAGCCTGGTGTGCTGCAGTCCATGGGATCACAAAGAGTCAGACATGGCTGAACGACTGAACAGAACATTAGACAAAGGAATGGTTTCATATCCCAGGTAGGATGGAGTAGAATGGTGTGAGATTTCATCAAGCTACTCAAAACATGTGCGATTTAAAACTTCTGAATTGCTTATTTCCAGATTTTCCTTTTAATACTTTTGGACCACGGTTGATACGGTTAGCTGAAATCATAGTAAGCGAAACTGCACAAAAGGGAGGATGACTATGCCACAAGCATTAAGTCAGTGGATCTGTTATGTTCCAATGAGAGATGCCCTTCAAAGTCAAGAGGGCAAGGCAGTGTCAGGGCTTAGAGCTCAAGCTCTGCTCCTCAAGCCCTGGACTCAAATCCCACCCCACCACTCATCGGTCAAGGGGCCTGGGCAAGATCCCACCCTGTGTGGTTTTCAGTTTCCCCACCTGTGAAGTGAGGATGTTACCAGGAGTGTCGCAAGGATTCAGGGAGATAATGTACATAGAGCCTTTAGTGCAGCTCCTGACACACCAGCTGCACACCTAAGACAGTATGCCTCTGTGAGCCTTGCTTTGCTGGAAATATTTCTGGACTCCAAGAATTTATATCAGGGCTTCCCTGAAGGCTCAGTGGTGGAGAATCCACCTGCTAATGCGGGAGACATGGCTTTGATCTCTGGTCCAGGAGGATCCCACATGCTGAGGAGCAACAAAGCCCATGGACCATAACTACTGAGCCTGTGCTCTAGGGCCCCCGTTCCACAACAAGAGAAGCCACTGGGATGAGAATCCTGCCCACCACAACTAGAGAGCAACCTCCACTCACTGCAACTAGAGAAAAGCCTGCTTGGCGACGAAAATAAACAAACAAATAAAGCTCAGACAAAAATAAATAAATGTAAATAAATAAATTAACAAAAACAATTGATATGGGGGTAATTTACAAATGAGAGAAAAGAAGCCCTGTGGCTTTAGTTCTGCTTCTGCCTTTATAGCTAACAACGAACAGCCCCTTACGTGGTCATCAGCTTGGTCATTTGGGCTGTTTCCAGTGATGAGCCCTCTCCTAGTCAAGAACTCCTGAAGGTGTCACAGGCAGAGCTCAAGGGAGGATTCTCAGTCAAGCCTTCAACAGCAGCATCACAGGAGTCAGTCTGTCCTCTGCATCTTTGTCGTTGGTGGTGGCCAGCAGGGAGGGAGAAGCTCTGTGTTGCCATGGAAACAGGCAGTCTCTACACTGCAGGTCAGGCCTGCAGATCCTCTAGTCACCCCCACCCCCTTCCTTTTATTCAGTTCCCTAAAGCACGTGGTGGGTGTCAGTGGGTGGTAAGGGGAAGTCAGTTATCCTGGCTAGAAGCAGGCAGGGTCAGGGGATAGCGGTAGGGGGATGACACCCTTCAATCTGGAAACTGAACCAGGGAGGAGGTTCAAGAAACCTGCAGGGCGAGTCAGTCTAGATACGTGCTGTCATGAAGAACAGCCCACCCCTCGCCCCCCTTCTCCGGGGCTAAAGAGGAGCCAGAACCAGAAAGACAATTAAGCACTTTATTGACTGTGTGCCAGGTCTCCCAAAAACGGGGCGTGACTCCAGTCTTTTAAGAGCTTTGTTGGATGACATCCAAGGTTCAGCTGTGTCTGTCTACAACTGTTTTTAAACCTTCTGAGGCTTCCCCACACAGAGCACTCCCCTGCCCCCTCCTCACCTGATGACTAAGTAGTGAGGGAGATGTCATGTGTTCCTACCACGTACCTGTTATTTGGGTGGAGAGTTCTTCTTAATTCTCAACCCTGAAGAACAAGCTACCTACTTCCTTTCGCTTCTTGGTCTGAGACATACTTGGATATGGAGTGCTGTGGACTTGGTACAGAAAACATTTTAAGAGGAGACTAGGTACAATTTTTGTTTGTTTGTTTTTAGTATAATGTTTTTAATCGTCTTTTTTTATCGAAGGATAGTTATTTACAGTGTTGGGTTAATTTCCGCGGTACAGCAGAGAGATTCAGTTATACACATACACACATTCTTTGTCATTCCATTATCATTTTTCCCAGGATACTGGATATAATTCCCTGTGCTATACAGTAGGACCTTGTTGCTTATCCATTCTATATGTAATCATTTGCGTCGACTAACCCCAAACTCTCAGTCCACTCTCTCCCTACTCCTCCCCTTGGCAACCACAAGTCTGCTCTCTATGTCTGAGTCTAATGATTTAAATGCATGATAGATTTCCTCCCCATTTGCCAAAAGCCATCCTAAAGAGGGCTGATAAAAGTCTGCTAAATGCTGGTAATTATATAGTGGAAACACGTACCCTTGCAGACATGAAGTCAGAGGGCTCCTACCATCCTGGCTGCCTAGACCAGTTCATCAGAGCACAGTCTCTGAGGAGCCACTGCCAAACACCACAGCCAGATATCGCAGGGCTTGGAATGGCTTCTCTTCCTAGGAAGAAGTAACCTGATGCCGGAATTCCAGGAACCCAGCAAATCCAAATTGTACACATGTGGAAAGAAACTAAACAGCCACCATTCCAGTCATTTCCCAGTTCTAGGACCTCCTGGGTTTTCTCTTTGCCCACTCCTGCTCTCTTACCACTCACCCCCTGCACCTCCTTCCTCCACGCGCGCCGTCCCCACTGCGCCTCTGCTCAGGCTTTGTTCTCAAAGGCAGTGCTGCCCACCCTCCCCTCCCGACCTTGGTCCACCCTCAGTGCTCCTCCTAGGATCCCGAGGCATTTTGTGCCTCAGACTGATTTTGATCTGATTCCACACTGCTTTATGATCGGAACAGGCTACATCCACGACAGCATTTCAAGTTCTCCCAAACAGGTAGGGTCGTTCTCCTGCAATATCCACAGTAATCAGTGTTTCAAAAGACTAGTTGATCAAGCACCATATTTGATGTAGAAATGTAAATAAAAATAGCCCCAGGCATCCTCAGGCGCAACTAACTGTGGCTGAACCCTCCCTCTGGCACCATCTTCTAGATTCAGCATCCTCCTCCTTCCCTTCATTTGAGGGGTGCTGCTCCTGGTTTTCTCATGTCAAAACAACTTCTGTGTTCTCCAAAGACATAATTATCGACCTGGAGGTTCTTCTGTGGGAGTGAGCACCAGTGCCCCCTCCAGGTTTGGAGTGCCCTGGGAGGTTCCTTAGGACCACACTGCAGTATCTGCAGCTTCCGCTGAGACCAATCTAACTCCTATTCCCCAGCCCTGAATAGAACTTAAGGACTAAGCCAAGTTCACTTGGTTTCCAGGGGAAGGACGAGAACCACAAGGCTCGTGGCCCCTGTTGCTTTGTAAAAGGCTGCCCTGGAACCCAGAGACGTGCCTTAGCACCTGCAGGTACCATTCACTTCCATGAACTGGGTTGGACTGACCCTCAATCCCACCTCTCGCCCTGCTCCTACCCCAAACTTACTCCCATTTCAGGGCTTGCCAGAACCTGGAGTCACCAAGGGGAAAATGAGAACAGCTGATCAAGAGGGAACCCCGTGGAAGGCGAAAAAAAAAAAGTGGTGGAGGAAAGAAAGAAGCATACTAAGCATTTTGAGGAAAACAACTTAAAAATTAATGAACTCTCAAGAAAGAAAGGCATCACAAGAGGATCAATCAGGAGAGTTTTTCTGAGCCCATGTCAGTTGATCAAGAAACATTTATTGCATGCCCACTAGGCATAAAGGCACTGCTGGAAATGTTGAAGTGGACAAAATGATGCAGGATAGGTTTTTTAAAAATGTTTGGGAATAACTGATTTTAGCCTCTGACCTCAAGGAGCTTATAACCTAAGTGGTGCTGATCGAATCTAAACCATTCTTCCCAAAGGCCCTGGTCCTGCTAAACTGACCGTCGAGGTTCCTTTCACGTGCGGCCATGTCACCCCACGGGCTCCCATGTGAGCGGGCATCTACATTCTCATGAGGTTCCACGCGCTGCTGCCAGTTGTTGCCATGGTGGGAGGGAATTTTCAGTCACGGTGGTTAGGGAAGACTTCACACAGGAGAGCGAATTTAAACTGGGTCAAGAAGAGTGGATAAATTTGGAAGTGCAGAGCGAAGGCTGGAGAGCTTTCCAAGGCAGAAAGGAGCTCACGATTTAGCAAGGAAGTTAAGTGTACCTAGGCCTAATTATAACATGATAAACGCTCTCCTACCAGTAGAGACACGTGACAAAGGGAGTGTTTAGAAGGACAAGGAAGTTTGTCCTTCTAAGGACAAACGAATAAAGAGAGGCCCATGGTGGAGGTGAGACGTGAACTAGACTTTGAGGGATGACTAGTGTTCTATCAGATTGAAAAGGGAAGGACATTCAAGATACTAGGACCAGAACAGGCAAACACGGAAGCCAGGAAGAGCAAGTCTGGGGTGAGAACATCTATGTAGAGCCAATACTTGGCTGATATTAAAGAATCCATCTTCCTCCTGCAGTCTTCCACTAAAGCTAGGCCCTGATGCTTAATAAAGGCAGAACAGAAAAGGATATATACTAGATTAGTAGTAGCATAACTGTGATATTTAGTCTTTTGTATTATTTTACTATTCTCCAGCATCTCTAGGATGAAGATAAGGAGTCTTGAATGTCAGGTTTTATTGAGAATGAAAAAGGAGATCTTAATTCCGAGAGTTCCATTCACATATCAAAAGCAAAGCTTGGACAACTGAATGCGGAGTTTTCTCTAGAACAGAGATAGGGGGAACTTGGGATATGAAGTAAGGAGAGTTATTTCATTAGGGAGAAAGTGGAATGACTCCAAGGGCAGGGACAGAGGAGGAGTCAGAAAGGAAGAGTAGGTTTTAAAGAAATAAGAATGTCCGGAACTTCATCTTCCTTCCTCTCAGAGTCAAAACTCGTGTGTGTGTGGAGGACGCAGGGTGAGGATGGAGAGTGAGACAGAAATAGCATGATGGGTAAGAGGACCGCTTTCCTAGGCATAACCTGGTGAGCCACTCAGAGAAGTCCTTCTTATGACTCAGAGGCACATAGGCAACACAGCACAGCTGGGAGGCACTAGCTCGGGACCGGCAGAGGGAACTGGCCAGATAGTCTGATAAGTCTGTCGGCTCCCCAAACTTGAGCAAGATGCTCAGGACATCCCAAAGTTCCAATCTCCTCCTTTCCCAAGAGTCAGCCAGCTGAATCATCCTAAAGCTGGAAAACGAAGGCTGCTGAACAATGGAGGCCTTGAACCCAAAGGCAATGGCAGACTGCAGTCTTCAGCGGGATATACCAACATGTGAACAAAAGCCACGGACTCACTCACACGCACCAGCGGAGTCAGTAAGGGCAACAGCCACTGAACGGACAGCAGGCTGGATCACCGGCAGCAAGCCTGCCCAAGGAACTGAGCACACACACTGGAGGGCCGCTTTCCCTGTCACCCAGAGAGGACTTCGACTCCCCCAGCTGCTAAAGCCACCTCCAGGAGGAAAATTGGAAGATGCCTTGAAAAACGGAGCATTTATTCCAAAGAGGCAATTAGACGCTCGAGAATGAGAGAATGAGTTATCTTTGATTGGCAAGTGTAAGGTCATTTCCCACTTCCCACACCCTCCTAAATAAAGCTAGATGGGGCTCATGAGGAATTTTAAATTAATGATATGAAATGAAGAAAGTGTGACTTTCTTTTGCACGGTCTGAGGTACAGTGTGTGGGAAGTGGGAAAAGAGCATAGCATGGACAGGGCAAGTCTGAAAGCCCACAGGGAACGCGCTCTAAAGCCGGGGTTTGCTCTCTGACCATCACTTCGGGCTTTCTAAAATGCAGCTCCCACGCTCCTTTCCAGACCTGCCAAGTCAAGATTCCACAGGGGAGGCCAGGGAAGCTGCATTTTAAAAGCTCTCCTTGTGACTCCATTTGGGAAACTGGTCATCAAAACCCTGGTATTAATTAATTCAAGAATTAGCCTTGGACAGGACACAGCTTCCTCCCAGTCAAAGGGAAAAGACCAGTGCAGCACCCAGGGCAAGTGGAACAGAAAGGTGACTTCAGGAAGAGGGTAGGACGGACAGTCAAGGGTGGCTGGTACAAACGAATCTCAACACACGTGGCTGGGAACAGCGGGACAGTCCTAACAGGGTTGCAAGGACGTCTGTCTGCATCTCCTGTTGTCTTTTAGATTGGGAGTTACTGAGTACGTACAGGCTGTAGGAAGGGCAAATGGTGACTGAGAACTGAAAATCTGAGGAGTGACTGATTGGAGGCCCTCTAGAGAAGCCACACAGAACCACCTGGGCTCGGAGCCCATGGCTTAGTCTTGACATAAGCCAAGTATTCCTCTGCCATTGGACTGAGGAGGGGAGGGGAAGGAACTGGTGGTGAGGAGAAGGAAAATTCGTGGAGCGTCACGTGGTACTAGCAGGGGGGACACCCCAGGGACAGTAAAGACACCTCTCAGCGCGGGGCCTCTCAGAACCTGAAGATAAGATCAACTTTCCTTGCAAATTTTAGCTCCTAGTCCATGTTTAGCAAAGACAAAAATACCAAAGGCTTTTTTCAGGGTGGGCTGTGGAAGTGGATTGGAATGGAAGGAAATTCTTTTTTTTTTTTTTAAACCATATCTATGTATTGTTCAGAAGTTTTGATTTCTTTTCATGAAAAAAAATATCCTTATATAAGTGTGTAGCTTAAAAAAAAATACCAAAGCATATTGTGACAGTTTTGGATTGTATGTAAAGTATATACTTTTGGATAATACATTTTTAAGTTGGAAAATAAGATAGAACTTCACCTAATAACTGCCTAAATGATTTACCAAAACATGAACAAGAAAGTAACCACAAATGGCTTAATGTAATATTACTAATAGATTAGCGTGGCATGTTTAATATGTAAGTCCAAAACATTTTCTATGTTCATTATATCTGAACACAATGCTAGTTGATCAACAAAATTCCTTGGTTCCACTGCACACTTTTATTTCAGGACGTTTGCAACAGACATGACAAAGAAACGTTTGGTTCCAAATACACTAACCAAAGTAAATAGTCAAGGTGAGGCACATAAAAAAATCATGCATGAAATGTCTAAAATCTGTCCTACAGCAAATTTTTGTGTTGCTCAAAGCAAGTTAAAAAAATACATGTCAATTATGGCTTGCTTAATGCATTTTAGAGATTTTTCTTACGATTTGTAATAGCTTCCTCTAACTAAATGTGTTGCTGGAGATGCTTCAAACATTTCCCGTTAAAAATACATATATCCAAAGTAAGGAGGAGAGGAAAAACATGACACCATGCAGTGGTTTTTTTCTCTGGTTTTTATCTGGGTGGGTGATTTTTTTTTTTGCTGGTGTTTTTGTATTTTACAAAAATAATGGGTATTTTATAAAGTTAAATAAAAGGTTCCATCTCTATGCTTTCAATAAAAGTCCACAAAATATTTTCATGTATTTACATGAATGTGATCATCAATAGTAGTAGTGACCATTAAAGGGGAGTGTGGGGAGCTCGTTCAAACTTACGCTCGAGGAGAAATACCCAGTCTTCTGAGATACATGGTAAGGAAACACTGGGCACACAAAGTTGAAGGCTAAAAAGTCAACTCCACTTTCAGGGGCTACCAAGCTGGGCCATATCACAGAGAAGCGCTCACTTCCCAATCTCCTTAACAGCAGAGACTCAGACTGTCCATACAATTGCAACATTTGTAATCAAGAGGACACAGATAACTGTGGTGTTTCCTTTTTGTAAAATGTGTGTCCAGAGTTACGACATACTGTGATCCGTCGTTCTTACTGGTGAAGCTTCCTTAAAGCACGCCAGGTCTCCAGAAAGGGTCAGCGTCAAGTATAAGAGGCGAATGGCTCCTTTGCACATAAGTCCCAGAAAGGTTTTGAAAGTGGCGTGAATCATGTAACATTCTGTCATGTGATGATGGAGAGGGACAATCGCAGTTAAGAACCTACAGTAGACAGAAAATACATGGCTTTGGTTTTAACTCACCTTCACGGTGTGTATTAGAAGAGGTTTCTACTGAATGCTCCATGGATTGAATACACTTGAGCTGAACAGATCCCAGTGTGGGACCTTCACCTCCTACTCTTCGCTGGCAAGTAAGTACAAAGCCTGGGCATGTTGCAAGGATGGCCTCCGGCCCCGATTCGCATCTCCTGGCACCTTCCGCCTCCACTGTTTCACGGTGGCACCTTTCCATGCTAAGCTGAGCCGGGGGCTCCCTTCTGGGGAAGTCGGCAGGGAGGCAGGAGACCGGAAAGTGGCTTGTAGGGCTGAGCCCCGCTGCACCCTCATGAAAACACGCCTGAGGCGGCTGCAGGAGGATGACACGCAGAGAAGGGCTGCGTCAAGTCCACCTCCCTAGTGAGCCAGGCAAACCTGGAACTAGGCAGATGCCCCGTCTAAATCGCTGACCTAACCTGTACACTGCGTTTTTATAATTGCATGCCACTGGGCTTTTATCGCCGTTGTGCATTACTTCTGCAGCAACGGAGAATTGCTCCCGTGACTCGACATCTCTCGGTATGGCATCTCTCACAGCTTTTCTGAAACAGGTTTGGTGGCAAAGACCTTCTTCCCTGCTACCACCTCCTCGGGCTCCATCAACCGTAGATTCAGTGCTCCAGCACTGAGCTCCACTTCTGGGTGATCCTCCCAACTACCCTGAACAGCAACTTCCTCATTGTGGAGTTCTGACGGAAAGGAGGAACTTGAAGCAAACTGATGAAATTATCTAGTTACCACAAATTGGCAGAATCAAGGCCCAAACCCAAGACCTCTGATTCTGAGTTCAGTTGTATTTTCCATTACATCAGAAATGATAACCAAGGCTTACAACAAGCAGAATGTTCTTCTGTCCAAAGTCATTCAAGACAGAAAAAGTTTGTTTAAAAAGGCAACTGTGCTTTATTTCATTATTCAAGGTAACTGAAGTAGTTGACCATTACAGGGCTGTTTTCTTCAAGCATTCCACCCTCAGCATCTTGTTGCTTAAATGTCTTTTAAAACACTGCTATTCAGTTGAGAAACAGCCAGACAACCAAAAGAGACTAAATTATATAAATCTCCATTTCTCAGTTATATCTTAGATTTTATCTTCAATACTCCGCTTCGGCCAATCACTAATTATGTAAATTGTAAATGTGAAGATTAGTTGTTCCTCGGTGGCAATACCACCACCAGAGTGAAATACCAGTGAAAATATAAATTAAAAGAGAATATATGAAATATGTACCCATTTTAAAGGTGATCTTCTGAAAGATATAACAACAAACCAGACTCTCAGACATCTCTCCTTTTTGTGATTTTGGCTCTTAAAAAACTTAGAAACAAATCAATTAAATATTCTAAGATAAGGCAGTTTTCTAGGGTTACTTTAATTGCAGAAGTTTATAAGGGTGGGCTGGAAATAGGGCGAAGCAGAACAGAGAATTAAGTAACATTTTGGTGAATGAAAGTCACACCCAATATTATATAGATATCACTAGAAATTTTACTTCAAATTTAGTTTAGCTTGATTTTACTAATATATTTGATTTTATACTTAGGTTAAATTTAATCACCTAGATACTAGGATGATAAAAGACAAGAAAACAGCTGCTTAGTTAAAAAGTAGTTAAACTTTTAGAGGACATTTTGTCAGTGGTTGTTGCTTTAGAATTTAAAAATTGAATTTAACTTTGCATCGTACTTCCTTTATACATATAAATTGGAGCAGAAAATTCCCCCTTTAACAACTTCAGAACAAAGCAAGAAACCACAGTGGTTTGCAGGCCACTAATTCTGTTACAGATGAAAGCATTCAATTATCTCTACAAAATTCAATTCCTTAGAAAATGTGTTTGTGATTGACTAAGTACATTTTTAAAATGTGGCAATACCACATGCTATCATTCAAGATCTTGATTTAAAAGTTGGAATGAAGTAGCTTGTGGTTCTTGTGTAAAACAAAGACTTTTTTTCAATGTAAAAATATTTTCAATACATTATCTTGCAGAAAGACCTGAACGAACTTTTGGGCCAATCCAATAAAAAGGCAACCTAGAATACTTTTGATTCCAGATGTTAAGCTGGGCGTGTGAAAATTATTTTTTTCCACTGCAGCCCAAACATACTTCAAAAATGAAAAGTTTCAAAGTGAGTCATCGATTATATTAAAATCTTATTTACATAGCACTTATATTTTAAATACTGTGATCAAATACTGCCAAGAAGAAATTAATATCACTTAGAGTCAAGATCTCTCATGAAAAAAAACCCTTAAACAAGATTTAAAATCAGAGTTAATTCTAGGCTCAAGATGGGTGGTCTCAATGGAATCACTGTTGGGCAGTAGGTAAGGCCTCTCTGCTGAGTACCACTTCTCACCATGAAAGTCTGCATGAAATACATACACAAAATTCTGCATAAAATCTCAGAGGGCTCTCTATAATCCTCTCCAGCTGTGAGCAAAATGTTAAATTCCACTTAACACACACATGTATGTGTACATGTCTAAGTTCCCCCTGCCTCAAGCAAGCACTCCACCCTGGGCTGGGGCTATGGCTGGTGTTCTCACGTCCTCCAGCCAACCAGCTCAGTAGCACAATCTCTATACAGATTGAGACCCAGGGTGTAGAGCTAGCTATGGCTTTTACCTCCTGGCTATCTAGGTTCTATTATTAGGTGTGGGCTTCACAGTAGCACCTACCCAGCTTGTGGTTGTCAGCTTCCTGCTAACCACACATAGGAGCTCAATTCACAAGCTCTGTTCCAATTTCTCATTTTGACTGGCCCCCAAAGTCCTCTCCGTCTCTTTGTGATATTCTCTCTTTCCTAATGGCAACCCACTCCAGGACTCTTGCCTGGAAAATCCCATGGACAGAGAAGCCTGGTAGACTACAGTCCATGGGATCTCAAAGAGTCGGATACGACTGAGCGACTTCTCTTTCAAACTACTTAAGCAACTTTATTAGGTATTAATAGGTGCAAAGGCAGTCAACAAAACAATTGAAGATTGTAGAATCTATGGCAGATACGTATCCCAAACTCCATTTATTCTGAAACAACAATAAGCTTGGACTGGGACACAGTAATTTACCCTGTATTCTCTTGCAGCTTCCCAAAGATCCTGTGGGCTTATCACAAAGTTGCTACCCCTAAGTCTGATTCTTCTTGTCCTCAGTTAATGTGGCTGACTTTAAGAACGTGAACTAACATCACAGTGTCTATTCACTGCAGCAGCAAACAGCTTTTATGTATGCTGTTTCCTTTTGGATTCCTACATTGGCAAACTTCTAATTTTTAGGTTGGGCTTATCTTGTATTACTTTGATGAAAAGGGTGAGAGTGTGTTAAAAAGAAGTTGAACAACTGCATGGTACAAATATATTCTTGAGCAGCAGACGAATGTGGTCTTCACTCTAGTTCTTGGGCACACCTGGTGCCGAATAGGAGTGCACCGAAATACATTTGTTTGATATTAATAGGCATGCTTCCCACACTGGGACTTTCTATTTTGAAGCAAGTGGGATAAAAGCATTTGCCAAATGCGGAGAAAGCCCAAACATGCAAACAATACTTCTCTCCTATTCAGCACTCTTTGACCCGCTGAACAGGTGCATTTATGGACATAGGGGTTTGTCCTAAAAATCTCATGGTGCAGATAACCAGCATCGCTATCAGTAGGTTAACACGCAGGGATGTTCCCAGGGTGAAGTGAGGATGGGAAAAAGATCTGTTCTAGTCATCTGTCAACTGAAGTCATGCTGAAAATCAATGGCTCCTTTTAGATTAATAGAGCTGTATGTTGTAGCAATTCAGGCAGGATTTAAGTAGGTTTCCTACCAATCCAAAACTGTTAACAAAATCAAGCTAGTCTCTGGGCTGTTCGGTACCAAGTAGCATAGTGCATTTTAGCTTTTGAAGTCCTTTTTGATGCATCCTAAAGTAAGTGTCTTTCTTAAATGGTCTGAAGTATACAGCCTGCTAACGATTCAGAAGTATTGATTCATCCTAGGAATTGAGCTCTTGCAAGGCACAGAGAGTCTGGTTGATATAAAAAGTTTGTTTCCCAATTATTTCATAAGAATGATACAATTATGAGTATGTATTATTATTTTTCAATGAAGTCTTTTAAAAATACCAATTGCTTTTTTTTGCTAAGAGTACATTTTGAGAGTTACTGTGAATTTCACCTTCTATTCTGTTTTTCACTGAACAATCATGTGTATCAGATCGTTAGTTTGGCACAGGAAAGCTCTGAAATAAACTAAAATGCCTAATCAGCTAGCTCTGTGAGGTATGTGCTGTGTGCGTGTATACCAAGCAGTGTGTATCTGTCTGCCAGGGGAGTGGGATAAACTTTTCATATAACACCAAACTTAAAAAATAAGAAGAGGCACTCAATAGCATAATTCCATTATGTGAAATACACACAACAAAACTTTTTGTTTCCATATAATTTAGAGTGTGGTCAGAAAAGTATAATCCCCCCTTAAAAAAATGAGTTTAAATTAAGATCAATAAAAACAATAAAAAAACTAGTCCCATAATAACATGGTTAACAACTCAAATGGCTTTTTTTTTTTAATGCTAGGAAAAATGTTCACCTTTCAATGGTGACAGTACTGTTAACACAGGTAGAGAGCCAACAAGGTAAAAAGTAGAAGCACATACAGACACACACAAATATATAAAATTTGACCAGAAATCACAGGACATTTAAGCAATGTTTTCTTAACTATTTTTTTTTGTACTTTAAATAGACTAAAGTATTTGGTGTGGGTGGAGGGAAGGAAATCAGTATTTCACAACTTTAACTTGAAAACCAGCTGAAGTAAAGCCTCAGCTCATTGTTTAATTTTTTAAAAATGGCACCACATCATACTTCTGACAATCATAGGATTAAAGCTTACAAAGAACACATCTACCGTCTACATCACAGTGCACAGAGAGGATGCAGTCTGCGGACTACCACAGGGGAACAAGAACAGACTCTGCACCCTTCATATTGCATTACAAAATCAATGCCGTCTTAGAGGAATCTTGCCTCCCGTGGTCGGTGTGTAGCTGGTAAGCACCTGAGGGCTAGGAGGCTATCAGGACTGAGGGTGCTGCTCAGTGTGGATCAGGACACCAGTTCCTTGATCTGCCAATTGGCTGATGCATTTAGTAACCACAATACGACATTCACTGAGAATAAGCATAATAATGCCACATTCTGGCTTCTTGAGCAGGACAGTCTGGGGAATGCAGGAGAAGGCTGTATCCTTCCTCGAGAGAAAAAATCCACGCGCCTCAGTTTTCTTTTACCATGAGAATTTAAATTTCAGATATAATAATTTAACCCCATAAAGACATGATCTGTACTTACATATACACACAGGTTCTGAAGAACTTCACTGTCTAGATGCCTCTTCTGTTTCATTCAACCACCGGGTATCTTCCCTGGATTACTGTTACTCTCACTACCAAGAGCACGTTGGTGCCATTAGCTATTATTTGTCATAAATCTCACATTCCATCCACAATAAGAAGTGATTGGAGGACACATGCCGTAAGGCAGTTGAACTTAATTGAAGCTAGTATAATGTTTAAGGTGAGGTTAAGTCACGAGAACAGCCAGGGCTATCAGCCCCTCCTTGCTGTGTGGGCCTGGGCTTTCCTGGGTTTAGCACTCACAAGTTTTGCATCCAAGGGTCCCAGGCATGCCAGCGCAGGCTGCCACCCTAAAGAGCACTCCTCACTCCTCCCTTAGGATCAACAGAGGAAGGGTAAGAATCTTCAAGAGCATATAGGGCTACTGATGAGGGAATCAGCTCAAAAATCTTTTTAAGACACCTGCTAATCGCTAGTTCCTAGAAGTCCACAAATATCTCACTTTAAGAACGGGTTGATCGAACTTAAGCAAACTGGTGAGCATGAAACAATTGATCCTTGAAGCCTGGGCTTTCACATAAATCCTCTATAGGTTTCTTCAGGTTTTGTCCAGTTATATAGTATTTTACTGTATCTTTTTGAGATTTTTCAGAGCTAAATGAATAATCCAGTTTTATATCTTTTCATATTCTTTTTTTTTATGTGAAAATACTCTTTGCCAACTATTTCCCACATTCGGGCTTCATATGTTAACAAGAAGACTGCCAACTGGAGCCATTTCCCTCAGATTATAAAGGCCCAGAATTATGTTACTTTTAACTGTGCTCTACCAGAAGGTCTGGCCTTGGGGAGAGACGGCAAAAAAAATATTCTCAGATATGCACATTTTTATTTTGCCTACAACGCTATGATCTAGCTCAACAACTGCACAACTACTTTCACCTTAATCTTTATAGTTTTTCTTGTTTTGCCGCCTTGTATTACAGAAATGGTTAGTGTCACAGTTTCACTATCAGTAATAAAAAGATATAAATATTTATGCCTTAAAGGCCCAGGGTCAAAACAGCAAAAATGAAGCCTGAGGTAAAGCTGGTCTAAGAAATGACCATTTTGGGTTCTACATTTTGCCAAAAAAATAGGGTATTTTTAAAAAATGTAAAATCCATGCATGTTACCTACATGCTATGTATGAGATAATTCTTTCTCCTGATTTAATCTGTGTACATATTAGTTATATAAAACCGACAAATGACTACATTCTTAATGCAGGTACATACATTCATCAGAAAAGGACCCTAATCTTTTTCACCAACAATTTTTTTTGTTTGAACAATCCAAGAATGTGAATAAAGAAAGTGACATACAAGTATCATCTTAGGAATTACTGAGAAAGGAAAATCTCTTTGGAAGAAAAAGACTTTAGGAAGACTTCTATGCTGAGAACCAACTTTATGCCACAGCGCTGTAAACGGCAGGACTTAATACAGAACCAGAAACACAGCAAGTTACCTAGAGACTAACACCAAAAACAGCCAAAGCTTTAAAGCCACAGGGAGAAAAAAAACAGTCGTGTGTGAAATGAAAAACATATAATATTTAAGTATTTTTACAATTCTAAAACTTCACTTCTGTCCGTAAATCAATATATTATGAATTTCACGGTTCAATAAATAAGCATCTTTAATCAGAAGAGGAAGTAAAACCTTTCCCAGCACCCCCGCCCCCCTCCCCCCCCCAACAACCTTGCAAAAGAGCAAACTGGATATTCTGGAGAGAGTAAGAGGTTTTTTTGTTTTGTTTTTTTAAAAAGAGGGTAGAAGAATATAATCAGGGGTGGGGGGAGAAAAATCTAGAAGTCCTTTGTGTGGAGTTAATGAATACTCACTTCCTTCATCAGCGGCATTATTCTTTCAAAGGGCCCTTACATCTCAACCAACGGTGAAAATCTGGGTCTATTGTGGATCTCATGGCAGCGAACCAACGGACACTGAGGTTAACGCAGGCTAATAATACACTCTGGTCAGATCCTCTGTAAATCAGAAATGACCCAGAGAATCTTGGAAAATTCATTTCTGTTGAGCACAGCTAAGAAAGTCATCTTTAGGCTATCCTTAATTACAGGAAAACTTGACTTGGTAGTGGTACTTCCCAGGTTATCTAAAGCAGCAGTCTTATGCCAGGGGGAAGGAGTAGGGCAGGGGGACACAACCTAACGTTATTATTTTAAAAATGTTTATGTAATCTGAAGTCAGCACCTTTCACAGAGACCACTCAAGAGCTTTTTTGTGATGTCAGTTTCAGTTCTGATTCTCAGTTGTCAAGCTGCCTAAAAATGGCATATTAACAGAACCACCAAATTAGGACCCTGGCAGAATAAAAAATTTACCCTGATGATCTATCCATGAAAGGAAGATGTCTGCAAACCAACTTAGGAATTTTTTACTGAGATCTAGCAAATAAAATCATTGAATACTGTTAAAATGTGTGCAAACAACCCCTACTGTTAAGATTTTTATATGAGTGTATATGTATATATAAATCCATACATACACATTATATAATTTATTTCCTACTAAAAAGACTTAAGGCAGTTATATAAAGTTAGCTATAATATCCAAGAGAAAACAGTTCCTACCGAAAAAATTATGTGAACACATCAGACAACTTATCATAAAAGCAATCATGAGGCTATCTGTATCCAGTATAGCTCACCTTTCCTGGTCGAGGCTCCCAACACAGGAATCCCCCCTACACACAAAAGGTAGTCTGAACAGACAAAATATTTATAAAAACTTTGAAATGGAAGATATTAAAAAGAACAAAGAACTCAACAGATTTCTGACAACCTCTGGACACCACACTCTTATCATTATTACTCTTGATTGTACTAAACACAACTCAATATGCTCCAAGGTGGAAATTGGGCTGGTATTATAGGGAAATTATTGGCTGCAACTGCTGGAAAAGTTCATAATCCTAAACACAATTTAAACAAAATGTGATGATTCATGCTATTTGATCGTCACACACATACACACACACACGTTTAACTGGGCAGAATTTCTGAACCACTTGTAAGTGACTTAACTAATCTGAACATCAACCTTCGCGGTGAAAAAAGTTAGGACCCTGGGTATGAACAGCACCATCCTTTTTGGTCTTTAGTAAACTTCAAAGGAGAGAAACACTCTGATGTATGCAGATAAAACATGGTTGGAAAGGAAGGGGGCAACCAGCAAAACCACTAGGGATTCGTGCTGTCAGGAGAAGGAAGAAAGAAAGAAATTCAGTTGATGAATATAAAGGGCTCAGTAAAACAGAGGTCATGAAAGAAAGAAAACAGGCAGTTATCTGTTATGTCTAAACCTCAACGTGTTGCACTAGAGTGAGAGACGAGATCGTGGGTTGCTTATGTTCACAGAATACTTTATCTAAAGAGATACTGGGGGAATGGTGGAGGGGCAGCATTCTGTGAATCAGAACCATTCAGCTATGAAAGTCAAGACTATACATAAAGACAGATGTTAAGAACAGTGAGGATTGTCTTGCGTTATATTACATCCCACCATCAACCAGACTAGGAAGGTGCTGATTATTGGATAAATGCTCAAAGTATTTAATTATTTTTTTAAAAAAGATGTTAAAGATATATCTGGACAGTGTTTGGAAGAGGTAGAGAAACCAACTGGATACACATACTCTTTGATTTGATTTGAACTAGAAAGAGACTAGACTGATTGTTTTTCACCTTCAAAATCTTAGTCTTGATGAAACTGACAACAAAGGCACAAATAAAGTGAAATTGAAATAATTTTAACAAAGAATAAAGTCTGGCAATGTCTAAAGAACAGATGAAGTGAGCAAAAACCTTAAATATGATTTAAGGCTTAAAAAAAACCTTGGATATTAACAACTTGCAAGTATATACTCAAAATACAGAATAAGAATACAGAACAAGAATATTTAGGTTTCAAGAAAAATGAGGAAGGTTTTCTTCTGACAAAGTGACAGGTCCTGTGGGAGAAAGTAACCCCACAAGACTAAGAGTCAGTACCAAATCCCAGTCATCTTACCACTCAACATCTACCACACTGGCTGGGTAAAGAACAGGCATCAACAAGTGTTCACTGAATGCAGGTATATCATAATGTACAATTACAATTAGTTAGTATGGTGTAGTTCAAACCCAGTCAGGAAAGTCAACCTTTTTTTAAGCAGTGAAACTTAAAAAAAAAGAAATCTATGTAGAACTCCAATACAGAATAAAAATGAAGCTGCCACTGGTCAGCCAGGCCGAAGTCAGTGGGAATAAACTAGCCTCCAACTCCCTAAACCCGCCCTAAGATGTATGTAATCCAGTGTGAAAACCACCATTTATTTTGAAAATGTGATAGAAAGCATGATCCTTCAGTTCTCATATTTTTAAACTGAGGACATTACCAGCACTGTGCAGAAGAAATTCTAAATGATGTTGCTAATTTAAATAAAGAAAAAATTCTACAAAGAGGAGATTGTATCACTTAGAAGAATGAAAACAAACCTTGTAAAGGAAAAAAAAAATCAGCAAAAATTAGGCCGCAGTGGACAAAACAAAAAGCAAAACCAGCATCTCATTAAAAAGCAAATTAAGACCATTGAACATATTCATACAAATGTAACCACCACCACCACCATCGATCAACTGCTTGACTGGCCTAACTACTGAATACAATAGGTGCTTCCAAAGAGCTGAGTCCCAGCTTCATACTATGCAGAAGAATCCCACCATAACTACAGAGATGTGACCCATTACTGAGATGCTACAGATGGTACTGCTTTGCTTAATATATCAATGCAAGAGTAACAGCCAGGACTTTCTACCATTTTGAGTTGTTCTTTGACCCCAGACAAGGAACTGTATTCCCTAACATCACACAACTTCTCAAATACAAAGGGCAGAGCATCCACACTTTCAACAGGTCTGATGGTGGTGATACCTGGGACTTTTATACCATCCACAAGGCGGGCTGTACAAGTAGTAATGAGTGGGCAGCAGGACGTCTGCAAGCAAGCAGCCAGTTGCTACAGTCGTGAAAATTTGCCCAAGGCAGAATTAAAGAAAGGGCTGCTCCATTAAATGGCAGTGACCTGGTGCAAACTTTTTATAGTAAGGACTTAAGGAAGAGGAAATACTAACAAGAATGATACACGAAGCAGTCCATTACAAAATAAGGCCACCTTCAACTATTATAAATTGTAGAACCAATCTGATCCTCAAGTTTGGATCTGTGAAGAGGTTTTTGTATAAAGCATAAACACCTAATAAATGATGAGTTTCCTTTAAAATATGCCTTTGCATTTGATGCCATTTTCTTTGCCAAGAATGCCTATTTTTCCCTGGCTCTCCACATGGCTTGCTCCTTTCTCACGTGTTAGCTCAATCATCACTACTTTACAGAAGCTTTCCCTCTGCTTTGCTCTATCACAGTACCCTGTTTATCTCCTTCATAGACAAATACGCTAATTAAATGTTAGAGTAACTGCTATCTCAGCAAAGGCAAGGGCCATAGCTGTCTTGTTCACCTTTACCCAAAGGCTAAGAAAGTTCCTGGCACACGTAACAGGTGAACAGTAAATATCTGTAGAACGAAAAATCACTCTACCACGTTTACATGAATATACACCTGCATACACAAACAGAGGAAAACGGGGAATATCCGACAGAAAACAATCAAATGCAGAAAGTACTGAAAACAACACCTGTACGTACAGGTGAATATGGTTATAAAACACAAGTACCAACCAAAGATAATCTGTCTTTAAAAATATGAAAACTTACTAGAAAGGGACCAGGAGTGGTTACTGGCTGTTTCTATTGAGATGCAAACAAGAAAAGTTTAAACTGGAATGAGTTAACAATAAACTAAATAAAATAAGGATTATCTGCTGTAGAATGACTTCCAACAGAGCTTTTGATACCTCTCTGGTCATGCTGTCCCTGCAGAGCATGAAGTATGGTGGCTTCTAACCATCACCACATATTCAGGATTAGTTAAGAACAGCTCAGACCACAGGTATCCATAAGATAAAAAACTTGCTAAACGGCTTCTCCCCCAAATTTTCCAATTCAGAATTCACAATTATGTAAAATAACATAGATTCTATAAATTTAATACAACATACCTTAAAAGCAGATGGCCCCTATCTGCTGATCAGACCTCAGCACTACTTTTCTAGGTATTCTGTCGAAGCAATTACATTTACAAAAGGTCCATTTCATAACACAGTCTGGTAATTAAATCCAATGAAATTCAACTCAAAAGAGGTTTGCTACTGAAATATTTGAAAGTATCTTTTAAAAAGGGGGTTTATATTTTTAGACTGAATTTTCAGAAAGGATAAATATATTGAAATAATTGCAGCATATCCCTGAAAATAATTATACTGCCACCTGTGCACTTTTTATGAGGTGTAAAGATAAATCAAAAGACTGCCAGGTTCTACAAGCCTCTTATTAACTGTTGAAACTGAAATTTGGTTTAAGACAAAAGGGACTTACTCCATATGAATTATCACTGTACCCAGAATTAACTGGTGCTGGCAGTATCAGTACAACCATTGATGGTGATGGATGTCATGCTACACTGTTTTGATGGAAAAGTAGAAATGGAGAAGAGGTTTAGAAAGATTTCCATAAAGTTTCCTTATAATGAGATTTAGCAGTAAGTAAACAAACACAGAAAGAATGAATATTTAAGACCCACTGAACACATTAAGGTCAAGGATTTCAAAAGTTAATCCACTTTTCTTCCCCCAAGAGTTTATTTTTGGTAAAAGGCAGAAAAATTAGTTTTTCTACAAGGGAAATCTGCTTCTAAATGATAATTTGAAAATCTTGATATATATTATATATTAAAAAAGACACACAAAAATAACAAAAAAGTGGGAATAACAGATTAGGTACTGTAACTTTATAAAGGCTTGCCTAAATCAAGAAGCAGCACACACACACACCTAATTTATGCAAACTAAAAATGTATATAAACAGCACAATACTGTGATACTGGATCATGATACATTACCTGTACACATAACTACTACTGTTATTAATAAACCTTTGGGACACTCAGTTTTATGCCCAACAAGACATCAGAAAGTCTTTAAAATCTTCTCTTCCTCCTTTACGGGAGAGTATTTCTAGACATTAATTTTCCCATCTAATATTCGAACATAGGAAACCAATTCCACAAGGTGCTTTAATTGATGAGACCTCAAGTGCTGTTTTCTCTTGAATTTTTGGATAGTAAACAGTCCATGGGGACCACACACAAATACTATGACAGAAGAGTTGGTACATTAAGTCTTTGATGGGACTTGATTGGTGATGAAGCTTTATGACATGCTTGAGCAACGCACTGAAGGGGATCCCATCTGAGTTAATACTTTGTCCAACCACTGTAGAGGTCCGTTCAGATGAAGTTCAATCCAGCAAGGAGTGCTTGTTACTGTCTGCCTTCTGTTTAAAAGAATGAAAGAAAACAATTACGAAACCAAAAGAACAACAGGGATATGGAAGAACTAAGATACATCAATAGGTTGCATATACGAAAACCTAGATTCCTTTTTGAATGAGTATTAAGTTTGGACATCTATTATTTTGAAAACTGTTTAATCCTTAAAGTCTAACAAAGTACTTATAATGCTATAAATAATCACTGCCAGGGCAAGAGACATAAACCAGCACTGTCCCAAGCAAATCAGAATATATATAGTCACTTTACTTATTAATCATCTGAAGAATAGAAAATACTCAAATAGAAAATGAAGTCCAAATGGAACAAAGTTCAGACTTAAAGTATATCAAAACAAAAATTCTGACCCAAGCTTACCACAGAATGTTCAAAGCTGGGGTTCAATGTCCCCTGACCAAACAAACAACCAACGTTCCTTTTAGCAAAATCATGCAGGTTTTTAATAAGAAACACCTCTAGTACTTCAACTAAACAAGCTATCCTCTAAAAATCGCAAACTGTTCAAGAACATCCTGTCACTTCCACATACAGATTTTAGTTCTTACTTATTATATACAGTAAGTCAGTAAGTCTGTTTGCTTCAACATGACAACCCTGCAAACATGAGGAAAGGCCACGATCAACTCTTCGCCTCCAAGTGACACATGCTCAGTGTAACCTAGAACTACCACTGTATTTCAGAGGATGTGGTTTTCCACAGCAGGTGGTGTTGGTGCCCTGCGACCCCCTTCAGATTCTCAGTGTTCTCCAGCCCACTTCCAACTGTAGGTATCTGCATTTCTGTGCCTGCGAACTTCTGTTCTGTCCATATATGCAACAGACCAGAAATGCCAGTGAATTAGCATCTCCAGGAACAGACCTCAACCAATGGCACAGGAATTGGCATTTAAAAGCCCAGTTTCCCTTCCCTCCAAGTTGGGTAATTCTGAGTGTCCTTTACTCTTTTCCCAAAGTTTTCCTAAGGGAACAGCTCTAGCGGCCCACCCACTAGAAGGAGGAGGCCTAACAACGGTGTGAGTCGTGTTCCCTCCCCTGTCTCTCTTCCTTACTTCCTCCTTCCCTGGCAGTGTTCCCTCCATTTCCTGAGTAAACTTCCAGCAGGCAAACCCTTGTCTCAGGGTCTGAGCCTCACATTATCTGTGCCCCTGCCTGATTATTCACTTCAGTACTAACTCACTTGACTGAGACATGAATTCTTTACACATCTGTATTTCCCCTTACTATGTCTCCTGATTTTTATGCTGGGAATCAAGCTGGCACGTAAAGAAACTGGAAAATAGTTTAGAAATCCAAATATCAAATCTATCTCCTCAGCACCTGTGTCATTAAGGATAAAAGGTTCCACAGTTCACAGATATATGGGTATCTAAGTTATTTTGATCTGTAAATGTTAAAGGAAACTTTATTATCCAAAGTAGATGTACCTGAACTCCACTATCCATGAATACATACTGTATATTACTGCTTCTTGTATAGATTTTATATTATCTCTGGGTTAAAGAACAGCAGAGACCACACTGAATGAAAGACAGTATCTCTTTCCACCAATCAACACTGGTCTTAACAGGAGACCCATAGATATACATGGAATTCTCCCTGACCTATGTAACTCATGTTTAATGCCATTCCATTTCTACCATGCTTCACATTATAATCTTTCGAAGGAGAAAAAAAAAAGTCTGACCTAATAAACTGGTTATCAGACAGTACTATCTGAATCTAATTTTAATATCAACTTAATCCAAGTTCAAAGGAAAACTCAGCATTGTTTAAAGTTATCCAATCTCAAAGGGGAAATGATTAAAACAAAAGAGAGCTACAGCAAAGTCAAAAAATGAATTCTTGCACTAATATAACTTGGACAAAACAGTGACAAGTCTCACTTTAGATACAAATATATAACACATTGTATATTTTTATAGAAGAAGTCAAACCAGTAGTTCTCAAATTTCATCATCACAAAAGTCATACACCTCAAAATTTAAGACAGGGAATCAAGTTCAAATGAAATAAAAATTCTAAGAAGGGTGCAAACTGCTTAATGAAACAGGAGCATTATTACTATACCATATGAGTATCTTCTTAAGCAGACATTCACACTGTAAGTAATGTGAACTGGAGAAAGGCTAAGTATTTTATTTATAGTTTTATTTTATTTATAGTTATATTTTATTTATAGTTTTATTATTATGCTGATGAACTATTCCATTTCTTTGATGTGGAATCCAATCAACTGTTTAATCTAGCAACAGCCTAATTGATCTTACTCCCTGATGACAGATTGGTTCTGGTAAAACTCTATTATGTAACTGCTACTACTATCCTTAGAGAAGAATCAAGGAGAGCTTTCTTCAGGTCCCGTCTCTACCACTGAGAATGTGTCCTTGGGCAAACTATTAAATCTCACCTAAGCCTATTACCAAATAAATATTGAGTTTGGACCTTTTTTTTTTAAACTTTACAAAGACTGCAACCTTATAAAGAAAGAATAAAAACAGCAACAGTAATTCTTAGCCATGCTGAGAGGTGTGAGATACCACATTTAAAACACAACACAGTGCCTGGTACCTAAATACCCGCTTCTATTACTGAAAAATGTTCAACCTTTTAGCCTTATATTGAAGTCATCTCAACTTCTTTGGCCAGTCCTATTCTTCTTTACTTTCTATACTCCAGTCAAACTGAACTGTATTCTACTGCGAAGGATCATCACTTTCTACTCCTGTACACCTATGGCTATCAAAATCCTAGACACCTTTTAGAACCCAGACTCTGGGCCATCTCTACCTCTCCTGGCCCCAGGAAAACAGCTCTCCTTCCATGAACTGATAACCCTTCCAATATGCCATTTATGGTATTTAACACTCTGCATTCTGTTACAGTGCCTGTCCATACATGTTTTAATTCTATGTTCTATAGTGCAGCACAGGAATTTGCAATAGTTTTGAATCTAGAGGCTTCCAACTTTCTTTTGTTCTTTTACATAAAAATTTGCTCTCTATAAACGTCAATGAAAATACGGATAAACTTCAGAAGATTAAAGGAGTGGAAGAAAAAGAATTACACTAGAAATTTAAGAGCTGAATGTGTATTTCATACCGGTACTCTGCTCCCCACCCTTTCACAAAACTCATTCTGATGGTGCACATTCTAGTTAGCTGATACACGGCTTCAAAACCCTGATTAACGGACTGAGCCAGCAGAGCAGCAAATTCCTGGTTGTTGAAGATCTTCAGATTACAGCCTATGATTGAAAAAAATATATAAAAACATTATGTACAAAGAAAATAGTATCAGAGAATCATTTTAAAAGAGCTACAGACACGAGCATGGTGGCGGGGGTGCGGTTGCAAAGCTGAGAAACCCCGGGGACCCGAGCCAGCCAGGCTCCTCTGTCCATGGGATTGTGCAGGCAAGAATACTGGAGTGGGTTGCCATTTCCTTCTCCAACACACATTTGAATATGAGCATGCAAATTATCTCCTGATTCCAAAAATTAATAGCAAAGAAAAACTCAGCAAGTTGACATGACAGGCTCATTTATACTGCTGCATCCATACCTGGTGGAATTTTACACACGGTTGCAGGGTGCCAGCCGTATCTCTGATTACAGTTGGGGCTCTGCACAAAGATTGCACTATCACTTAGGCACTCGGCAAAAACTTCCCCACCTATGTAATATAAGCGCACTCCTCTTCCTAAAACGAAACAGACATGGAATCAGTTTACAACATTTACTACTTTAACATCATTTCTGAAGGATTCTTAGAGGAAAAAGTAAAATGGTATAAAGTATCTTGATGATCTCTCCCACAGCTATGCTTTTCTGAAATCCAACTTTGAAACATACCAAGGTATATTCTTCCAAGTATTTTTTCAACAATGATTTTATTGATTCATAAAGATAATACATGCTCATTAAAAGTGCTTAATGTAGAAAAGTGGATAAGCAAAATAAAGAATTTCAAACAAATCATATTTTTGAATAAAGCTATTTAATTCATTTGAAAGAATTAACTAATGTCTAGATTAATATGTCTTCATTATGATACACAGTTTTTCTTTTTAAAGAATCCACTATGCTTAAGAGAAAAAATAATAAAAATTATCACCTG
>SJYT01080531.1:631673-708484 GCA_006410635.1 Cephalophus harveyi | reverse complement strand
CAGATCTCTATTTACAAAAGTAGAATGAGGTAAGAAAAAATTATATCGGGAGATTTTAAAATACCTCTTTCAGAATTTGACAAATCAAATATACATAGAATATAAGAAAGACAAGGATTAAAAAAATAAAAACTGTGAAAAGCAGAATTCTAAGACCACACTTAACATTCTCATCCCTGGTGTGTTTATCGTCCCAATTATTCAGTCAAACACTAAGTAGTGCTTAAAGGAATTTTTCAGATGTTCAATTCTTAAATCAGCCAATCCCAAGAAACGAAGACCGTCTCCGGTGGGCCTGACTTAATCAGGCGACACACGGTAAAGGGGCTGGGCTGGTCCTGGCGGGAGTGCCTCAGAGCGTGAGGGGCAGAACTGAGCAAAGCCGCCACTGCTGAGTGAAGATGGAGCGGGGCATGCAGGTGGCCTCTAGTAGCTGAGAGCAGCCTCTAGGGGGCAGTCTGTAGCAAATGAGGATCTCAGTGCTACAACTTCAAGGAAGTGGACTCTGCAGTAATCACCTGTGAGCTTGGAAGGGGATCTCAAGCTTCAGATGAGGTAGGGTGAAAAAGCAGGGTAAACCTACTTATTTAGAAGTAAATATGGTAAGGTTAACCTCCTGTTAAATTTCTATGCAGAGCCCTAAAGAGAACATAGAAAAATCAGAACTATTTTAGTTAAAGAAGGGTGGATATTCAGAGGCCTTCGTCACCTACAAGACATCTGAGTACCTCAGTGAGATTATGTAAAATCTATACATCAAGCAAGATTTGAGAAATTTCACACGGAGCCAACTAACATCTCCGAAGTCACCAGCACTGAGCAGTATCACACCGACTCTTCAGTGATCAGCATTAGTTCTCATAGAAGGTAATGGTTAATTAAATGAAAACAGAAGCACACTATTATTAAAAGAAGCTTCCTTAAGGTGATGAGAATTATGTTCATTTATTTTAGTAGCACTCAAACTATTTTCCCCTCATTGTCAAAAACCAAAACCAAACAAACAAAAAACCCCAATGTCCCAAAATGTTGCTATTCATATCTTAAATATAGGCAAACTTACCATATTAGGTGTTAAAACTAAAGATTCAAAAAAACTAATTCATTTGAAAATCAAAATAGTAAACTTACTACATATTAACATAAACAAGTTTATGAAAAGTATTTCCCAAAGTAAGGAAAAAATTAGTGAGAAGAGTTTTATATCTCTGCAAACCTTAATGTCTGGCTTAAGACAGAAGAATTCTCATCAGAGTCTATGTTTAACTTCTTGCAAAGTCGCAAGCCTTGTAAGCTCTGGAATACTTCACTGTCAAGTCACAAGAGAATGAGAGTGAAAATGGCAAACGGCGTCTTAGTACCATTACGAAAATAGCTTTCACCTCATAAACTCTCTGAGAGGGTACCTGGGACCACCACATTCTAAGATCCTCTGAATTATTTCTGAACAAGTTAATGGTGGTTTTTGTTTTAGATATCTTGCTTTAGATTAATAGTGTACAGATCTAATATATGAATTCACTGAAGCGGAGAAAAAACCAGGAGATGTAAACAAACTGAGGGTGCCAAATAAAGAGAAACTCAAGATAAAAGTTCGCAGAGAGAGGAAGGATCACCAGGATCCCTACTGAAGGAGGTGCAGCTGTGCAACGTGACTGCACTTAAGCTGAAAGAGAGAAGGCAGGCTTTCTTGCACACAATCTCTTGATGTGGTAAACCACACAGTGCTCACGTTATGAGTAAATGGCATTGGTTTTTCACACAAGGAAAATAAACATACCTATATGTCTTCTTGTCATTTCTACCGTAGCATTTCTGTTTACGTTGGAGAGTAAACCTAGGCAGAACCTCTCAGAATTTGATGGATCTGTGAAGCCATCTACGGTGAGTGAGGGCTGTGAGGCATGGAAGGTCTCTCCAACCCTCTGGTTTAATTCATAATATGCTATTGAACACCAAAATGCAGGCTCTGAGTAAGTAACTGGCTGCAAGTCTGGCAGAGGGGAAAAACAAACCCATAAAAGAAATGTGTGAACGATTCAAGCCATGTCAAGCCAAGAATAGATTGAATATCATTATCTTTACGTGTTCTATGCCAGCCTATACTGGCAATAGCCCAGGAAACAGACTTACCATCTACATCACAAACCCCAGATTCCAAAGATCACAGCAGATTTTCAATTTCTCAAATTTCCCGTATCTCCTTAAGTCATCCAATCTTCAAACATCTTTTTTAGACTTTATGGTGCATTACTTGTTCTACTAGTAATTCTACCCCAATTGCATCACATGTAGAATAAGTCAATTTGCATTATACAATTAATTTTGGGTAGGATCGAGTAGAACAAAGCTAAAGCAAGGATTAATACATCAACAGCCAAGGATTAAAAAAAAAAAAAAAACCTGTCATGACAGGATACAAAGCATGACATTTGTCAATTTTAACATGAGATTCTCACTGAGTTACCCTAATTACAAAAAGAGAAAGCCTGCATATACACAAGAAACAAAAAGTAATACAACACAAAGGATGCAAGTGGAAACAGTATAAATCAAAAGAATCTACATATTTCATAGGAAAACAAGGACCATATATATTTCAGTGCTGTAATTTTGATTAAAATGCATAAGGAATACCACAGAAAAAAAACAACGATTTTGCAGAATAAATTCCAATGTGTAGAAACTAAAGAGAAATTGTGAAACTGTATAAAATGAAGACCAAGGTGTATATACACACACAAATATACATATGCACATGTACAATACGAATACATACACATTAGCAATCACACACATATATCTCCCCCATCACTATTACAAAATATAATAGAAACTGAATATACCCATAAAGTCCAGCCACATAGGACATAAAATTCCTCATGAATAATGGATATGATTTCCATGAATAAAAATTAACTTCTTAAATTCATTATGTGCCAGGAGAAAGGTGTTTTAGTAATATTGAGGCACATTATCAATATCATTTTTAAAAAAGCACTAATGTGAACAATCATCTGTTATTCACTGAGCTCTTTCTCCTATATATGGAAAATAATTACCAGAAAGGACATTTAAATAAAAAGGTGGAAGAGTATTTGTAAGTATCTGCAACTTACCCAAACTATGATTAACAGGGGAAAGAGTAGTAGGAGATAATTCTGCTGGAGATCCTGAAACAAAAGGATTCGATTTTAAAACAGCTTATGAAATAAAGTATTTTCAAAACCTGTGACCATATAATAAAATTTATTATATCTAGCTGTATTAATAATCATAAATAATAACACAGATAATTTGCCAAGAATTCAAATGCTTAATGGGATGTTTAATTTCAGGAGCTTCAATATATAAAAGATAGAAAAAAGTCCTGGTTTCAAGTTACCCTCTTGCAAAGGCATCCAATGTTGCCAGTTCTTGGTGTACCTTTCCAGAAATATTCTGCAAACCATACGAGCAAATATATTTCTGTGCCTCCTGCTTTTTATGTACAAATGGTAAACACAATTCTGAACTTTGCTTTTGTATTCAGTTCAGTTCAGTCGCTCAGTCATGTCCGACTCTTTGCGACCCCATGAATCGCAGCACGCCAGGCCTCCCCTTTACACTATGGTATATTATGATCCCATGTTGACAGGTGTTCAGCTTATTTTCAATCTTTTACTTTTAAAAACCAAGATTGCAATGAGTAACTAATCTTGCACACTTTGCATAATCTGAATTGTATCTGCAGGAGAGACTCTAAAAGGGAAATTGCCAAATCAAAGGACTCTCCATCTGTAACTTGGATAAATTTTGCCAAAATTGTCATCTTCAAAGGTTGTATCGGTTTACACTCCCAGTCACAAAATAGTGAGGGGAGGCTCATGTGTTATTGCTGATAAATGAGAACAAGGTCTCAACAAGTATAGTTTTAAAATTTGCATTTCCCTTATAAATGACACTCAGCAGCTTGATATTTGTTTATATTTTATTTCCTTCCTGTAAATAGTCTGTTCTTTTCTTTTGCTCAATTTTCTATTGTGGGGTTGATCACTTTTCTCACTGATTTACAGAAGGCTCTTTATGTTTTAGCAATATTAGTCCTTTCATGGTACGGGATGCAAATACTTATTCATCTGTCTTATTTTTCAGCCCAATTTTGATTAAACGGAACTTAAAAACTTCTATGTGACATGATTAATCAATCATTTGGGGGTATGTGACATTTTGATAGAAGTGGTGGTAGGGGAAATTCTTTTCTTACTCTTAACTTTAAAGAAATACTTCTAGTATATGCCCATTAAGTATGATGCTGGCTCTGAGGATGAGAGATAAAATTCTTTATTTAGAAATTTTACATAAATAATCATTTTTAAGCAGTAAAGATCTGTAGATTTATGTTATAAGCACAAATGTTATGCTGCCTCATAAAGTCAAGCTAGAAGCTTTATGTCTTTTCTATGTTCTGTAACAGTTTAAATAGTATTGGAATAACATGCTTTAATAGTTTGGTAGAACTCCTGTGTGAGATCATTTACAGTTAATAATTTTCTAGGGTTTATTCTAAGACGGTATTTCTTCTACAAAAGAGGACTGTTAAGACAGCTCTATTCTCTGGAGTCAGTTTCGGTAAACTATATTTTCTTACAAAAAAGTATTTTGTTTCTTCCAGTTTGAGGTAAACCGGTTAAATCTAATCAAGAAAAGAAGGAAGGGGCACCAACACAAAAAGTTAAGAAAAAGGAGCACCACAGACAGAAGAAGCAGAGTGAGACATCACTCAGCTTCAGGCAAATTTTGAAACACGTTTGCCGTAAACTGTCGTTAAATAATCATAATTGTAGGATACACTCTAGTTTTCTCATCATTATCCTCTATGTACTTTGAGAATGTTACCCAAAAAAGCAAGACCTGCAGCTCCCCAGTTTTAAAATTATAGGAATGGCACAGATGTAGAGTAAGGCCAGAAGCCCCCTGGTGTGCCCCTCCCTCTCCATACCCGGACCATGAACTAAAACATCAGGCAACATGGGAAAAACGGCAGCCCCCACGTAAACAAACGAATCCCAAAATAAAGAACAGGTGATGGTTTTTGAGAAGCCAGAACAGCCTTCTATAACAAAGTTCTTGTGTTCTTTTTTTGTTCCTCAGTTTGAAAAATCTGTTGGCAAGTCATAACAGGTACAGCTATGAAAGGTCAAAATATATTTAGAACAATGAACTAAAACCCACTGCTGTTTCCTGAAGCTAAGATAAAATAAACAGAGCTACTATTAGAAATGGAGGAAACGGCCCAATTTTTCATATCTTTTAACTGCTTACTCTCTCTATTAAATACTTATTAGAAATGGCCAGTAGAGTCATGATTTATTAATTCTGACTGAGTCCAGTCGTATGTGATGAAAGTTAGAACTGAAGGTTACGAAAAGTTGGTTATAATCACATACAAAATTTTTAGAAGTTAAATTAAGATTAAAATGTATTAGGTAGCAGAAGTTTTTAGAAACTTAAAAAAAAAAAGAACCAGGTTAAATCATGATTAATCTGTTAGTTATTTATATATATATGCTTCTACTTAAGTCTGGGACTTGCAGTTATTAGAAGCAATAATCTCACTATTTAAAGCTAGTTTCTATTACTTGCAGCTAAAACATCTAGAGAAATCCTTGTGCACACAAGTTTGCATATATTTATAGGATACATTTTTCAACAAGGAAATGCTGAGCAAAAGGAATGTGAGGTTAAATTTTTATAAGTACCAAAGTACCCTCCCAGGATGTTTAGTCCCACCAACAATTTATGAGCATTTCTTCATGCTATGTCACTACCTTTTGACATATGACAATTTGAAAGATTTAAATGGGGCAACTCCTACATTTAAAATTTTTATTTATTTTTATTTTGTTATAAATAGTGCACTCATGTCCTTTAGGTCCATTTATCTATTAAGTACTGTCTTTAACCTCTTGATTTGTAGGTTTTAAATCTAGAAATCAATTATGAGACTTCTTATACATATTTCCCCCAAGTTTTTTGGTTTTTTCAAAATCAAAAAAATTTTAATAACATTATTTTTTAGAGCAGTTAGCTTTACAGTAAAACTGAGCATTAATAACGTACAAGAGTGCCCATTTACCCACAAATGTACAACCTCCTCTGCCATCAGTGGCTCGCATCACAATGTACATTTACTACAACTGAGGAACCTACATAGACATTATCACTCAAAGCCCATAATTTATATTAGGGTTCATCTTTGGCTGCTGTACATTCTATAAATTTTGACAAATGTACGATGACATGTATTCACCATTATAGTAGTAGCATACTGAATACTTATACTGCCCTAAATATCTTTGTGTATTAATCCCTCCCTCCCCTTAAATCCCTAGCAATCACTGATCTTTTTACTGTTTCTATAACTGTCTGTGTCTTTTCCAGAACATCATATAGTTGGAATCATACAGGTATGTCCCCTAGTTCATTTGTAATATGCATTTAAGGTTCCATGTATTTTCATGCCTTTATTTGGCAGATTTCTTTTTAGCGCTGAATAACATCCCGTTGTCTGGATGTGCCATAGTTCATTTACTCATTCACTTACTGAAGGACACCTTAGTTCCTTCCAAATTTTGGCAATTAATGATCCAAGTGCTAGTTTCTGTGTGTACGTAACATAAACTTTCAACTTTAGGTGACCACCGAGGGGCATGACTACTGACTGTATGCTAAGTATGTGCAGCTTTGCAAGCAGCTGCCACCTGTCTCCCAAAGTGGCCATGCCATTCATGTTGCATTCCCATGAGCAATCAATCAGAGTTCCTACCGCTCCACTTCCTTGCCAGAATTCAGATTCTGCTCATTCTAAAGGTATGGAGCAGTAATATTCTAAATGTCATTTACTTAAGTTTATCAACCCTTTCTTCTGTGGTTTTATATCTTGCATAATTCTTGCTCAGATTATTTTAAACCTTCAAGTTCTCTCCAAATAGGATTCATTTTGATATGACATACATATTTAGTATCTATTTTATAACTTTTTGAGAAATATTAAAATTAGTTTGAATTTCTTGAGCAAAATTAATGGCAAAGAAATGTATATTTTACTTTTTTAAAGTTTCAGTATATAAACTAAACATAAATTATTATTCCAAAAAAAAAATAGACTTATTCTTCCAAAAGGCATATATGGGAAGACAGAAAAGTTAAAGGCCTTAAAATAATTTTATCATCTTTAAATTCAAATTACAAAAAACAGTCCCAAAGAACTAAAATTATCTATGATTTTGTTTTTATACCAAAAGAGGCTTAAACATATGCTTTAAAAAAAACTCATTTACTGAATACAGAGACCAATCACATTCACAAACCTTTCAAAAAACTGATCATCATGCTGGTTTACTCCTTCCACCATATCCGTACCCGATCACCAACCAAGTCCTACCTCAGCAAATACTGCAAAAGCAGGCATTTTTCTCCATCTCTTTTGAAACAAGCCAGAGGAAGCCTAGTGCAACAGTGTAGTAGTCAGGAACAGAATTTCTAGAATCTGAGATCCTAGGTCCAAATTCCTCTGTCTCTTTCTATCTATCCTTCTATGACATTCATTGTGGTACTGCTTTTTATGAATTAAAATACCTGCTTTTAATTTTTCATAATGAATATCCACTTGTTGAATAATTCAAAATGCTGCATCAGAAGTTTAATCTGTAAAACACTGTCGAACTTTTGACACAGAATGGTAAAAATTTGAGATTAAGCAAAAATAAGATATGTAAATCCAGTTTAAAAAATACATACTTCCTTCATGTTTCTTTATTATGTTCTATGTATTTCCAAGTTTTCTATAATCATGAAGTGTGTTCAAAATGAGAATACAGTTGCTCTTCTTTTGTTTTTATTAGTAACTTGTACAGGGTTTCCCTTATGGTTAGAATATAGAAGACTGTTGGAAAAACCCTTACTCTTACAATAAGTATCAGAAACACTAAAAAATTGTATTTTTACCAAAAGTGACCCCAAAACTACAGATTCATTTAGATTGTAAGTCATTTACTGAAAAGGATGAGTTCTTCCTACATTAAGTAGGGAGTGGTAACCATTTTCATTTCTGGGAGTATCTGCCAAGTTAGCACACCCATGACTGTTCTTGCCAAAGGACAAACCAGCTAAAAATTTAATGGACACACACAGGCAACTGGAATCTGAGAAGCTCAAGCACAGATACACTCCTCTTCATTAGCCAATTTTAACTCCCATATCTGACCTGTTGAAGGCAGGTGAAAATTCCGAGTAAACCTCACCTTCTATCAGACTAGAAATGAGGGAAGGCGTTCATAGTCTATGAGGTTGGAATGCGGATGTCCTATCTGGGTCCCTGATACACGCAATAGAGATATGAAAACAAGCGAGATCTCTGAACCAAAGAAAGCTTGGGTTCATCATTTATACACAACGTTGATGGATGCTTATGTTTATATGAGACACATTTTGTAACAAGAGTCACTTCATCAGAAGGATGTAATTTGAAATGTATATCATTTAATAAGAGACTCAAAATACATGAAGCAAAAAATGACAGGACTAAAAGGAGAAAGAGATAAACCCAAAGTCACATTTAGAAGCAAGTCAGAGTTAAGATTTAAACAGTATCAGCAATGACCTCAACCAAAAATGACACCTAGAGTAACACTACAACTGCACAAAATTCTTTTCAGCTGTAAATGGAACTGTAAATCAAATTAAGTATACCACACTGTGGCATAAAATAATTCTTAGTAAATTTCGGAGGCCCGAGGTCATACACAGTATATATGAAACATAACGGAATTAAGCTAGAAATCAATAAACTACCTAGAAAGCCCCTACACTTCTAAAAAATCATGGATCAAAGAAATCAAAGAGGAATTAGAAAATACTTAAATGATAACAACAAAGAATAATGAAAAATAACATTAAAATTTGTGGTATGAAGCTAAAATAAGGGTTGGAAGGCAATTTTCAGTTTTAAAAGCTTACATTAGAAAAGAATCAATGGGGAAAAAAAAACAGAAAAGAATCAACGATATAAATTTAAACTACAATGCTCTAAAAAAAACAATTTCATGCAAAGTTAAGTAGAAGAAAATAATGAAGAATAGAAACAAATCAAGTAGTAAAAAGAGAAACACAATAGAAAAATTTAAGAAGCCCCAAACTAGATATTTAAAAATATTAACTGATAAAGCCCCTGCAAGACTTATCAAGAAGAAAAAAAATAAATTATCAGTATTATAAGTAAAATATGGGACATCAAGATTTGCATGATCTTGCAGACATCAAGGGGATAACAAAACATTAGAAATGACTTTATAGCAATGAAATTTACCACTCAGATGAAATGAACAAATATCTTTTAAGACACAAGCTACCAAACCTACATAAAAAATAGAAAATAGAGAATCTAAACAACTCTCAATTTTAAAAACCCTTCCCTTTAAGAGATGGTTTCTCTAGTAGGAGCTATCAAGTAGTTAAGGAAGAAATAATAACAATCCTAGGCAAAATTTTTCAGAAAATAGTAGAAAATCTCATCCAATTTCGAGTCCATTACTGATACTGAAGCTACAGAAAAACATTACATGAAAACTTAAAGACCAAAATCTCTTATAAATATAGATCTGAAAATCCTTTAAAAGAATTATCAAATCAAACCCATAAAACATTTTATTAAAGTGCAATTTATCATAACCAAATAAGGTCAAAATTGGTTTGTTATCAGAAAAATCACTTCGTGAAATTCACTTCAAAAAGGAATAAAACTGTATGATCCTCTCAGGAGACTCAGAAAAAGTATGGACAAAATTCCACGGCCATTCATTACAAATATTCAAAGCGCCAGGAACAGAAAGAAACAGCCTCCATCTGATACTCCATTCAGTCAGTCAGTTCAGTCGCTCAGTCATGTCCGACTCTTTGCCAACCCATGAATCGCAGCACACCAGGCCTCCCTGTCCATCACCAACTCCCGGAGTTCACTCAAACTCACATCCATCGAGTCAGTGACGCCATCCAGCCATCTCATCCTCGGTCATCCCCTTCTCCTCCTGCCCCCACTCTCTCCCAGCATCAGAGTCTTTTCCAATGAGTCAACTCTTCTCATGAGGTGGCCAAAGTACTGGAGTTTCAGCTTTAGCATCATTCCTTCCAAAGAAATCCCAGGGTTGATCTCCTTTAGAATGGACTGGTTGGATCTCCTTGCAGTCCAAGGGACTCTTCTCCAACACCACAGTTCAAAAGCATCAATTCTTCAGCGCTCAGCCTTCTTCACAGTCCAACTCTCACATCCATACATGACCACAGGAAAAACCATAGCCTTGACTAGACGGACCTTAGTCAGCAAAGTGATATCTCTGCTTTTGAATATGCTCTCTAGGTTGGTCATAACTTTTCTTCCAAGGAGTAAGCGTCTTCTAATTTCATGGCTGCAGTCACCATCTGCAGTGATTTTGGAGCCCCCAAAAATAAAGTTTGACACTGTTTCCACACCTATTTCCCATGAAGTGATGGGACTGGATGCCATGATCTTCGTTTTCTGAATGTTGAGCTTTAAGCCAACTTCTTCACTCTCCTCTTTCACTTTCATCAAGAGGCTTTTGAGCTCCTCTTCACTTTCTGCCATAAGGGTGGTGTCATCTGCATATCTGAGGTGATTGATATTTCTCCCAGCAATCTTGATTCCAGCTTGTGTTTCTTCCAGTCCAGCATTTCTCATGATGTACTCNTTCACTTTCTTCCATAAGGGTGGTGTCATCTGCATATCTGAGGTTATTGATATTTCTCCCAGCAATCTTGATTCCAGCTTGTGTTTCTTCCAGTCCAGCGTTTCTCATGATGTACTCTGCATATAAGTTAAATCTATCTATGTTCAATTCCTCAGTTTTGTCCAACTCTTTGAAACCCCATGAACTGTAGCCCACCAGGCTCCTCTGTCCATGGAATTTTCCAGGGAAGGATACTGGAGTGGGTTGCCATTTTCTATTCCAGGGGATCTTCCTGACCCAGGGATAGAGACTGTGTCTCTTGCATCTCCTGCATTGGCAGGAGGATTCTTTACCACTGTGCTACCTGGGAAGCCCAATATATATATAAACATTCTGTTATCAAATAACTTTGTCATCAGAGATGACCTCAATCAGTATATTTTCATATCTATTTATGGCCTTTTATGTTACACATTTTTATTTTATATTATTTCATTTCAATTTATTTCATTTCACTTTATGTATGAAAACGTGTGCAGATTCCACTGTGCCATGTACCATTCTATATGCTTTATAAATGTTAGCTTAGTAATTTTCATAGTAATATTAAGAAGCAGGTACTATTATTATTCCCATAATATAAATGAGACAGGTTAAGTAATTTGTCTGGAATTCCATAACTGATGAATGGTGGAACTTGCATGCAAATTTACGCAGTCTGATTTGAGTCCCATTCTTAACCATTCTGCTCTACATATATACATATCTCCTATATGCATATATCTCATTACCCCTAGACTGCAAAATTGGAACCATGTTATGTATTCCTGTTCTTTAATTTTGTATCTAACTATATGTCTTCAGCATGCATTCATATAGGAGTTCTTTTTCTTGATTATGCTCATCCTAATTGGATATGGAAATAAATATTTCACCAAGAAATAGAACATGCCAGTAACAAGGAGCTAAAATAATCAGGTAGACGAAATGTACTCCCCAGCACACACACACACATACACACATAAATGCAGAGACAAAAAGTAATGGAAACGATACATATTTCTAGTAAAATATTGAATCATTTGACATAGAGCTTTACCCTTGAATGACTTGGTGTATATAATTGGCTCTGTATATTTGATTAGTTGCATAGTGGCAAAAATAATTCATGGTCATCTGTTAAATGCTATGGGCATTTGATATGTATAAGAGGAGTTGGGGATTTATGAACATGTAAAAACTCTTCTTGCTGACAGTCTTGTTGTAGAGGCAAGATGTATAATCATAGAGGACTGTTATGGACTGAAAGTCTATATATCTCCCCCAAATCCACATGTTGAAGTTCTTAACCCCCAATGTGATGGCATTTTTGTGATGGGGCCTTTGGGAGGTAGTTAGGGTTGGATGAGTTTATGCAGGTGGGGTCCTCATGGTGGGATTAGTGCTGTTTTAATAAGAGACACCAGGGAGCTCCTTACTCCTTCTCTTTCTCCCTTGTGCCCTCAAAGAAGAGGCCAATGAGCACCCAGAGAGATGGCACCACCTACAAGCCAAGAGGAAATCTCAGAATGAAACTTACCTTACCAGAACCTTGATCTTGGACTTCCCAGTCTCCAGAACTATGAGAAATAAGTTTCTATTATTTAAACCACCTGGCTCATGATATTTTGTTTTTGTAGCTTGAGCTGGATGATACAAGGAAGATAATTTTAAGAAGTAGCTCAGGGTAGTAAGTGCTTAGCAGTAAGTGATGACTATAATAAAATATTTGAGAGGAGGGAGGAATCTGAACATCTGTGGTGGTCAGATAAGGCTCCCAGGACTTAGAGAGGTGGGGAAGAGGAAGTGGCTGACACAAGCAAAAATACAAAATGACCACACAGGGACCCTCTGGGTGGTACAGTGGTTAAGAGTCTGTCTTGCAATGCAGGGGATATGGGTTGAATTTCTGGTCTGGGAAGATCCCACATGCCATGGGGCAATTGAGCCCATGGGCCACAACTCCTAAGCCCACATGCCCTAGATAGAGCCTGTGCTCTATGACAAGATAAGCCACCATAGTGAGGAGCTTGCATATCACAGCAAAGACCCAGTGCAGCAAAAAAAAACAACATGCACATTTGAAATGTGCCACCTCATGATTCACGTGAGGGGTCTGTGTGAACAGAGCTTCTCCCAGGACTCGGTGTTTGCCCTTCTCTCTCCTGGGCATGGTCTCCTCCCCATCTTCACTGGGTTACTGTAATGCCTGCTCAGTCTCAGGACTCAGGACTTCCATGTCTCATTCTTAGGAAATCTTTGCTGACTCCCAGGCTTGGTTGTGACTCCAGTTACAGAATTCCCTGATTTCTTTCCGGGCACTCTCCACAATGATACTTAAATTATTAATTGTGTGAGGTGTTTGTTTGTTTGTTTGTTTGTTTTTTGATGCTTGTTTGCCCCACTGGACTTCCAGCTCCATCAGCACCCAGTTTGGGTTGTTTTGCTCTTCATTATGGTCTCAAATTGGGGCACAGTCTGAGTAGGTATGAGCAGTTCAATACGTATTTGTTGATTGCCTAGATCGATGTCCGGCTATTGCATCTCACAAAAGAGCTCTTCCTTGTTGCAGCACTGACGTATTTTAAAGACTGTGTCCTTGTTTAGGTCTGAGCTAAGGACCACATGACTTTACGGGTGGCATAGTGGTAAGGAATCTGCCTGCAAACGCAGGAGACCAGAGATGTGGGTTTGATCCCTGGGTTGAGAAGATCCCATGGAGAAGGAAATGGCAATCCAGTCCAGAATTCTTGCCTGGGAGATCCCATGGACAGGAGCCTGGTCACAAAGAGTTGGACACAACTAAGCGTGCACATACTCAAGGACCACATATATAGTCAAAAGAAATATTATGTCAGAGGCCAAGTTTTTAAAATAAGCTGATTGAATCTGATCTGTCACAGCCCTTTTTAGAGCTCTAAATTGTTTCTGACTCATAGAAGGATCTTTTTGATCCTTTGAAAGGATAGAAGCTCAGGGTCAGATGACAAGATAAACTGGCTGAAATTGATGACCATAAAGTAGCTAAAAGAGAGCCAAGTGTGTTTCAGATATTTAAACTTTTGCCGTTTGTCAATTTTTAATAGGCTGAGAAGAGGCTTTTTAAAATTATTTAGCAAAAGTTGTTAGATTCTACTTAAAAATACAAGAAGAACAGACCAAACTGTAAATATCTTCACTGGTAGTCTCTCTAGGTGCTAGAGGTAAAAGAGATTTAACTTATTTCCTCTTGGGGACCTGAGCTCCTTGACTATTTAGGAAGAGACATGGGGATCTACATCAAGGACGTTTCTTCCTTTTCTGTCAGGTTCTCTGTGAGAGTCCTTTGACTATACTTGGCTGCCCCAATTTCTAGCTTCCTGTGGTATCAGATGTTTGGGAGAAAAGGCAAGATCTGTTTTTAGAGACATCTGTTTAACGGAGAGTCAGAAACCCCCACGCTAATAGCTCTGCAATTAGCTGCTTCTGACTTATCTCAGGGCCAGTTTCCATCTTTCTGGATGACCCTGGTGGTGACAATCCTACTCAGACGCTCAGGACTCTCATTTCTCTCCCTTGCTGCCTCTACAGAGCATAAGGCCATCTGTGGCCATCCCACCCAGCTCATGGAGATGACGAGGCTTGGCATGACCAGAGCCACTTTCTCCTTTCAGCATTTTATGGGGACTTCCCTGGTGGTCCAGTGGTTAAGAATCTGCCTTGCAATCCAGGGGATGCAGGTTTGATCCCTGGTCAGGGAACTAAGAACTTATATGTCATGGAGCAACTAAGCTCACAAACCGCAACTACTGAGCCTACGTAATCCGAAGCCTGTGTGCCACAGCTAGAGAGTCCATGTGCCACAACTAGAGTCTGTGCGCTGCAACAGAAAATCCTGCAAGATGCAGTGAAGAGCCCCCAAGCTGCAACTAAGACCTGATTCAGCCAAATAAATAAAGTACTTTAAAAACATTCCGCAGACGGCAAGGCATGACGTTAACAAACTTTGCTAATCAAGGCTAAAGTAACTTCTAATAAATAAAATGGGCAAACTAATATTGCCAATGATCAAACGATCAGAGACTCTGAATACTGACTTGTTAATAATGTTTGAGATTTTTTTCTAACACAGAAACCTCCTTCAACATCTGCCTCACACTCAAAATTATAAGCTGGCTGTTGAACTATGTTTTTACAAGAAATATGCTCTGAACAAATAGTACTCAGAGCCATCTCACATGTCTAAATGCTTCAATGCTTCCCTTTTTTTTATTGGTCACTAGTTCTATCTGAAATGTAATGGCCAGAAAGTAATATTTTAAAAAGCCTATAAACAACCAAATGGATTTCTCAATATCCATGTATTAAGTTCATCTACTTTTTGTGTAGTCCCTTTGATCTTCACTTTATGATAGTACATTATTTCAGTATACACAACTTTAACAAGCCTAGGAATATAGTTTTTCAGTTCATAATATATTAGAAACAATATATCAGAAAGGGCAAACCTATTTGAATGAGCAAGGGTCGCAAAAATAATCATATCCAGAAGGGGCAGGCAGAGAAATAGAAAAGGCAGATTCAAGAACTACAAATAAACAAGCACTTCAGTAGCCTAAGGCCATTTCCTATGGCTCTCTTCAATCGGATTGGAAAGTGTTTTTGTATTACAACCCTGCAGGGTAATCGGATGTTCATGGCGTTGACCCTGAATTGTCAGGCAAAATAAAGAGATAAAATCATGACAGGTAACCTCTGTTCAAGAGGCAGAGAAACATTCAATGAATTTTTGAAATATCTTCAAATAAAATAGTTCAAAAAAACATGTTCACTGGCTCTAACAGGTAAGTTATAATTACCTGGATGATTCATTTATGTGAAACACCATACTTTGTTTCAGTGTCAAATAACTTATGTGAGTTGTGTGGAGAGAGTTGAAGAGTACAGACGATACAGTCTTGACTTCACAGGCACACTGCAATATTCATGAGATAATAATTCTTCCAATAAAATGTAATATTGTTTCTGTTTCTAACATGGCTAGACTTGGGATTAGGAAGAGGGAGATGAGAAAAATACACCTCTATCCTGTACACACAATGTTTGTACCTGACTAGTTAGTTACCTGGCAAGCTGTGGGGAAGACAAATTCTCCAATTTGTGTAAAATTTAGACAGTCTGATCAATGAAGTGTGAAGTGAAAGTTGCTCAGTTGTGCCCGACTTTCTGTGACCCCATGGACTATACAGTCCATGGGATTCTCCAGGCCAGAATACTGGAGTGGGTAGCCTATCCCTTTTCCAGGAGATCTTCCCAACCCAGGGATCAAACCCTGGTCTCTGGCATTGGAGGTAGATTCTTTACCAGCTGAGCCACCAGGGAAGCCCAATCTGATCAACAACAGATTGAAATAATTCAACAGTTTAGCAAATGTTTTCAGTAGAGCAGAGGAATCGGATCCAAACAACCAAAAACCAAGGGAAGAAAACCTTAGCATCCTGAAAAGCTTGGCTGACCATATCTCAGTGTTGTATTTGGCAGAAAGAAGGGTACTCAACACATGGGTTTGTTCAGGTTCACCTGGTTTCTCTGTGGGAAACACCAAGGATGCTTTCTCTTCCCTTGTTATTAGATTTATCTTCTTCTGCCTTCCTGGATACTCTGGAGATAAGTGCTTTGAAATTACCCAGAGAGAAGCAGATTAATGGTTTTGTTTTTCAAGCATCTTAATAAAAGATCTGAAAGTTATTATTTGTTAAGTTGTAAGGAGATAGGTAACAAAGTACTGCAAACTGAATCCTCCAGACACACTGAATTAGCACAATGGACCAAAGACTCACAAAATAAAACTGTCCTAAGCTAAAGTCAGAAGTTCTCAGGGTTGTTCATTTACTTCTGCTTTCCAAATTTCCCTCCTGAGCATCAGCCAGGCTGACTGTTGAACACAAAATGTTTTGAGCTTGCTCTCTATCTTGCAAACTGGAGGCTATGAGATGCTGCCGGGGTTCAGGCAGTGTCTCATCTATTATCAATTTGGGAAACTTAGCACTGGCTATTCAAAGCTCCAGGGTCCCAGGCATCACACATCTTTTTCATGAAACCTCTGTCTATCCAGCTTCCCTGGTGGCTCAGAAGGTAAAGAGTCTGCCTGCAACACAGGAGACCTGGGTTCAATCCCTGAATTGGGAAGATCCCCTGGAAAAGGGAATGGCAACCCACTCCAGTATTCTTGCCTGGAAAATCCTATGGATGGAGGAGCCTTGTGGGCTACAGTCCATGGGGTCCCAAAGAGTCAGACATGACTGAGCAAAGAACACTTGTGTGTCTTGTGTCTGTCTATCCACAGTGATAAGGATCTATAGTGATGTAAGAAATGAGTTAGTGATGACAGCTTGGGTCCTCTCAGAAATCAAAGAATCTTGGGAGTTTTGTGACAAAGATGTGCTGAAGAAAGAATCTTTCCGCTCAGAAATGTCTCATCCCTGTCCTATCTGTCCCAAGTTGGTATTTCCCTTACATTTCTTTCCACAAATTCAGTGGATGCCTCTACGCTAATAATGGATTCCCTTTACATCAATTCTTTCCAAACTCTGACTTCATTGATGAGAGCCCCCTTTTCCATATCTGGTTCACCTGATTTGGGAGGGAGTGGGCTCTTAGAATCCAGTCCCAGTATATAATATGAGAGAGGACCTTCTCCACACTCCAAGTCAATGAACGCATTGTCCTAGTAGTAAACTCGAGTTGTGTACCTAGGTTGCACCTAGCTAGTTTCTGCCACAACTTATGGGGGATTATAGCTCAAAATGGTGAATGAAAATAGCTACTGAGTAATTGTTAAAGATGTTATAATATTTAACTTCTTTTGTATGTTTTGATCTATTGGGAACTTCAAAACAGTCTTTTTAAAAATATTGATTTGTTTGTTTGACTCCATCGGGTCTTAGCTGTGACTTATAGGACCTTCGTTGTGTCATGCGGGATCTTTTGTGTGGCTCGTGGATTCTCTCGTTGTGGCTTGTGGGCTGCAGAGCGTGGGCTTAGTTGCTCCATGGCATGTAGGACCTTGGTTCTCTAGGCAGGGATTCAACCCACGTCCCCTGCACTACCCGGCAGATTCTAAACCACTGGACCACCAGGGAAGTCCTTCAAAGCAGTCTTGTGCAGAAAGTAATACAGGGATTAGTTATTATTTTAGGGATGAAGAAACAGGATAGTGACTTACCCAAAGTCACACACCTAGGAACTGGCAGAAAGAACAATCTGGGTCTTTCATGCTTTTTACTTCTGGGTGAAGCCTTTCTTAGCCATTATAGAACATCATGTGATGCTGTGATATGACAAAAACAACAAATCAAAGTTATCTCTTGGATGTGATGGTGCAGATCCCATGAAAGGTGGTACAGAACCATTCATCTTCTTGTCTCTTCTGAGACAGTGGCAGATATATCCCAGCTGTTCGGGATACATGAATAATGAAGCCTTGAAATGAAGTAAAACTAATTGGTCCTTCTGGCAGTGACGTCTTTGACCTGATTAGTATCAGACTCTATTGCTCTATCTTATCAAGAGCACACTTTTCTAATAAATAGATTGATAAGCTTGCTTTCATTAAGCAATAAAGGAAACCAGAAAATGTCTACAAATTGTGACATACCAGATTAAAAATATGTTCTGTGCTCTTTCTTATTTTTAAATATCATGGAATGAATGAGTTTATTTACACATTTTTTCTTTGGAGCAGAAATTCTAGAATGAAACTGGCAAAGGCGAGGCGAAGCGAGGATGACTGTGTGTTGCCAGGGCTCCTGACTCCCCAGCTAGCCTGCATGTTACAAGCACATTTCAAAGGAATCTTAACTTCCACACTTCTGTGGTCCTGCTAGCTCAATTAGAGAGGCCAGCCTGGCCTTTTTCATCATGCCCTGTGGGAATATCCTTTGATATCAGTGGGGATCCTAGGGCTGAATGAGAGAAGAGAATGAGAGGCTGGCTCCAGAGGAATATTTGATCTGAGTTGGGTCAAGGCGAGAGCAGGCGCCGCCTGTGAGGACAGTTTCCTGTCAACTGAGGTGATCAGTCTCCTCCAGGCTGACTGCAAAAGCGAGTCATGCCTGTCGAACCGCAGGCATTTACCTTAGCTAAACCCTGAATGTTCCCTTGGTATCTCTAATTTCTTGAAGAGATCTCTAGTCTTTCCCATTCTGTTGTTTTCCTCTATTTCCTTGCATTGATCACTGAGGAAGGCTTTCTGGGCTCGACAAAGGACAGAAATGGTATGGACCTAACAGAAGCAGAAGATATTAAGAAGAGATGGCAAGAATACACAGAAATCCTGTACAGAAAAGATCTTCATGATCCAGATAATCACGATGGTGTGATCACTCTCCTATAGCCAGACATCCTGGAATGTGAAGTGGGCCTAAGAAAGCATCGAAGTGGGCCTTAGAAATCATCACTATGAACAAAGCTAGTGGAGGTGATGGCATTTCAGTTGAACTACTTCAAATCCTGAAAGATGATGCTGTGAAAGTACTACACTCAATATGCCAGCAAAATTGGAAAACTCAGCAGTGGCCACAGGACTGGAAAAGGTCAGTTTTCATTCCAATCCCAAAGAAAGGCAATGCCAAAGAATGCTCAAATGACCACACAATTGCACTCATCTCACACAGTAGTAAAGTAATGCTCAAAATTTTCCAAGCGAGGCTTCAGCAATATGTGAACCATGAACTTCCAGATGTTCAAGCTGGTTTTAGAAAAGGCAGAGGAACCAGATCAAATTGCCAATATCCGCTGGATCATTGAAAAAGCAAGAGAGTTCCAGAAAAACATCTATTTTTGCTTTATTGACTATGTCAAAGCCTTTGACTGTGTGGATAACAATAAACTGTGGAAAATTCTGAAACAGACTGAAATAGGATAGAAGGATTAGAGTTTTGCCTGTATCAAATGGCATGAGTGACAGTCAAATTGTATCATTCTGAACAACTACCAGGAGATGATGAAGACCATCTCCAAAGGGATCTGCAAGATTTGGGGGAAACATTTACTTCTGGAGAATGCATGCTGCTCTGTATGATTCACATCAGTTGTTTTCATTTTCAAAATGTGGTGCTCTGCTGGGACAGAATTGAAGGAAGAAATTATTTTCCCTAGTTAATGCCTCAGGTCAGACACCTTCTTGAATCAAGTATTATTGCTAGCAGGATTGCCTAAAAACACAATTGATGACTCATGAGCACACATGGCTACGATATTTAAAACAAGGCTGGGGTATGGAGCTCCATTTATAACTATTGTGCTATTTGCGCTAATGAGGGCTTCACAATGAAGACCAATTCAGCCTGGAGAGTTCTAGCCACACTTGAGGGAGAAATAAAACATCTCTTAATAGGAAGTCACCTTATTGAGTTCAGTTCAGTTCAGTTCAGTCGCTCAGTCATGTCCGACTCTTTGCGACCCCATGAATCGCAGCACGCCAGGCCTCCCTGTCCATCACCAACTCCCGGAGTTCACTTGTATGAAAATAGAAAAGAAATATAGAGTGTTAACTTTTACAAATACATTTAAAAAACATCAACTTACTGTTCCTTACTGACTTGATTTAAAAAAAAAAAAAACAACTTTGTTAGAATCAGAAAGATGTGGGCATAAGGCATGATGTGACGTGATCAAAGCCTGGGTTCAGAGAGGACCTCTGAGGGTCATTCAGGCCCAGATTCCTTGGGGATTTACCAATTTCAGTGGAGCTGGGGCAAGGATGTCCCATCCAAGGAGCACACAGACAGTAGTGTGGAAACACCCCACACTAAGCTTGATCCCTCTGAGGCCAACTGGACCTCAACCTGATCCTGGAGATGGGACCATGGAACGGGACACTAGTTTTCTGGGGAAGCCCATTAACACTATCAGTGGAGCGCTCAGAGCCTCCATGAGCAGTCAATGACTTCCCATGGTTTTATCCCAGTGGCTCTTGTTTTCTCTCTGTGTGCTTTTATTTTGCAACTCTTCCATCCAAAAATCAGGGCAGCATCAGATCTGAGCCAACGAAGATTCTCCAATTGAATATGACAAAAGGACTGGGATTAAGATGAGGTGACTCCTGCAAGCGCAAGATCAGATTTTGTCTTTATTTAAAACTTTCTATTTTGTTCAGTATGGATTTGGGGGGATTACTTTTCTTAAAATAGTTCATAAAATATTATTTACCTTGATTGCTGAGTTTAATTGAATACCCTTAAGTTTGGTGCTTGAGGTGCGTGCCTTACTTGCATCACCTTAGTTCCATATTTTGATCATTGCTTCATATTAAGATATGATTTAAACAGGAACAGGCCAAACTGATGTTTCTCCAGTGGGTGCCCACAGAATTTAAGGAATGGTATCATGAGGTGATGAAGGACAGACATGTTTTGTCCCAGCACCTAGGTGAGATGGTAAGAAATTTCTGTGGGTTTGATTCTAGTGAACCTCTTCTTAAGGACGCCTTTATACATAAAGTTTAGTTAAAATCAGTTGAATTTCTTTAACCAAGTCCAGCCATGCTTCAATTTAGCACTGAAAAAAGTAAGAAACCATTGCTCTTGGACTGAAATAAATCCAGCCATTTTTATCACCCTCTGTGTGTCTGGCAACAAAAAAGCCTTTTTGAAACATAAACATGACAAATGATAAAAAATAATTTGAGTTTAATAAATGAGTTTGCACCTAATAAAATAGAAACGTGGTACCCAGGAACACTTCTCTGCAGGAATAGGAAATCTAGTCTACAGGAAGGCAAACTGCTGAGAACTGCTCAGCATGTGTTCAGTCCCTACTGTGGTTGATAGCCAGGAGGTCTTCCAATTTCCTTTTTGTAATAAACCTCTACCTTTCCCCTTTTACATCTACCTTACCTGCTTTAGCATCCTGCCTTGAGTACACTTTATAGTCCAACCAGCAACCTGGGTTTCAGATGCCTCCCTTTGCTTCTTGCCTCTCCCTCGGTCAGTCAGGTTTGCATCTGGCTGGAGGTAATAGAGCCCCAACTCTAATGACTTGATTAGATACGGGTCTATTGTCTCTTGTCTAGAGGTAGGTTGCTCATGGCTGGTAAGAATTATTTTAATCTGGCCCATTGTTATCCTGAGCAAAATCTGATTACTTAAAAAGAGGAAAATAACTATTGGTTAGACATATAGTATTATTAGCCACACTGGACTGCTCAATGCTCTGCTCTTAAAACAATTAATGTAGTCTCTAAGAGGCATCAGAAAACGTGTTCTATATGCTCTAAAATATAGCATCTCAGTTCATCCCTCCAGCATGCTTATATTTGTTATTTTTGTTTTACAGCTGAAGACTCAGAAGCCTACTGAAATTAAATCATTTGCTTCATGTTCCATAGTTAGTGTATATGGTAGAGCAAGAACTCAAAGACTAATCTTTAGTTTTAGGTCTGGTACTCTTTCTAATAGTGTGATAAATAGATCTGTGCCATTACATGAATGATCCTTAGTGTAACAGTGAAATTTTATCTCCTTTGTAGTGGTCAATCATTTACATCAAGGAGTACGTCAAGGCTGTATACTGTCACCCTGCTTATTTAACTTATATGCAGAGTACATCATGTGAAATGCCAAACTGGATGAAGCACGAGCTGGAATCACGATTGCTGAGAGAAATATCAATAACCTCAGAAATGCAGATGACACCACCCTTATGGGAGAAAGTGAAGAAGAACTAAAGAGCTTCTTGATGAAAGTGAAAGAAGAGAGTGAAAAAGTTGGCTTAGAACACAACATTCAAAAAACTAAGATCATGGGATCCAGTCCCATCATTTCATGGCAAACAGATGGGGAAACAATGGAAACAGTGAGAGGTTTTATTTTGGGGGACTCCAAAATCACTGCAGATGGTGACTGTAGCCATGAAATTAAAAGACAATTACTCTTTGGAAGAGAGGCTATGACCAATGTAGACAGCATATGAAAAAAACAAAGACATTACTTTGCTGACAAAGGTCCATCTAGTCAAAGCTATGGTTTTTCTAGTAGTCATGTATGGATGTGAGAATTGGACTGTAAAGAAAGCTGAGAGCCAAAGAATTGATGTTTTTGAACTGTGGGGTTGGAGAAGACTCTTGAGAGTCCCTTGGACTGCAAGGAGATCAAATTAGTCAATCCTAAAGAAATCAGTCCTGACTATTCATTGGAAGGATAGATGCTGAAGCTGAAGCTCCAATACTCTGACCACCTGATATGGGAACTGAGTCATCAGAAGAGACCCTGATGGCTAGGAAAGATTGAAGGCAGGAGAAGAAGGAAATGACAGAGGATGAGATGTTTGAATGGCATCACTGACTTGATGGATATAAGTTTGAGCAAGCTCCGGGAGTTGATGATGGACAGGGAAGCCTGGTGTGCTGCAGTCCATGGGGTCATAAAGAGTCGGACACAACTGAATTGAACTGATTGTACATATTTTTTATCCTTTTGAAAAGAGCCATTCATTCGACTTGTAGATTATTTCCACATCCTAGCTATTGTGAACAATCCTTTTTGAGATATTCTTCTGGTTTCATTTCCTTCAGATATACACCCTGAAGTGGAATTGCTGGATCATACAGAAGTTCTGTTTTTTAATTTTTTGAGGAACCTCCATACTGTTTCCATAATGGTTGTACCAATTTATATTCCCACCAACAGACTTCAACGGTTTCTTTTTCTTTTTGCATAAAAACAGAACTATAGATCGATGGAAGAAAATAGAAACCACAGAGTTAAATCCACTCACCTATGGCCCCCTTATCTTTGACAAAGGAGGCCAAAAAAAAATATATATATATATATATGATGGAGACAGTCTCTTCAACAAGTGGTGATGGGAAAACTGGTCAACTATGTGTAAAAGAGTGAAATTAGAACAGTTCCTAACTCCATACACAAAATAAACTCAAAATGGATGAAGACCTAAATGTAAGACCAGAAACTATAAAACACTTAGAGGAACGAACACTCTCCAACATAAATCACAGCAAGATCTTCTATAACCCACCTACCAGAGTAATGGAAATACATACAAAAATAAACAAATGGGACCTAATTAAACTTAAAACCTTTTGCACAATGAAGGAAGCTATAGGTAAGGTGAAAAGATAACACTCAGAATGGGAGAAAATAATAGCAAATTAAAAAACTGACAAATAATTAATCTCCAAAATACAGAAACAGCTCATGCAGCTCAATACCAGAAAAACAAAGAACCCAATCAAAAAGTGAGCAAAAGACCTAAAGAGACATTTCTCCAAAGAAGACTGACAGATGGCTAATAAATACATGAAAAGATGCTCAACATCACTTATTACTAAAGAAATGCAAATCAAAACCACAATGTGGTATCATCTCACACTGGTCAGAATAGTCATCATGAAAAAATCTACAAACAATACATGCTGGAGAGGATGTGAAGAAAAGGGAACCCTCTTTCATCGTTGGTGGAAATGCAAATAGTTCCCTTTGCTTCAGATCCTTGAAAAAGATTTTGATTTTCAATCCTTACAGTTAAATTAAAAAATAATTATATACATAGTCAAAAGGATGGCTGCTTTTCATTTAAATAAGTTAAAAGAAAAAAGAGAAAAAAGTATCTGGAAACAGCTCTCTACCTAAGCAATGAACTTTGTTTTGTTCTATAAATACATGGGACTTGAATCAAAAGGGATGAGCTGCCGTTTCTGGATGTTGATGATTCTCAGAACGGAATCTTATAGATTGATTGTTTGGAAGACACGCTCCTCATATCCTCCAAAAGTAGTTTAAGTGTATGTGAGGGAGAGTCTGGGTGTGTGTTATTACATTAGACAGCGGATGGCATGGTTTTACCGATGATACAAAGTGACCACAGCCTGTACCTCTGAAGGGAATTTATTGCTGCTCTTCAGGTTAATGTTTTTAATATCAGAATATTTGTTACCGCCAATGAGGTAATGTTTAAATAAATCAATTGTGCCACTTTATTATGCAATTATACTAAGGCCCAGGTCTTTACATGTCCCTTGAGCTTAAGTTTAGCTCTGAGTTGGCTTTAAGCAATTTCACTGCCTTCCTTCTCTTCTTGATTAATTGGGATAAATGGCATGGTCTTTGATAGATAGAGTTGCCCTGGGAGCTGCATGCTTGTGTAAGGATGCCTCTTTTGCCACTGTTGTCTGGCATTCCTCTTTTTCCTTCATGTACTGGCATCCTTGATATACACTCAGGCAAATTGTCCAGGTGGTCCACACATTCTCAGGCTCAGGGGGAGACCAGGTAAGCACTCAAGTGGCTCCTTCTACTCACCTTTGTTGGAGGTTGAGATTCATGCACTCTTTTTAGTCTTTGAAAGTGAATCCCACTTTTTGGAAAGTTTGCAGAGAGGCTAGATTTTTCTCCAAGATTGACCCAGAAAAGGTAATGGTCAAAAAGACCAAACACAAAGTGTATTTGTCTTGTCTGCATAGTAAAGGTTGATTGGTTTGGGATCAAAATAAAAGCCATAAGTTTGGTATGTGTCAGGATGCAAGCAATATTCCCATGAGGATCAGTATTCCCCATAAGGGACCATTAATAGGAAAGTCCTGAGGACTTTTACTACAGAACAATCTGTGAAGCTAATCATAGCTCTGAGCTGAGGCACAGTCTGAGCTTCATATAACCAATAAGGAGGCATTGAATATTAGAATTAAATGGATAGATATCCTATCACTCCATTCCTTGCCTTTGGAGGCTTCTGGGCTCTCTGGAGGATAGAAAGCTATTCTAATAGCAAAACTCCTCAATTCCAAATACCTCCAGTAAGGAACTAAGCCCATCACTCACATTTGTGTTATAGTTGGGAATCTTTTTACCATTTAACCAATATTTCTTCTCTCCAAAGGGATATTGCTATGGATATGACCTCTAATCAGTGGTGTGTCACACAGCTATTGTTTTTAAAACTCAAGTGAACAGCTCCTGGGAGCCAGCGTGAGGAATCCCACCCATGACAAGGTCATGCGGCAGAGATCTGAAGGGCAAGGCGAGTCAGATCTCAGGGTTTCCCCCTGGTATTTCCTGAGCATGTACCCCCCAAAATAAGAATCTGCCTGCTTTTCCACTCTTCTGACACACTTTGGAAAAAGTCAACTCAGGGCTTTAATCTTCTGCATTTGAAAGGGATGTTTCAGTTAAACCCCCTCTGATAACTCTCTAACTTGCCTAACAGGTTCCCCTGGACTTTTACTTCTTGTGAATTGCTTACAGCCCCCAACTGCGAGAGGCACAAAGCTTAAAGCATCTTAAAGATACAGAGCCTTTTCTAAAGAGCTAAAAATCATATTGGTGATGGGATTTCACTGTTGACTCAATGATTGCTGCCAGGCCTCCATATTCTTTATCTTTTAGGCACCTGGGAGGATGTTAATCAATGTAAACGGGATATGGAAAAAGATATATAGTAGTTTTGATGTTAGCAACACTAGACTTTTGAGTTAATTACTTTTCTTTTGTTATAAATCACTGTACTCCTTTTACTTGTTATAAATTGCTGTATCTTTGCTATGTAAGAATGTAACTTTATTTAGTGTTTTCTGAGAGTGGCACCAGACTTTGGGATGATCAAAACAAATAAGTCTTCTGGTTGACAAACCTTTATAAGAGAAAAGGCTGCAAAATGTTAATTAGTCCTTTTGGCCAGAAGATGATGTAAATCACCTAAGACTTGTGTATACAACTACGTATGCAGAGAGAAAAGCCTGGTTTTGATAAGAGTCTGGGCTGCTAATGCTGCATAATTTTGTATTACCCATTGAACTCTATGTACAATCAAAAAGGTATAAAAGGCCTTTCTAGACAATAGGGGCCGGGCAAGACATTGGAAGGACTGGTTTCCCCCATGTCTCCTCTTTAATTTCAGGCTGAATTCCCATCTGGGGTGTGGAGGCTCGCCATGTCTACTTACTTGTCCCAGCTTCTAAGATCCATAAGAGAGAGAGCCCAAGGCGGGGCACTCTCTGATATTCAAACGGGTGCTGGTGGCCTAATGTAGATGGTGCAAGTTCCTTGTCCAGAACTTTATTGGCTTTCCACGTAAACCAAGTTATTCAGCCTCTTTTCTCCACTTAATTTTCCTACTACACTATTTCTTCCTAATCTAATCTTATATTAATATATAAATAAGTTTTTCCTTGCCAACACCGTCCCCGCTTTGAATTCCCTGGATCCACTGGGGCTGCACCCCAGCAAAAACTCAAGTGAACAGCTCCTGAGATAGGATTCCATATGATAAAGAATATGTTTGTTATAATATTTCCTAATGGTATACTTCCTTCCCAGGTGATGCTAGTTGTAAAGAATCTGCCTGCCAGTGCAAAAGACCCAGATTTGATTTCCTGGGTAGGGAAGATCCCCTGGAGAAAGAAATGGCAACCCACTCCAGTATTCTTGCCTGGAAAATCCTGTGGACAGAGGAGCCTGGTGGGCTATAGTCCCTGGGGTCGCAAAGAGTTGGACACGACTGAGTATACACACACACACAATGGTATACTTACTATTATATTTCAGAAGAGTCCAGATTTATGAACACTTAGCTGTCAGTGATGGTTAATTTTATATGTAAACTTAACTGGGCTACAAATTGGCCAACTATTAGGCCAACTATTACTCTGGATATGTCTCTGAGGGAGTTTCTGGATAAGCTTAACACTTAAAGCAGTAGACCAGGTAAAGCAAGTTTCTTTCCCTAATATGGGTGGACTTCATCCAATCAGTTGAAAGCCTGGACAGAATAAAAAGACTGACCCGCTGCCAAGTAAGGAGACCTCCTCCTGCTAGACTGCTTTTGAACTGGAATATTGACTCTTTCCTGCATTTGGACTCGAACTGAAACATCAGCTCTTCCTGGGTCCCCAGTCTGCCAGCCTTCAGGCTGTACTGTCGACTCTCCTGGGTCTCCAGCTTGCCAACCCACCCTGCAAATCTTGGGATTTGTCAGCTTCCATAACAGCGTGAATCGATTCCTTGTCCTATCTCTCTTTCTTCCCCCAATACTATTGGTTATGTCTCTTGAGAACCCTAACTAATATAGGAACCAATCTGTAGATCTCCAGTGAACTCTTAACATCTTTCATTGATGCTTACCTGTTTTTGTCTTGAGTCCTAGATGTAAGTATGTTCTGATACAAGAAGGACAATTCTTAATACCTGTTGTATAAGGTCTCAGTCCTGATAGAGTCTCTTCCTTCAGATATTCTGAAGCTTATGGCAGGCACCACCTACAGTTAGCAGGCCGAGCGTGAAGTGTGTGAAAAGGACCTGGGAGTGTTCTGTCCATTGTGAGAAAGCCAGGAAATAATGCTCTGTCACTCAGGCTCTGCAGAAGGAATAGGAAAAAAAGGAGAATGAGGAAGAGGAGAAATAAGATGGAAGGAAGGAAATGGAGGAGATGGGTTCCTTGGACAGCTTGTATTTGTGTAGAAGTAGGACTACAAATGGGACTGAAGGCCTCCAGAAGGATTAAAAGGCTTTCTCCCCTAGGTTCCCCCCAAATTGTTATGCCTTTACTATGTAAACTAGACAAACATACTTTCTCACGAAGAAATTCTCTTTTAGGACTTCTCTGGTGGTCCAGTGGTTAAGAATCTGCCTGCCAATGCAGGGGACACAGGTTCTATCCTTGCTTCCAGAAGATCCCACTTGCCTCACGCAACTAAGCCTGGGCCAGCTCTCTAAAGCCAGTGAGCTGCAACTGCTGAAGCCTGTACACCTACAGCCTGTGCTCCACAACAAGAGAAGCCAGTGCAATGGAAAGTCCGTGCACTGCAACAAAGCCAAGCACAGCCAAAAATTATAATAAATCAATTAGAAAAAGAAAATTAAATGTTGCATTGAAAAAGAAAATTGAATGTTGTATTAAAAAAAGGATTTCTCATTCACTCTTAGTCTTGGGAAGGCATAGTGCAGCCTGGAGGTAGCAATGAATGTTCAAATTCTGCAATGATTGTGCCTTCGGGCCCTCTGTAGCATGGAGACATTAAATCAGGGGAGGGAAAGGACCTCTGTAAGAGAGAGAGGGAAGGTCTCTTTGGAGTCTGACCTTTCCACTTTCGACATGCGTCCTAGTTCCCAGGAAAGGAGTCTGTAATTTGTGGAGCTCATCCACCATTCTTGCCACATATCAACATCTCCTAACACAATCAGGTGCGTTTGGGTTGCCTCTTCCTCCCCCACCATCGCAAGGGCAGCACTCCCAGATCAAGTTATCAGCCCTGCCTGCGCAGTGCAAGCACAAAGCGTGAAAACAGGCTCTTTTTTTTTTTTTTTTTTAAATGTGCCTGCTTTATATCTTCACTCTCTCAAGCAGGAAGAAGAGAAATGAGTTACAAGGGAATTTGTGTTTATTAGTCTCTGAAAACCACTGTCTGTGGGGGCAGGAAGTTGGCATCCAGGAGAGGTATCTGCTTGCAGTGGCCTGGGGCAGGGTGGTCAGGGTGGGGGCCACAATGAGAAGAGAAGATCACTTAAATTCTGGAGATTTGAGCAAGCATGTATTAGTTGGCAATAAATAATGAGGTCTCCAGTGGGGAAGACCTTCTTATATGTCTCTCTGTCCTTTTCCCGTGCACGGTCAGTTACAGTGGCATTTGTAGATATGAACAAAATGTCTACGGAGAATGAATGAGAAGTGATCCAGAGCCCCCTGAAAAGGGATTGCCTAGGGCACAGAAATTTGTCTATCCTGTAAGTGAAGGTCTTCCCCAGCAATTCTCTCCAACTAAGCCTTGCAGGCCCTCCTGGTAGTTCCCAGCGGCACTATTACAGCTGCCAACACTATGCATCCCACTCAGGGTGCTCTGGACACAAAAGGACCCTGGCGTCACCCTGTGAAGCTGTTTATCCTCTCCAGAATGGGGACTGGTTTTTCAAACACCCTGCTTCTATAGACGGTCACTAAATATCATACACCGACAGAGCAGAGACAGTAATCCAACAGAATAGTGTTTGAGAACTGTGTTTTTCATAAGGCTTCTAGAGCATGCTCAGTAGTGTCTGATTCTTTGCCACCCCATGGACTATAGCCCACCTGGCTCCTCTGTCCATGGGATTCTCCAGGCAAGAATACTGGAGTGGGTTGCTATTTTCTTCTCTAGGGGATCTTCCCAGATCAGGGATTGAATCCATGTCTTCTGCATTGGAAGGCAGATTCTTTACCACTGAGCCACCTGGGAAACCCTCATCAGGCTTTGGGGCATTTTTAAAAACCAGCTTGATAGCCAGGGGCTCAATATAGCATTTCTCTGGGTTGTGGAAAAGGCTCCTTCAACTGCCTTCATCTGATTTTTCCTTTGCCTAGTTACAGCACATTTTCTCTTAGTTCTTTTCTTCCTCTTTCCTACCTGCTTCCTGGCCTCCATTCCAATATTAAGTCCAGAAAGTTTCAAAATATCCAGCTTGAAAAATTACATGGGCGTGTTGGGTAAAAACCTTAGGACTTGTCTCTGGGCTTATTCACAGAAGACCTGGAGTAAGTCCAGAAGTCATTTTTAATTAGAATCTAGACAATTGTGATGCAGGAGTCCTCAGCCCATATTTTGAGAGCAGTATTTTAGCTTCAGCTGCTCATATTTGATGAGTTATCAGTGCTTGTATAATACATGAATCCATTTTCAGCTTCATTGTTTTTCTATATATTATCTTTTTCATTTCAGGATTATAGAAAGCAAAACAAAAACAAACTAAATGCACAATGCCAGAAAATCTTGCCACTATCTCATCATTGTATTTGAGTGAATTCTTAATACATAAAAATATGTATCCAAATATTACTTCACAAAGTCAACTTTAAACCAGAACCTTCATTCTGATGAAGACTGGATTTAAGCAAAACTTTGGAGAAAAAGATGTTTTATCATGTTCACCCACTTGATGCTAAAATTCTACAAAATAAAATATATTTGGTAATAGTTAACATGTAAATGGAATCCTTATGGCCTAAGTCTTTTTTCTCCAACCTATGAGGTTTTTCTCTGTGCCTCTGTTTCTCTCTTTCTCTGCTATTTTATTTCAGTGAAAGAGGAAGTTATTTGTTCCCACTGGATCAGATTTTCCACAGTCAAGGTATAAATGAGCCTCATGGCAGAGGTTATTTTCAGGGACATTTTAGCCTTCCAATTATTAGTTTCCCTAATACATCAGAGGATAAATTTTGACTTTGAGAAATATTATTATGGCTGAGAAATTCCTGGAAACATATATTTATTAGACTTAAATAGTTCACTTGTAAATGAAAGTTTGCCAATTAAGTGGCGTTTTAAGTACACTGAAGATTTTGGATATCTTGAGGAAACTTGTAACCAATTTATTGGTTAAGTGAGCACCAGTTTGGTAACACAAATAGCCATCCCCTAACTCAGCCTATGTGTGAATATGGTTATCTGTCTACTGTATTCTATTAAAGTCAAGGGCATGTCCCCTGTATCAACTACTGTGGTCATGAGCAAATGAGATGGAGATGAACCTGGCTTATCTGGAGGATAGAATTTAGATGGATCTTACTGGAATGGTTGGAGAGGAAAGAAGAGAAATTGCATGCTGACTATCAATCTTGAGCTAAGATTTTATGTCTGCTATCTTATTTAATCATCAGAATCCCACCACCCTCTACTGACCTGCCATCTTCTCCAGATTCATTTACTGCAACACAAAAGAAACTAAGAGAAACTTTGAGCAGGAAATTCTACATGGGAGAATGCAGCTTAGGGAGGAGTTTGGTCAGGTTCATAAAAATATGGAAAGTGAAAGTGAAGTCGCTTAGTCGTGTTCGACTCTTTGTGACCCCATGAACTGTAGCCTACCAAGCTCCTCTGTCCATGGGATTTTCCGGGCAATAGTATAGAGTGGATTGCCATTTCCTTCTCCAGAGGATCTTCCTGACTCGGGGATCGAACCCGGCTTTCCCTCATTGTAGACAGACGCTTTACCAGCTGAGCCACCAAGGAGATCCATCAAAAATATGGAAGCTGCCTATTATGGATGGTATGTAAAACCATCCCAGGATCCCCTAGGCAGTGGGTATGTATAAAAAGGAGAAAGACTTCAAGACCAAACCTACTCATCAACCCAATATTTGGCTTGCTTGGACCTCAGATATCCCTTATGCAACTACTTGGATTCTTTGCTGTCTAGAATTGCCTGATAACAATGATTTTTAAAAATGTATTACATGTGTTTTGGATGAAATTTTAATGCAATGACTACCTGGATAAGATTGAACCAGAAGAAAGGCAACAGATCACCTCTCAGCAAGAAAAAGTCATCTACCTCTTAGGCAAAATTAAGACTAAGAGAGTCTCTAGTAGGGCTAGGATCTCCTGAATAAGAATAGGGAAGAAGCACTTCCCTGCACGCAGGGCTAGTGCATTGTACAGCTCTAAGTCTCCCATCATGCACATAGATTTTGTATTAATTTTGACAACTTTTCAGAAGATGCAAGAAAAGAGTCCTGAGGAAGGGATACCTTTTCTTATTTTGCCCAAAGGCACCACATTCTTTAAATGTGATGTGGCTCCTGAGTCCCGCAGCACTAGAGGAGAGCAGCCTTCTTTGTTGTTGTTTCACTGCTCACTCGTGTCCGACTCTTTTCGACCCCATGAATTGCAGCATGCCAGGCTTCCCTGTCCATCACCAACTCCCGGAGTTTGCTAAAACTCATGTCCATTGAGTCGATGATGCCATCCAACCATCTCATCCTCTGTTGTTCCCTTCTCCTCCTGCCTTAAATCTTTCCCAGCATCAGGGTCTTTTCCAGTGAGTCGGTTCTTCACATCAGGTGGCCAAATATTGGAGTTTCGGCTTCAAGCATCAGTCCTTCTAGTGACTATTCAGGGTTGATTTCCTTTAAAATGGACTGGTTGGATCTCCTTGCAGTCCAAGGGACTGTCAAGAGTCTTCTCCAACACCACAGTTCAAAGGCATCAGTTCTTTGGTGGTCGGCCTTTTTTATTGTCCAGCTCTCACATCTGTACATGACTACTGGAAAAACCACAGCTTTGACTATACGGGTCTTTGTAGGCAAAGTGATGTCTCTGCTTTTTAATAGGCTGTCTAGGTTTGCCATTGCATTTCTTCCAAGGAGAAAGGGTCTTTTAGTTTCATGGCTGCAATTACCATCCAAGGTGATTTTGGAGCCCAAGAAAATAAACTTAGTGTAACTATGAGCCAGGCTGTGTAAGATCACCAAAGACAGATAGGTCATTGTGGAGAGTCTGACAAAGGAGGTTCACTGGAGAAGGGAATGGCAAACTGCTTCAGCATTCTTGCCTTGATAATACCTTGAACAGTTAGAAAAGATAGCCTTCTTAGAGGTAAAAAATTCAAATGAGAAAGCGGCAGCGGGTGGGAGTGGGCAGAAGAGAGGGGATGACTTCTGATTATATCTCTTTCCTGTTCCTGCCCCAAGCCTCTCAAGCAGAATAGAGAAGAGATTAGGGATAATTCCTCCCCAGTGGTGAGGAATGAAGCCCAACCTTGATATTTTTAGTGTTGATGCTTTCATAATTTGTAAAATACAATTGTATCAGAATCTTCTATTCCTCTCCTCTCTCATGATTCACCAGAATACAAGCTAAGAGAGCTACTATAGGAAAATAGATTGAAGATAGATTTGAAAATCAGAGATTTGGTTCTAGATCTGTTTATTCCTTAACTAACTACCTCTTTGGGCAAATCATTTGATATCATTTAACCTCATTTTTCCAGATTTGTAAAATTAAGGAGTTGGATGTGCTGATTATCAAAATAACTTCTAGAGTTAAGACTTTAGGATTTCATGAGAAATTTTATGATTCTGTGTAGAACTGTCTGGTTACCAAGAAAATATTGTTGTTAGAATTTTTCTGATTAGTATCAAAGTTGAGAATATGAGAATTGAAATGATCTCCTAAATAAGCTGGATTTAGTATCCAATTTGGAACCTAACATTATTGTTCTAGGCAAATGTTAGTTTATGAAATTTTAGGAAATTCTTTGTCTTTATTTCTCTCTCTCTCTTTGTCCCTCTGTCTCTCTCTTTCTCTCTCTCTCTCTTTTCCTCTCATTATCTATTATACCATGTTGTGGTAGAAAGAGCATTTGACTTTGAAGATCAGCCAAAAGTTCTGGGTGGAAGTTTCAGCTCTGCCACTTATTAATCATGACCTTCAGCTGTTCACTAAGCTTTTCTTATACTCATTTATGTATAAAGTGGAAATGCTAATATCCACTTTAGAGCATTATTGGGTAGATTAATCAAGAATATGTTTGTAAGAGATCTCTATAAACTGTAATATACTCTGTACATTCAGGAGGTCATTAGTATCATGCTGAAGTATCATTTCCATCATAACAAAATGCCAGCGATTGATGCATAAAAACCAAAGGTATTGTTTGATAAACAGCCTCTTCCCCAGCAACCTTCTCTATTTTGTGCCATGTTATCTTCCCAGCATCCCTGGGAGGTGACTCTCATTTTGCCAGATTTAAAAGTAAGGAAGCTGAAATGCAGTTAAAAGTGTGCTGCTCAGTTGTGTCTGATTCTTATGCTTCTCCCTGAGTTGTAGCCCACCAGGCTCCTCTGTCCATGGAATTTTCCAGGCAAGAATACTGGAGTAAGTTGCAATTTATTCCTCCTGGGGACCTTCATGACCCAGGATTCAAACCCCCATCTCCTGTGTCTCCTGCATTGACAGGCAGATTATTTACCACTGTGCCACCTGGAAAGCCCTTCAGTTCAGTCACTTAGTCATGTCTGACTCTTTGCAACCCGATGGACTACAGCACGCTAGGCTTCCCTGCCCATCATCAACAACTCCCGGAACTTGCTCAAACTCATGCCCATCGAGTCGGTGATGCCATTCAACCATCTCATCCTCTGTCGTCCCTTTCTCCTCCTGCCTTCAATCTTTCCAAGCATCAGGGTCTTTTCCAATGAGTCAGTTCTTTGCATCAGGTGGTCAAAGTATTGGAGCATAGTTCAATTTTATGTTGTCTTTGAAAATGGTTGTAAGTACTTAGCAGAATCCTTGAATTTTTTTTTCTCTCCTACTATGTTATACTAAAAAAGGTTCCATCCTGATAATTAAGTAGGATATTTTTATTTCTCTTCACCTATTCCTCCCAGGTTTTTGATGTGACATTTCCATTCATATTTTTAAAGGAAAGAGTTGTATGCATCACATACATGAAATTTCTAGGAAAGAAGCAGACACAGAATGTAGAGCATTTTTGATTTCTGTTTAAAGAAAAGCTAGCTCCTCTGCTCCTGTCTGACCTTGGTAAAGTTGGCAAGGTTTATTTAAACACTGCCAAATGTTTGATTTTTTTAATTAACATTTTCTATGCCTACATAGTGGCCATCTCCCTGAACCTCAAAAGCAATTCACAGTCATCATTAGTTAATATACTCAGTATCCTTGTGAGTCAGGTGTAGGGCAGGTGGTGATATCTGTCTGTTCACATGAAAGAACTGGACGTCAGTATGATGCTTCCAGACTGTTCCAAGTGGGACTGGGTGACTCAAGAGTGGATCTCAGTTGTTTACTAAGAATCAATATGCTTTTTAGCTCGAAAAAATTATTTGAGATCAAGAACAGGAATAGTGGACTTGTATTACTAAAATCCAAATCCCCCCAAAAGTAAAATAAAATGAAATCCAAATCCACTGTTTCTTGCTGCCTGGCACTTAAACTTTCCTTTTACTGAAACAAGATTTTACAGATTTTGAAGCAGTAAGTCATTTGTAATGTATGCATCAATTGGATTAGCCAGCCATCCAACCATTAAGAAGTTCCTCAAAACAAAATGGTTCTTAATGTATGCATTCACATGCATTTCATGCAGCCATGAAATTAAAAGATGCTTCCTCTTTGGAAGGAAAGCTACGACAAACCTATACAGCATATTTAAAAGCAGAGACATCACTTTGCCAGAAAAGGTCTGTCTAATCATAGCTATGGTTTTCATATGACAGTAGTCATGTATGGATGTGAGAGTTGGACCATAAAGAAGGCTGGGCACCAAAGAATTGATGTTTCGAATTCTGGTGCTGGAGAAGATACTTGAGAGTCCCTTGGAGAGCAAGAAGATCAAACCAGTCAATTCTAAAGGAAATAAACTCTGAATATTCACTGGAAAGACTGATGCTCAAGGTAAAACTCCAATACTTTGGTCACCTGATGTGAAGACCTGATTCATTGGAAAAAGCCCTGATGCTGGGAAAGATTGAAGGTAAAGGAAGGGGGCAGCAGAGGACGAGATGGTCATTAGCATGACCCCCTCGATGGACATGAATCTGAGCAAACTCCGGGAGATAGTGAAGGACAGGGAAGCCTGGAGTGCTACAGTCCATGGGTTCACAAAGAGTCAGACATAACTGATGCAACTTAGCATGTATGCACTCATGCACTCTTACCCACAGAATGATACTCCTCCTCCTATTTGATTTGTAAATTCTACATATGCCACTTGGGTAAAAATAGAAATTAATAAAAATATAAGCAGTGTTTGTTTTAAAATTTTACCCAGTGTCAGTCTTGGGATTAGAAAAATATTTGCTGATTTTGCATTTTAAGGACAGCAGATCTCTAGTGTCAAGTCTCATGCCAATTTTTAAATGATTTCTTTGGCTGTGATTTCTTCCTTAGGAGACATTTTCACTGAGGTTATTTTTCCTTTGATATCTGAGAATGCTCCTTGGATGGTGCTTCTTCAGTGTGTACATCCTGAGTAGGTGATGGGCATCTAGTCTTCATGTTACCCCTTGTTTATGGACAACCCTGAAGAGCGGTAACCATAGTTACCTTACATCCGAGTGGCTTTGAAGTGACTTGCTCCAAAGGAAATTCTGAGCTGAAGTCGGAAGATTGCATTTGGGAGAGAATGAGAGAGGAAATTAAAAAGGAGGGAGGGTGTCCAGAAAATGCAGGAGATGAGAAGGATGGAAAGTGAGCTAGAGCAAACGGAAAATGAGGAGCAGAGATGGAAACCAAGTGGGCTTCCTTCAAGTTGGGGAAAAGTCATCAAGACCATTTTCATTGAATTCCACTTCTGCTTCAGCATTTCTATGCTATTTAATTTCCATTGTTTCAATTTAGGATTTATCATTCTACCATTTCTACTAATATGGGCTGGTTATTGTTCCCACCTGGCCTTGCATAACTTTTGCATAGGTAGGATCATGATTATTGCTATATGTTAATTCATGTGGCATGTATTGGTGCCTTATTTTTCATGTCTTGTGCAGGGACAGGAAAGTAGGTAAAAAGAAGAAGACTTCTTACCAGCTTTTAGTGGCTCTGGAAATATTCTAACCAAATCCTTTAAATCTATGGTGTAAACAATGATAAGAACAGAAGAGGAACAAAACCCTGACAGGAACTCAAAGAAGCAAACACTGAAGTAGAGAACTGCCTAAAATGCCTTAAGACCCTTCAGCCCTTAGCTCACACCATCTGCTCACACGCAACAAACAAACAAAAAAACCCCAGAGGTCTCTGGGTTATAGCTACAGGTACAGAGGTGTCAGGTAGAACCATCTTAGCAGCTGTGAAAGTTGGGGAATAATTATCACTCCCTGTATTTTGTGGCCTGAAGAGTTGTCAGTAGATATAGCTAAAATAATCAAAACCAGATGGTTCTAAGGAGATGTCGCACATGGCCCAGGATCCCTTTGGAGAGAGAGAGGACCTGCTCTCTGCCCTTTTGCCCCTACGTGTGGCCAACAAGCCTCAGATCCACTTGATGACTCAGGATAAATATAGACTTCAGACATAAACAACTTTACTGCACCATCCCTTGTGCCTTAACTAGAGAGGGCTCATCTGCATTCATGACACTTTATCTCAGAAGCTGTTATGTCTTTACCACTTACCATCCATGGATTGGTCTTTATTGCCACTGTTCTCAGACAGCAGTAGTCTGAACTGCTCACAATACCCATTTTCCCCAAAGCTGCTCTGGGCTGTTTCTCTTTCCCATGTGCTTCTTTTCTCACATTACATAAAAATTCTAAAGAGTGTTTAGGTACACTTCTGATACTCTTTCTTTAGATCTCGATGGTTCTTGTATACCTTCAGGGACTTTAGGTTTTTACTGATTAAAGCTGTCTTGTCAAGTGTAGAGAACAGTTCTCTACTAATATCTCCTTGTTTGTCTTGTTGGCACAGGTAGCCATGAATTCCTGTGGGTATGAGAAGATCTTTCATTTGAATCCTCCTCCAGTTCCACACCAAACAAAATTATCCTGGTGGAACAAGTCTGCTTGACCTGCAAGGTGATGTATGCATTCTAAGTTGCTTCAGTTGTATCTGACTCTTTGTGACCCCATGGACAATAGCCCGCCAGGCTCCTCTGTCCATGGGATTCTCCAGGCAAGAATACTGGAGTAGGGTGCCATGCCCTTCCCCAGGGGATCTTCCCAACCCAGGAATCAAACCTGTGTCTCTTATGTCTCCCACATTGGCAAGTGGGTTCTTTACCACCAGTGCCACCTGGGAAGCCCAAGGTGATGCTATCTGTATCTTTTCATGTTCTGAACCTTAATCGTGTACTATTTTTTTTTTTTCCAACTCACGAACTGCCCGAAGATTAAGTGCTCAAGGATAAGGAACATACAGAGGGGAAGGATGGGGGAGCAATATGGAGTTTGGGACCAACATGTGCACACTGCTATATTTAAAATGGATAACCAACAAGGGGTTTCTCTGGTGGCTTAGATAGTAAAGAATCTGCCTGCTGTGCAGGAGACCTGGGTTAAATCCCTGAGTAGAGAAGATCTCAGTATTCTTTCCTAGAGAATCCCATGGACAGAGGACCCTGGAAAACTACAATCCATGGGGTTGCAAAGAGTCGGATATGACTGAGTAACTAATACACACACACACACACACACACACACACACACACACACACACACAACAGTGTAGCATAGGGAACTCCACTCAATGTTATGTGACAGCCTGGCTGGGAGGGGAGTTTGAAGGAGAATGGATACATGGATATGCTTTTGAACTGTGGTGTTGGAAAAGACTCTTGAGAGTCCCTTGGACTGCAAGGAGATCCAACCAGTCCACCCTAAAGGAAATCAGTCCTGGGTGTTCATTGGAAGGACTGATGTTGAAGCTGAAACCCCAACATTTTGGCCACCTGATATGAAGAGCTGACTCATTTGAAAAGACCCTGGTGTTGGTAAAGATTGAAGTCAGTAGGAGAAGGGGACGACAAAGGATGAGATGGTTAGATGGCAACACTGACTCAATGGACATGAGTTTGGGTAAACCCTGGGAGTTGGTGATGGACAGGGAGGCCTGGCATGCTGCAATTCATGGGGTCACAAAGAGTTGGACACGACTGAGCGGCTGAACTGAACTGATATGTATACTCAATTCTTTTGCTGTCCATCTGAAACTATCACAACGTTGTTAGTCAGCTATACTCCAATACAAAATTTAAAGTTTTTTAAAAAAGGATAAGGAGCACAATACAAAGAGGATGCAGTCCCAGCAGCAACTTGGGGGTAGGATGGAACGGGCTCATGAGAGCTGGTCTTAAATATTCAGGAATTTGGCAAGCCAGTTGTTGCAAAACTGCTTGATGGCTTGAAACCAGCTACTGTGAGAATATTCACACAATAGAAATTGTCAGACACTACAAATCGGGGCTTCCTACCTCCCTCCCCAACTCCCCTGGAGAGACAATTTACCTGCTCACTATCTTAGCCTCGGATGTAATGTGTGTGTGTTCATGAGAGATTGGGTGAAGGAGGGGAGAAGTGAGGAGGGATTCATGCTCTACCATCCCAGAGAAAAAAGCTTTTAAATAGGGTTGTCAAAAGTGCCAAAAAATACTAATCATGCAAATTTTGAAACATAAGTCAGTTCAATTGGTTTTCATAAAGTATAAAAGCTACAAATTTTTAAAATTAACTTTTACTGGAGTATAGTTGTTTTACAATGGTGTGTTAGTTTCCACTGTATAGCAAAGTGAATCAGCCATGCGTACTCATATATGCCCTCCTTCGGGACTTCACATTCAGGTCACTGCAATGCACTGAGTTCCCGTGCTGCACAGTATGTCCTTTTATGCATTCTATAATTTTCTGTTACCTTATTTGGTAATGTTTGCTACAAGCTCTATTCAGTTCAGTTCAGTTCAGTCGCTCAGTCGTGTCCAACTCTTTGCGACCCCCTGAATCGCAGCACACCAGGCCTCCCTGTCTGTCACCAACTCCTGGAGTTCACCCAGACTCACGTCCGTCAAGTCCGTGATGCCATCCAGCCATCTCCTCCTCGGTCGTCCCCTTCTCCTCCTGCCCTCAATCCCTCCCAGCATCAGAGTCTTTTCCAATGAGTCAACTCTTCGCATGACGTCTATTAACCCTTCCTTTTCTGCTTTCCTTAAGTTTGCTTTGTTGTTCATATTTATTTCACCATTTGGAGTCATTTTTCTTCATGAGAATAAAGATTTAGGAATGTAGTGCTGTTTTTAGTTCTGTTTACAATACTATCTCGGTATGCTGAAATTTCAGTTTTGATTTTCTTTGATCTACAAATTGGCCTTACAATAACAAAATGGTCAGGTTTCCATCCTTGGGTAGGAATTTCCAACTTTAATTTGAGAAAGTACTATTAACTAATGTGTATTTAGTGCTAACTATGGGCCATTCTGCTCAATGCTTTTCATGCATTATTTTACTTAACTTTCAAACCAACACTTTGAGATTATTACTATTATATATATTTGTTTTACATTTATCCTTTCCCAGTATTAAAAATAGAGACTGAGGATTAGAAACTTTGAAGGGCTAGCCTAGCAAGTAGCAGAGCCACGTGTGAAACCCAACCATTCGGAGCCCAGAGCCAGGTTCTTGGATTGTTGTAGCATGAAAAGTGTCTGTTATCCTGACTTACCAGCTATTGAGCTGCTGGCTTCTTAACTGGAGGGACTCAACACTGTTTCTTGGGATGAACATTTGGGCAACATCTCTTTCAGATGTAAGTCACATTCAAAATCAGTAGGAACAAGGAGTACTCCCTGAACCATTTCACTCAGATGATTCCCCAGTTAGACTTATTACTACCTGCCTATGATTACGTGGTACTCTTCCCAGTGCTGCACAAGGCCATTAACTGACATGGTCTTTGCTGTATTCATATGCATTAGTACATTCATTGTTGTGGTATACTCAGTTTATGAAAAGGGTATTGATGAGTATGTCATAAGCATCTTTTTCTGTGGTGATTTTCAAACCTGACCGACTGCACATGAGAATCACCTGGGCTGGGGGGAGATTTAAAAAAACCTCAATAAATGCTGGATAGGGTGTGGAGAAAAGGGAACCCTCTTACACTGTTGGTGGGAATGCAAACTAGTACAGCCACTATGGAGAACAGTGTGGTGATTCCTTAAAAAACTGGAAATTGAACTGCTTTATTCGCTTCCAAGGCAAACCATTCAATATCACAGTAATCCAAGTCTATGCCCCAACCTGTAATGCTGAAAAAGCTGAAGTTGAACGGTTCTATGAAGACCTACAAGACCTTTTAGAACTAACACCCAAAAAAGATGTCCTTTTCATTATAGGGGACTGGAATGCAAAAGTAGGAAGTCAAGAAACACCTGGAGTAACAGGCAAATTTGGCCTTGGAATGTGGAATGAAGCAGGGCAAAGACTAATAGAGTTTTGCCAAGAAAATGCACTGGTCATAGCAAACACCCTCTTCCAACAACACAAGAGAAGACTCTACACATGGACATCACCAGATGGTCAACACCGAAATCAGACTGATTATATTCTTTGCAGCCAAAGATGGAGAAGCTCTATATATTATACAGAGTGAAGTAAGCCAGAAAGAAAAACACCAATACAGTATACTAACGCATATATATGGAATTTAGAAAGATGGTAATGATAACCCTGTATGCAAGACAGCAAAAGAGACACAGATGTATAGAACAGAATTTTGGATGCTGTGTGAGAGGGAGAGGGTGGGATGATTTGGGAGAATGGCATTGAAACATGTATACTATCATGTAAGAAACGAATCGCCAGTCTAGGTTTGATACAGGATACCAGATGCTTGGGGCTGGTGCACTGGGATGACCCAGAGAGATGATATGGGGAGAGAAGTGGGAGGGGGGTTCAGGATTGGGAACTCATGTACACCTGTGGCAGATTCATGTCAATGTATGGCAAAACCAATACAGTATTGTAAAGTAAAATTAAAATAAAAACAAACAAACAAACAAAAAATCTCAATGCCTAAATTTCATTTCAGACCAATTACATCATAAAAGTCTAGAGATGAGACCTACACATTAGCTGGTATTTTAGAATTGTGATTTCAGATAATGACAGTGTCTATAATTTTATTTCTGGAAAACAAATACTATCACTTAAGTGTTTAACTAGTGCACATTTATTTTAAAAATAATTTTTCTCTCCTCCAATGTAAAAGTAATATTAAAGTAGTGTATCTTCATCTTATAAAGTCTAGGAAATTATAGTAAAAAACTGTGGACCTCTAAGATATCAGTTAGCAAAGTAATGATTAAGTGAAGTATAAGTATATTCATTCTCTGAAATGAATATGCCAGAAGGAAAATATAGGTAGTTATTAGGATGTATAGTAGGAGAAACTCTTTCAGGCTGGTGCTCAGAATGATTTTCCCTACAAAACTTGAGTTGAGAACTGAGATAGCAGAATAAGGAAAGAATAGGAAGGAATTGGGCAGAAGTTGGTGAGAAAAGCTCTTGGACACAAAGGTAACAGCATGGCAAAAGGCCACAGGGCAGTGAGAGGCATAGCTCGCCATCTATCACGAAGGACCTGGGTGTCTGAAGGGTAGGGAATGGGGTAGGTATAAGAGGAATACGGTGATCCACTCCTTCAGACATTGCAATGCATGTTGAAGATTTTGGTCTTATCTTAAGTGCATTGGGAAACCACTAAAGGATTTTAGGTAGAGACATAGAACAATCATAGTTGTGCTTTGAGAATCTCTCTCTGTTTGCCTTGTAGAGAACAGATCCGAGTGAGCATGAGGAAAAAGGGGAGGCCAAGTAGAATCAAAGTTGATGGATAACAGTAGATTAGATTGAGTTGGCAGCAAGGGAATTAGAGGGAAAGGACAGAGGAGAAGAGAGCAGATTAGATATTTAAGAGGCAGAATTGGCAGAATTTGGTGAAGGATTACATGAGAGAATTAAGGAGAGTGGTGTCCTTGCCAAAGCCTCATTTTTTAGCTTTCATTATTGCATGTAGGACACTCTGTTTTCTAAGACTGGAAACAGGATGAAGGTCTAGACTGGAAAGAAAGAAGATGAATTGAACTTTGAATAGGTTGATTTTGAGGTGTTCTTAAGATGACCAAATGAAGAAAATACATTAAAAATTTGGAGAGTCAAGCTGAGAGCTCAGAAAAGAGGTTAGGGCTAGAGGTCTGACTCTGAATCTTACTGGTTTGTGAGTGGTGTTTAAAGCCTTGGGTGATTTCCAGAGGAGAAAGAGCAGAGTGAGAAGAGAAGAGGCCAGGATTGAGTCTTGAGAAATGCTAATGCTTAAAGCCAGACAGAGGAAGCTGAATTCCCAAAGCAAACTGAGGGGGAGTGGCTGATAGGTAAGAGGAAAGTTATGAAGGTATAACGTCCAGGAAGTTTCAAGAGGACAGTATGGACTTTTAAAAGAAGGAGTTGTTGATAATGCAGAATTCTGCTGGTGAGTCACCTAAGGAAGAGGACTGCAAAATGCCCGTGTCTTTTAGCAATGTGGAAATAGGTCAACGGCAGCCTTAGTAAAAGTTATTTTGGTGAGGGGTGGGTGTGTCATCAGATTCAAGTGGCCTGAAGAGTGGCTGGGAAATGAGAAGAATGCCAACAAAACAAAGATAGGAAATTACTTTGAAAAGTCTGAGAGTGAAGGGGAGGAGAGAGAGTGCTTATAGAAGGTGTATGGCTGAAGGGAGTATTGTGATTTTGTGTTTTGAGATGGGATAGAGTTGAGGCTATTGGAAGACTCGGATAGGGAGAGTTCCTGAGAAGGTACGAGGAAATAGGGTCTAACACAAAAAGGGACCGACTTAGGTACGAGGAAGCACTGCTTCTTTATAACAAAAGGAATTAGAAAAGTGTGTGTATTTGTATAGCTTTTATAACAGGACATATAGGAGCTTCCTGTCTGTGAGCATGTATTTCTCATTAAAGTTGCAGGTAAAGTTGTCTGCTCTGAAGAGTGGTTGCAGACTGTAGGCTGTATAGATAGATATATATATACACACACACATATATATAAGCATGTGTGTGTGTGTCTCTCTCTCCTTCTGTATGTGTGTATAGGTGTGTTGAGATGTGGTGACTAGATGAAATAGTGGAATTACCAGGTACTATTGAAGTCTGGTTGAAGTGACCATGGACTTATAATAGGACAAATATGCCTGCTTTATTTACTTATTCATTCAACATATTTTTATTGAAAGTTAGTGGGTTTGATCCCTGGGTTGGGCTCTCCTGGAGGGGAAACAGCAGTTCACTCAAGTATTCTGGCTGGGAAAGTCCCATGGAAAGAGGAGCCTGGGGAACAATGGGGTCGCAAAGAGTCAGACACAATTGAGTGACTGAGCGCACGCGCAAACACACACACACACACACACACACACACACACACAGTTCCAGGTACAGCGGATAAAGCAACAAACAAAACAAAATCAGTTTCGTTATAGAACCTAATTCCCAGAGAGGAATGCAAACAAAGCTTAAATAAATAAGTGAGTCATAGAGATAATGTTAGGTGGTTTCAGAGACTATGCAGAAAAATCACAGTTATGGGAGGATATCTGTTATACAGAGTAGTCAGGAAAGGAGACATTTAAGCAGAGATATGAATGAAATGAGAGAGTGATACTTATTGATCTGGAAGAAGAGAAAATTTCAGGTCAAGAAATACCTGGTAAAGTAAGTGCAAAAGCCCTGAAGCAGGAAGAAGGGTCAGCAATGAAGTCAGAGTGGCTGGAGTAATGTGAAGAGGAAACTGGCCAGAATGAAGAATGAAGAATGAAGAACAGAGTGTTCTAGAGCATGGAAAGGAATTTGGATTTTTTTAAATTGAAATATAGTTATTTACAATATTGTGCTAGTTTCAGTGTACAGCAAAATGGTTCAGTTATGTGTAAATATATTTTAGGTTATTTTCCATTAAAGGTTATTAAAAATATTGAACATAGTTCCATGTATTATGCAATAAATCCTTGTTGCTTATTTATTATCTATACTGTAGTAGTTTGTTTTTTTTTTTCTTTTAAATTTTATTTTTACTTTATTTTACTTTACAATACCATATTGGTTTTGCCATACATTGACATGAATCCGCCACGGGTGTATACGAGCTCCCAATCCTAAATCCCCCTCCCACCTCCCACCCTATATCATCTCTCTGGATCATCCTCGTGCACCAGCCCCAAGCATCCTGTATCCTGTATCGAACATAGGCTGGCGCTTCTTTTCTTACATGATATATACTGTAGTAGTTTGTATCTGTTAATCCTATACTCCTAATTTATCCCTTCCCTACTTTCTCTTTTAGTGACAAAACATTTATTTTCTATGTCTGTGAGTGAGTCTGTTTCTGTCTTTTATATAAATTCAGGTGTATTATTATTTTTTTTAGATTTTGCATACAAGTGATGGAAATCGGATTTTAATCAGAGTGAGCTGAGAAGCCAGCAGAGTGTTCTGAGCAGAGGAGTGATATAACAGATCTTGCATACTGGGATTTTTCTTTCCTGGAAAAGCTCAACTGCTTGAGTGCAAATTTAGGAGTTCTGCACTTGCATTGGCAAGTATTGATGCAAAGAAGAACACAAAGAGGTAATCGAGCTTAGAGTTACTGAAGTTGTTAACACTAGAATCTAAGCTGAGTAAGAAAGGACATATGCCAATGGATAGGGAGAAGACAGAATTATCATTGAACTTGAGGCTCCATGAGGTTAATGTATGGTCAGACAAATTAGTGAGAGAGAAAGGAGACTGGTCAGAGAGAGGTGTGTGATTTTATACGTTTAAGGGTGATATAGCTTTATGCAACACCAAGATCCTTGGTGTACCCATGAGAGAGAGTGGCTAAGTGAGAAGGTCAAGGGGGAGGGAGAGCCTAAGAGTTTGTTGAATTTGATATATTATTATATTTTAATATTTAGCTTAAGCTGAATTTTTCCATTAGCCATCTACTTAAAAAATGCTCTAAGGAACACTGGAAACCTTGACAAGCACGTTACAGATAAGTAGGGCAGAGCTCAGAGTCCTGTTGAGAATGCTTAAAAAGAAGATTTTCTTGAGTGGTATCCTCTTGAAACAACCTTGATGAGGGAGGTGTGTTTGGTGCCAGTGAAGCTGAGCAGGCGAGCAGGTAGGTGGGCTCTAGTGCTTTTAAGCACTGTTTAAGTGGTTCAGAGCCGGAAAGTTTGAGAATTGCTACATTACTTTACCACATTCATTTTAAAAATGAATTAACTGAAACCACCTTAGTAGTGATGTACCTGGCTGATTACTGAATCATTTACAAAACTTTTTTGAAATACAAGCATCTAGTTCCCACCCCGGAACTAAGGAAGCCTAGAGAAAAATGGAAACAGTGACAGACTGTTTTCTTGGGCTCCAAAATCACAGTGGAGGGTGACTGCAGCCATTAAATTAAAAGACGTTTGCTCCTTGGAAGTAAAGATATGATAAACCTCAGTTCAGTTCAGTTCAGTCGCTCATTCGTGTCTGACTCTTTGCGACTCTATGAATCGCAGCACGCCAGGCCTCTCTGTCCATCACCAACTCCCCGAGTTCACTCAGACTCATGTCCATCAAGTCAGTGATGCCATCCAGCCATCTCATCCTCTGTCGTCCCCTTCTCCTCCTGCCCCCAATCCCTCCGAGCACCAGAGTCTTTTCCAATGATAAACCTAGACAGCATATTAAAAAAAACAGAGACATTACCTTACCAACAAAAGTGTGTATAGTCAAAGCTATGGTTTTTCCAGTAGTCATGTATGGATGTGAGAGCTGGACCATAAAGAAGGCTGAGCACCGAAGAATTGATGCTTTGGAATTGTGATGTTAGCAAAGACTCTTGAGAGTCTCTTGGACTACAAGGAAATCAAACCAGTTAGTCCTAAAGGAAATCAACCCTGAATATTCATTGGAAGGACTGAGGCTAAAGCTGAAGCTCCAATACTTTGGCCACCTCATACAAAGAGCCGACTCATTGGAAAAACCCTGATGCTGGGAAAGATTGAGAGCAGAAGGAGAAGGGGGCGACAGAGGACAAGAGGCTTGAATGACATCACTGACTTAAAGAACATGCGTTTGAGCAAACTCCGGGAGATAGTGAAGGACAGGGAAGCCTGGTGTGCTGCAGTTCGTGGGGTTGCAAAGAGTTGGACATGACTGAGCCACTGAATAGCAACAACAAATGTGTATTTACAAATTTGTATAAAGCTCAATGGATTATATCCAGCCAGGATAAAACCACTGGAATAGGGCTTAGTGACTAGTTACTGCTATTGCCTGTCTATCCCATGGGCTCTTTTCCTGCTCATGGTGATGTGACTTTTCTCTGGGACACCATCACTAACTCACTCTTGGTCTATGTGCATGGGGAGAATTCAGGCTCCAGAGACAGCAGATTATCCAGGACTGGGTGGTTTGGGAATCATGTTTCTTTTTCTTTTTGGCTGTACCCCTCATCTTGTGGGATCTTAGTTCCCCTACTAGAGATCAAACATGTTCCCCCTGCAATGGAAACTTGAAGTCTTAACTGCTCAACCACCAGGGAAGTTCTTTCACTTTCCTTTTTCTACAGAGATTCGGTTGAGGAACTGCACAGGACCTAAGCCAAGGTGATTTTTCCCAATCAAAGCTAATTCCAGGTTTTCTGTGTCACTCTTTGATTCATTCTCTCGACCATGGGTCTAGAACTGGGAGGTTGTGAGCATGGAGCTGCTGACAGGTGTCTTGAAACATGAAGAAAGCCCCTCCAAAAGGGAGTAACACAGAGGAAAGTGGAAGCAACATACAGACAGATACCTGTCCAGTGTGTATTGGATTGAGCTGTTCTGATTTGTATTGATGTGTGTGTGCTCAAGTGTCTGATTCTGTGCAACCACATGAGTTGTAGCCCATGAGACTCTTCTGTCTATGGAATTCTCCAAGCAAGAATACTGGAGTGGGTTGCCATTTCCTACTCCAGGGGATCTTCCAAGGATTCCCTGGAGTAGGAAATCGAACCCAGGTCTCCAGGGTCGCCTGCATTGGCAGGTGGATTCTTTACCACTGCGCCACCTGGGAAGCCCCTCTAAATTGACACCCAGAGGTTGGAGTCTTGTCTAAACTGGATTCTCCTACTTTCTAGATGCTCTTTTTACTTTCGTCACGTGATTTTACCCTTCCAGGTAGCCTTTTTTGCCAATCTGGCCCAGGAAATTCACATTCTCAGAATCTGGCTCCTGTGTGTGGCAAGGAGACAGGAAAATAAAATGAGATCAAAATAGGAAGAAAATTTATTCTCTATAAGATTATGGCCTCTGGTGAACCCTAGACATGCTTAGACAGCTCAGCTTCTTTTTAGATCAACTTAACTCACCCAAATGGTTATGAAGCAGCAAATGGCCTCAGTCGAAAAGAGCTATTTGGGATTGAGAATCCTAGAAGTAATGGACTAGAACATTATGTTCTGAGCTCAGCTTTAAAATATGACATAAACTAGACATATTCATCTAAACATTTTTCTGTTTTGGCAAGTTTCTTAGATCTCTATCCTTCATGCCTTTTCCTAAAAGATGTCCAGTTTCATAAGGTTATGTTATTAATGGTTTCTGAAATAAAGTACTAGACTCCATGTTGTCACAAGATGAGGAATCACTTTATTTACTAATTTTGAAGAAATCAGGTTTCTGTTGTAAGGAATATTGAAAATATTATAATATTATCTTTCTCATTGAGTGGCCTGACATTAGTTCTGCTTTAAATGTTTAGCTCCTGAAACATCAGAAGGACCAGGTTAGACAACACATTCAGTTTCAAGTTATTCTCATACCATAGATCCCAAGAGTCACTTAGGAGAAAAGTGGAATGTTACATCTTACTTCACCTATTGTCCTGTTATTCATCAAATGAATAACTTTTTATTTCCTTAAAATGTCGACTGCCATCATTTTAGCGTCTCTCGGAGAAATCACTGTAGCAATTTCAGCACCCGGACTGAGTGCTGACCAGCATTTCAGGATACAAAGTCCACCTGTCTCATAAATTGAAATGCTAGTCAGTAGATAAAATTTGAGAACCCATTCCAAAAGAAAGCTTGATATAATGAATGTCCTTTCACTTCTCTTGAAAATGCTATAATCTCATGACTCTTGGTGAAGGTCATGTTTAACTGCTTTTCTCAAATGTCACCATCATTTCAGAATACTGCATAAATACCATTTTGGTATCAGTTTTCTTCCATGAAAGAATTTTCCCTAATAACCTGAAACTCCCTCTGAGCCATGATGTCTAACTTTCTTTAATATTAGTATGAAGCTCAATTTTAGGAGAAAAGAAATAGCCGAGAACAACTGGCGCTCAAATCCAAGGAACTGGTGCTCAGTTATGTGTTTCCTTTTCTTTCTTGTTATCGTTTGTGGCTTAAAAGTAAAAGACAGCCCAACCCCCAAATAAAAGACTTGCTGGTATAGAATCATGAGGACACTGTAGTTCCTTACTGACTTAGAACTAAATGTGTCTCAGTTAGGATGGTACACATTCCACTGGTGTGTGAAGACCACTCTCATTTGTCACTGTCAATAGAGCCACACAGAATTGCAGAGAATTCTAAGAATACATCTCAGCATTATTAAAACTGTCCTGATTTATCCTTTGTCTGTGGGCAATGAGACACTCTCAGTTGAAAGCTCAAAGTTATTGCTTATATTTAATAATCCAGTTCAGGGCAAGAACAAAGCTGTAATGCAACATTTGAAATATAAAATTCAATCAAGTAAGTAAGATCTTCAAATCTTTTTAAGTACTTAAATAACTCTAATCTCTCTCTCTCTCATTCACACAGTCATAGATACACACACACCTTCATGCGTAGTTTTTTTTTGTTAGTAAATACCTCAGATTGTTTATACAAAATAAATTAGGGGGCAATTTCCAGGGACCCCACCTTGAGCTTCAGCAGTGTTCTCTTTAGATCTTAGGCATGCCTGACCTCATCTGGACTTCTATAGTAAAGGGCTTATTAGGGATCCACTTCTTGAATGTTGCTGAGGTCTCTTGGGAAAGCATACACCTTTTAGAGACTTAAAAGATTATAAAAAGAACCAGATATCTGGATTGGAAGGCACAGGTGATCTGAGTACAACACAAGGTATCTCATGAAAATCGCTTTCCTACCCAAAAACACCCCCTTCCAAGGGTTTGGATCCCAGTATTAGAGTGAGGGTGACTTTGAGTTTTTTTAAAGCTATTTTATAATGATCTCAGTGAGTTATCAAGAGACCATGAACCCAAGACAGTATTGCTCTATAGCGTATGTTAAGAATTTAGCTCAAAGAAGAATTTATTAGCCTGATATCTTCCTTAAAAAAAAAATTTTTTTTGTAATCTTGTTTGGTACTGTTTATTCCATAAAAATAAAAGAGAAGATTTCAAGTAGCTTGAAAGAATGAGAAAATGCTTTAGTAACATGTAAGTGCAGATATCTCTTCACCATGACTCAATTCTTTTGGATATATACACTCCATTTTCAATGGGATGGATGACCCTAGTACCTTATGATAAGTTGACTAAGCCAGACAGGAAAAAGACAAATACTCTATATGGTATGTGAAACAAACAATTCCAATTTTATAGAAAAGAAATTAGAAAGATGGTTGTCAGAGACTGGGGAGAACAGGAAAAGGGGCGATGCAGGTCAAAGGACTCCACTTAGACTTTCATGTATAAGAAGAATAAGCCCTGAGCAGCTAATGTGTGACACAGTGACCATGGTTAAAACACACTCTCGTATTTGTGAGGGTAGATATTAAGCATTATCATCACATTTTTCTCCTAAGAGATTATGTTTTCTATGGAAGAAAAACACACGATCTCACTTATACATGAAATCTAAAAAACTAAACTCATAAAAGCAATTTATACTTTGCTTATACTCCCCAGATGGGGAGATAATCGGTCAACAAGTACAAAGTTCAGTTATGCAGATGAACAAGTTTTAAAGATCTAATGTACAGCGTGGTAACTATAATTAACAATACTATATCATATACTTGCCAATGGCTAAGGGAGTAGATCTATTTTCACTACACATAACACAAAAAAATCTGGATATATTAGTTAGTTTCAGTGTGGTTATCATTTCACAATGTAAATGTACATGAAATGAGCATGTTTTACACCAAAAGCATATATCCAATTTTATTTGTCAACTGTACATCAATAAAGATGCAAAAAGTTCCAATTAAATTTAAAATTACATTGTTCACGTTTAACTTTAATAAGAGAAAATTAATAAAGATGAACACCGTTGAGTAACTAAAGTTTCTGATATTTCAATCAAAGTTGTTCATCTAGCATTTCTGACGTTACAAACATTTCATTGGCGAGCAAGTCTATTCAATCTCAATAGTTCTCATTTTCTGCTGAGTTCAGAACAAAGGGTAATGCCTTTAAAAAGGAAAATTTTGGTTGATAGTAATAGTATTAATTCATATCATATGTTTTTTTGAGATCCTGAAATTTCTAAATTTAATGTTGCCTGGAGAAAGGGAAATGGGTAGATAGATACAGAAGGCGTGGTTTTCAAGTATGTAGTAAGCAAAGTGAAGAAAATGTGATACAGTGAATATTTTGCCCTAGGTTCAAAAATATCTGGTTTGATTAATGAGGAGCAAAGTACAATATGAAATATAGGCAAAAAGTGTAAATTACTGCATGAATTTTTGGATTCAAGAATTCAGCTTGGTAGGTATAACTTTTAGGAGAAGTGAACCTATGGTGATTTAGGTATGAAGGGTTCAAGGTTTTAAGAGACTTGCTTTCTAAAGAAAATATGAAACATGATCTGTAATAATAAAATTCTGGGATTCAAAGGATAAGATGTACTAGTCCCTCTTTCCTCTGTACAGTTCATGCCATGAGTTTCTCTATTCCATTTGGGGTACTAAGTTCCTTTACTTTTCACCAGGAAAGTGAAACATGATATGAGGGTTGGGCAAGCATGTCCCACAAAAGCGATTTAGATAACTTGAGAAGATTTCACCTGGAGAAGCAAATAGACTTAATAAAAACACAGTAATTACTTATCTCTTCTCATCTCCCCTGCATCTTATTCTTCCTGAATTGCCACACAAGTTCGTTGTCCTTCTCTCTTTTTCATCTATCTCAATTCCTCTGGTCATTGCATTTGGTTTTTATGGCTTCAAATGCCATCTACATGCTGACAACTAACCACATGCATATCTTTAGTCTTGACCACTTCTGGGAACTCTCATCTCATATTGAGCTATCTATTTGACATCTCTACATAGATGAATAACTGACATTTCAGACGTAACAGGGTCAAAGCTGAATTCCTACCATGACTACTCTCACTTCCTTCCCGTTTAAATTAGTGACAGTTGCCTCCTTCATTTGCCCAAGTCCCAACTATTGGAGTCATGCTTCTGTCTGATCATTGCAAAGGGGACATAGTGCCTGGCAGACGTGTAGGAGGAAGACGGAGGGCACACACAGATCAAGCAGAAGCCAGTCTCAACTCAGCACGCCCAAAGGAGCCTTTAGAGGCATGCTGGGAGGAGGTGCTTGACGGTGAAGATTCAGCACTCAGCGTGCCTTTCCAGAAGAGTCCTGTAGTTTTGGACACCTGCTTCTCTAATCAGGTCTGTGGAAGAGGGAGAGAAAGGCATAATGAAAGTTATATTCTAAAATGGGTAGCCTCATCCAGGAGAGGTTGTTTCACAATGTCTGGGAGACTCTGACTCTGAACACACGCAACTGTTGGAAACTCTGAGAGGCACAGTGATGTCTGTTTTTGGTGACATTGAGAACAAAGCTTTTAATGATGGTCTCACCCACAGGGTGCAATGCAAACCCAACACCTGTGACTGTTCAGTCTTCTGTTATTGTGGAAGTAATTATACTATTCATGGAACACAATAATCCACAATACTTCTCAGAGGAAAAAGAACAAATTCTGCCTCTTTTGGTTCAATTTTCAGAGCAAATTTCAACAGCGTTCCTGTTCTACGGGAAAAAGAAAATAAAAGCAAAACCCACTGACAACTCAGACAAACAGAAAATGGCTATGGATCTCACAGAATATATTTATTAAAAATTTCCCTCTCATTTATTTTTTCTGTACAGATAATGTTTGTTTTAAAAGATGGTATTCAACCTACTATAATCATTCATCATTCAATGCATTTGATGATCATTCACTTGCCATGTACTGACTATGCCTTTGCAAGGATATACTATACTCAGTAGAACAAAATTAGAGTGATCATTTGCCCTGAGATTTAGTTAGCTAGGTCCAACTGGATTGTAGGATGTATCAGAGTTTAATTGGGTCTAATCTACATGTAAAAGATGCTTACTCCTTGGAAGGAAAGTTATGACCAACCCAGATAGCATATTCAAAAGCAGAGATATTGCTTTGCCAACAAAGGTCCATCTAGTCAAGGCTATGATTTTTCCAGAGGTCATGTATGGGTGTGAGAGTTGGACTGTGAAGAAAGCTGAGTGCCAAAGAATTGATGCTTTTGAACAGTGGTGTTGGAGAAGACTCTTGAGAGTCCCTTGGACTGCAAGGAGATCCAACCAGTCTATTCTAAAGGAGATCAGCCCTGGGCGTTCTTTGGAAGGAAGGATGCTAAAGCTGAAACTCCAGTATTTTGGCCACCTCATGCGAAGAGTTGACTCACTGGAAAAGACTCTGATGCTGGGAGGGATTGGGGGCAGGAAGAGAAGGGGACGACCGAGGATGAGATGGCTGGATGGCATCACCGACTCGATGGACGTGAGTTTGAGTGAACTCCGGAAGTTGCTGATGGACAGGGAGACCTGGGGTGCTGCAATTCATGGGGTGGGCAAAGAGTTGGACATGACTGAGTGACTGAACTGACTGAATCTACCTGTGATTATGACTGAACATCAAACAAAAGAAGGAAAGTACCAACCATGTGTGTGGTTACTTAGTATATTAAGAGAGCCAAGCTCTTTAAATATATTATTTCATTAAATCTCAAAAATAACCTTAAGTAAGTACTGCTATTCCTATTTTATAGATGAGGACATAGGTTTCATAAAAGTTTAGATAATTTTCTTGAGGATGCACAATGAATAAGTGACAAAGCCTTAATTTTTAATTAAATTTATTTATGTATTTTTAAATGAAAAAGATGAATATTTTTAATGATGAAAGGTACAATTTACAAAGAAGATAGACATCATAATCACAGTATGAATATTTTTAATGATGAAAGGTACAATTTACAAAGAAGATAGACATCATAAACCATTAGACACCTAACCACAAAGAAACAAAGATACATAAAAGCAAAAATCAGAAGAAATAAAAGGGAAAGGAACAAAATATATACCAATAATGAAACACATTAACATTTACCTGAGAATATTTTATCAAGTATAGAAAAAATAAGAATAGGAGCATCTTGAATGATGTCATTAATAATTTAAATATAATGGATTTCTATTTATACTAATTTATATTAATCTTAAAACCCAGACACATACATTTGAACTGTCGTGTCTCATACACTGTTATTAGATGTCCATAAGACATTTTAAAAAACTGCAAAGCCAGAATTTTAATCCAAGTCTTTTCATTTTTACTTCAAAGCCTTTGTGCTTAGTTACTATACTGTGGTACTTCTCCATCACAAAAATGGAAAGAATAAAAAGACGTAAAGAAACATAAAGAAAGATGAGCTGCCTTCCTCTGTGGGGAGCTTGGAGCACACCTAGGGTGAGGGGAGATGAGGGCTGAGATGACCAAGTATTGAAACACCTTTAACTTTTCCTTAAATGTTCTGGCAAATTTTAGCCATTGCCTTAATGAAAGTGATAAAGAGAATATGGGAAGAAATGCAGCTATTTAAAAGAAAATTGTTCCTAGGATGTTTCCCAGGACAAAGGGGATTTGTCATGGTCTTCCTGTGTAGTGCGGTTAGCCTGCCGTTCTGGCAGCTTTGTCTGTAGATCTAAGGCAGGAGCAAACACAGTGATGCTTCAGTGGTTCAGCTCATAACGAGGGCTCGAAACCAGAGTCCATGGAACTGCAGCTGGGAAAAAACTGGCCTGTGTGGGGGGTGGTGACCTCCGAATGGACTCGAAATCTTGAGTGGAATACATTTTTGTCCTGGTGTAACTGAGGATATGATCGCAGTCATTGACTTTTAGTTATTTGAAGATCAGCTGAAATGGAAGAAAATTCCAGTTCTCAAAGTTTTGCCATTAATTAGTAATGGCAAATTATTTGGGGAGCATGTTTGTCTCTGACATTTAAGGTCAAATTCTTCTTGTCTTATTATTGCCAAGAGTCCATTATGTAAGGAAAAGTAACAAATTGTTAATTTTTATTTTTCATTGAAGTATAGTTGCTTCACAATGTTGTGCTAGTTTCTGCTATGTAATGAAGTGAAATCAGCTCTAGTCTATCTATATCCCCTCCCTCTAGGACCTCCCTCCAGAACCTCCCTCCTACCCCAACCCCATCTCTCTCCCCTAGGTCGTCACAGGGCACTGAGCTGAGCTCTCTGTGCTATACAACAGCTTTCCACTAGCTGTCTATACATGGTAGCTTATATATGTCAATCCTAATATCCCAGTTCGTCCCACCGTCCCCTTCCCTGCCCACATGTTCCCTCTGTATGTCTGCAACTCTATTCCTGCCTTGAAAACAGATTCACCTGTACTATTTTTATAAATGACATACATATGCATTTAGATGTGATATTTATTTTTCTCTTTATGAATTACTTTGGAAGAGTAACAATTTAACAGGAGGTCATTGACATATTGATTATGATTTTCTAAGAAGCCATTAAAAAAGAAATATAAGTAATTGGCAAAGTCTAAAAATGGCTTATTTGTGACTGCTTGTGTATGTAAAACATTGTATTGTCCTTTTGACCTGTAAATAGAGAAATACTAGTTAAGTGCAGTTTTAGTATTTACAGTTAAGGAATTATCTAAAAGTCTGATGCCAGGACACCAGTTTTGGCCTAAAAATCTTTAGGCCAAAAGGGCTATATTTAAGTTTAATAATGATTAGGAACCATTCATTTAGAACCAGGCGAGAGGCAGAAGTTAATATTAGTTTCACTGCCATTTTCTGTTTAAGTGAAAATTGTTTCTTAAAGAGAGGGCTTATTAGCATAAATATGTTGAAACCACATACATAAATATGAAATAAATGATTTAGTGCTTTAAAAAATTGTATTAGTTTTCTAGAGCTGATGTAACAAATTACGACAAATCTGACAGCTTACAAATAGCAGAAATGCACACTTTCACAGTTCTGAAAGCCAGACGTCTGCCAGGCAGTGTGCTCTCTGAAGGCTTGAAGGGAGAATTCTTTGTCACCTCTTTCCTAGTTTTTAATGAGTACTGGCATTTCCTTGCATTCCTTGGCTTGTAGACCCATCATTCCAATTTCTGCTTTGGTTGTCACATGGCCATTTCTACATGTGTCTGCCTCTTGTCATAATGATACATCATTATACTAGGGAGTATGCCATCAATATTAACTTGATTCAATCTGCGAAGACTCTATTTCCAAGTGATGTCACATTCACAGGTACTGTCGGGGGTGGGAGGGGGACTCTTGCACATAATTCTGTGGTCTTGACCTCAAAGTATGATCCTATTCCTTGGCTGTATGTTTCCCTCTCAGGAGCTTTCTCTCTGAAGTACTCTGAAGGCAGGTTTCTCATGTTTTCCCAATTTTTAAACAGTGTCTTTTTATTTAAAATTTTATTATTATTATTATTTTATTTTTGGCTGCATGGGCTTTTTGTTTCAGTATGAGGAGGCTCCAGAGGTCTCAGGCTCAGTACTTTTGGTGCATGGGCTTAGTTGCTCTATGGCATGAGAGATTTTAGCTCCTTGACCAGGGATTGAACCCATGTCCCCTGCATTGCAAGACATATTCTTAATCACTGGACCAGCATGGAAGTCCCTTCTCCAGTTTTAATAATGAAAAAATAAATAATCAGAGAAGTGATAAGCCAAAGGCAACATATTAAGATTTGGAAAACAGAGTATAGTCGGGAAAACAGAAATCACTCCAAATATTTTAATAGAGAGAATTGAATATAAAGAATTGGAGAACTGAAAAGGCAAGAAAAAAGCACTGAGGTGACATAGATCTAGTCAAGGAAAGTTTTTCCGGTAGTCATATATGGATGTGAGCATTGGACCATAAAGAATTGAAGCCTTCGAACTGTGGTGCTGGAGAAGACTCTTGAGAGTCCCTTGGACTGCAGGATCAAGCCAGTCAATCCTAAAGGAAGTTGTTCCTGAATATTCATTGGAAGGAGTGATGCTGAAGCTCCAATACTTTGGCCACCTACTCATTGGGAACAACTGACTCATTGGAAAAGACCCTCATGCTGGGAAAGATTGAGGGCAGGAGGAGAAGGGGGCAATGGAGGATGAAATGGTTGGATGGCATCACAGATTCAGTGGGCATGAGCTTGAGCAAACTCTGGGAGATAGTGGAGGACAGAGGAGCCTTCCGTGCTTCAGTTCATAGGGTCACAAAGAGTCAGACACGACAGCAACTGAACGCAACAATGCAGGAGGGACACAAGGAAGTGGTTGGAACCTGTCTTTGGCAAAGAAGTGTCACGGAGCTGGGACCCACAGTGCTGTGGAGACGGTGCTGGGCAGTCTTCTGGTATCTCTGAAGGGCACAATGAGGCCAGTTTTGTGAGTGTGAAAAAATACAGGAAACTAGAATCTCACTTACCACTGCCTAGGTGACGGGCTGTTGCTGAGTGGAGAGTGGCAGGATGGCCGGTACTCAGCAAGGGGCATGTCTCCCTCTGCCTTCCTTCCCCTGCCTGTTATCAGTAGTCCTTCTGGTAGTGGATCCCCTTGTGCCAGAACCAAACTGGGAGCCATCTAACAAAGGTGAGATGAGGTTCAGAGCCCAGTGGCGGCATCTTAAAGTGAATGGCAGAAAGGTGGATTTGGATTTGGGAGAAGTCTTAGCTTAATAACCAGCAAATGCAAGTTTGCAGGGCCAGTTTTCATATTTGAAAGACTAGTTGACACTGTACATTTGTTTATATACTGTGGCCCTTTTGAGAGACATAAACCATTGTATTGACTAAGATTTCCCCTCCCCATAACCTCCATAGCCTCCATAAAGAAAGATGAGTTTCAAAGAATTGATGCTTTCAAACTGTGGTTTTGGAGAAGAATTTTGAGAGTCTCTCGGACAGCAAGATCAAACCAGTCAGTCCTAAATGAAATCAACCTTGAATATCTGTTGGAAGGACTGATGCCAAAGCTGATGCTCCAATACTTTGGCCACTTGATGTGAAGAGCTGACTCATTGGAAAAGACTGATGCTGGGAAAGATTGAGGGCAAGAGGAGAAGGGGGCAACAGAGGATGAGATGGTTGGATGGTATCACTGACTCATGGATATAAGTTTACAGAAACTGGAGATACTGAAGGACAGAGAAGCCTGTCATGCTGCAGTCCATGGGGTCACGAAGAGTTAGACATGACTTAGTGACTGAGCAAAAACAACAAATATCCTCTAAGAACTAATATCACCCTTGAGGGAACATTGCCTCATGAATATGAGCATCACTGGTTCTCAGACCTAGATGTTTGATAGCTTACCTCTTAGGCACAGATATTAAAAGCTGAAATGTGTGATGTGGAGTTCAAACTCTTTGCTCCTCAGGGATAAGCTCTGGGCTTTGAGTTCCCTTCTGATTGTAGGTTGCAGTCCAGGGTTGGGGTTTATGGTGATACTGTATCTCTGTATCCAGCTTCTGGTAAACTGTAAACCAGCTTCTCCTACTCACCTCCATGTGGACCTTGTGTCATTTGAATGGTATGTAGACTCAGACAGTTTTTCTACATTTTTTCAGTGGAAGTTGTTGCATATTCAGCAGCAGATTCTTTGTGCCCATGGGAAGAGATGAACCCAGAATCCTACTGCATTTCCGTCTTGAATGGGGACCTCAAGAAGCTCCATCTCAAGGAAGGAGCACAGGGACTTCCCTGGAAGCACAGTGGTTAAGCCTTCACCTTCCAACGCAGGGGCTGTGGCTTCCATCCCTGGTCGAGGAGCTGAGATCCCAAGCTCATGGCCAGAAAATCAGAATATAAACAGAAGCAATATTGTAGCAAATTCACCAAAGACTTTAAAATGGTCTACCTTAAAAAATATTTACAAGAGAAAGAGTACAAACCAGGTGAATAAACAGGAGTGAATGAAGTATGATTGTGGGCATCAAAATGATCAAAATGTGTAGGTTTTTGCAGATGGTGAAGAGGCTGGATATTCAAGTTAAAGAGTAAATCCAAGTGGGCTCTTGGGTAGCTATTTCAGAGAATGGCTATCCTATCTATTGCAAGGAGGTTAGGTAATTAGGAAGTGTTCAGAAGAAAAGTGTTCTGAAGAAGTCTTCCCTGTTGGCTCAGTAGGTAAAGAGTCTGCCTGCAATGTGGGAGATCCAAGTTCAATCCCTGGGTCGGGAAGATCCCCTGGAGAAGGAAATGGCAACCCACTCTAGTATTCTTACCTGGAGAACTCTATTGTCAGAGAAGCCTGTACGGCTACAGTCCATGGGGTCACAAAGAGTCAGACACGACTGAGTGACTAACACATTTTCTGAAGAAAACAAAGCAATTCAATTTGTTAATTTCTAGGACTGACTTACTGAACTGCCTTGCTTTCTTAAACAATTGGAGTGAGGGCAGGGAGATAGCAGAGGTAGGTACCTCTAGCAACCAATTAGATGGGAAGTTTAGATGGAGACGCATAAGGAGTAGTCCAAGGACTATAGAGGGTAGTTTAACAAAATGTGAGATTGTATGTATGGTGACCAAAGAATTGTAGAGAGGAGTGATTGATGTGGTTTGTTGATTATGCAGATCTTGAGTAATAAAGTAGGGCAAAATAAAGAGAAAATATAGGATCTGGAATTTCAAGTCATTTATCAAGTCATGAAGTCGCTCAGTCATGTCTGACTCTTTGTGACCCCCATGGACTGTAGCCCACCAGGGTCCTCCATCCATGGAATTTTCTAGGCAAGAGTACTGGGGTAGGTTGCCATTTCCTTCTCCAGGGGATCTTCCCAACCCAGGGATCGAACCCAGATCTCCCACATTGCGGGCAGACGCTTTACCGTCTGAGCCACCAGGGAATAGTTATAAATGACATTACCTCATTTTAGGCTGCTGCACTATAGTGGAATTAGGAGTAGGTAAGAAGGAGATAGATATTTGGAACAACATTTGAGGGAATTCTCTATCTTCAGAGATCTGACATTTCCAGTAAAAGCAAGGCCAGGGTTTTTCAGGTGCTCTGCTTTTGGACAAATGAGCTGGCTGTTGAGTCTCATTCTTCTTCTTCTTGGCAGAAAAATCATATTGCAGCTTATAAATTAAGAGAGTGCCAGTAAGGAAATTTCATTGAGCATTGGTATGGTTAATGGCCCTGAACATTTTAGTAAAAGCATCCATTAAAAAAAAAAAAAAAAAAAGCAGAGTCCTAAAACAGACTGTTAGGAATAGGAATAATCAAAGGATAGGTGATCACAGAGAAAGGGACTATAGGCATCTAGAAAAGATGGAGTGAGGGGAGTACAGGATTCAAGAGATAGATGATTACAGGTGGTACAGATTCTGCAGTTCTTGCTGATTTTAAAAAAATTGTTTTAAGTTTATTTTTGGCTGTGCTGGTTCCGTGGTGCTGTGAGGGCTTTTCTCTAGTTTTGGAGAACAGGGGCTACGTTCTGTTGTGTGAGCTTCTTATTGCTCTTTTTGCTGAGCACAGGCTCTAGGGTACTTGGGCTTCAGTAGTCATACCTGAGCTCTAGAGCATGGGCTCACTTGTTGTGGTGCAAGGGCTTAGTTTCCCCGAGGCCTGTGGGATTCTCTCAGATCAGGGATAGAACCCATGTCTTCTGTATTGACAGATGGTTCTTTACCATTGAGTCACCAGGGAAGCCTGTTGTTGACTCTTTTTACTATTTCTTAGCTCTTTCTCCATTTCTCTTTACTCTTTGCCACCACCCCTCTTCAATCACAGCCATCACTCACCTGGGCTTTTACAACACCCTCCCACCTTGGCTCTATGTTTCATGCCACCCACAAACTTATCCCAGTTTATTTTCTACTTTTCTGTCAATGATCTTTCTAAAATATTCATCAATTCACTCCATAGGTATTTGTGAAACACCAAGTATGCATGAGGCATTCTATGGGGTGGTGGTCAGACATTGATCAGCTAAGCATATATGGCTGCTGATTTCAGTGAGCTTGAAGCCCTTGATTGTTTTTCATTGTTCAGTGGCCTAATTGTGTCTGACTCTGCGATCCCATGAACTGCATCATGCCAGGCCTCCCTGTCCCTTACCATCTCCTGAAGTTTGCCCAAGTTACTGTCCATTGCATTGAAGTCCTTAATGAACAGTGACAACAATGATTAAAAAGGCCAGGTATGGGAAGGATGATGGTGTGGTTGGAAGGAGAGAAGGGGCAGGGCTCTGAAGGAAAGATCCTAGAGGGAGTGATGTCTGTTATGTCAGAGTTTGGTTTTTAGCTGAAAGCATTTGAAAGGTTAGCCAGGGGAAGGTTGTTGACCAGAGGAGATCTGAGTTTTGTAAAGGCCATTCTGGCAGCTGAACAGAGAAAAGTTGGGAGGGTAATTACTAATTAAATTTCTTCCTTCTCTCCTTTCAAAGGATCTCCCAGTGTTCGGATTTAAACACATATTCCTTGTGCTAGTATTCAAAGGCTTTTTGTAAACAACCCTTCCCTCTGCAACCAGTTGCATCAATTGCTGGACCTTTTCTCACAGTTTACACCTCTGGTTCTTAATGCAGAATTACCTGGGGATACAGTAGAGATTGAGATTCTCAGGCCCCATCCCCAGGGATTTCATTTTATTAATTTTAGGGTTTGACTTCAAAATCTGCACTTCCAAACAGTACCCCATGCTATCAGTCAGGACCAGTCGTTGTCCTAATATTGGACTGGCTGAAAAGTTCTTTTGCTCTTTTCTGTAACATTTTAAGGAAAAGTCTATACAAACTTTTTGGCCAGCTAGTAGAACTTCCTGTTTTTCTCTATCTGCTTGGTCCAATATGGTAATTGTTGAATACTTGAGATATGGTTGGTGCAACTAACTAAATTTTAATTGTAAAGAATTGAAATAAATTTAATATAAAGAGCCACCTGTGGCAAATTGGCCAGTTCAGTCTGGATTCCAGTCTGAGACACTTCCTTTATGAGGGTTGTACTCAATGTGTGGTTTCTTGCCTTGCAGTCTAGGCACAATCTTCCCACTCTAGGAGCCTGCTCTCCACTAGTTACACCTCCTCCCTACATGGTCAGTTTCCATGGAGTCTATAGGTCTCTCCTACAATAGCTTCCTTTTGACCCCTTCAGATACAGAGTAGGTACCCCTCCTTCCATATCACAGACATATACCTCTCTTTATCCCCAACACCTTGAGGGCTGCCTGGATACAATACTCTCTGTACATGCTTGTTGTAGAAATAAACAAATAAATGAAACAATTGAGACACAGAAAATAGATGTTAGAACCATTTAACTGAATAAAGCATTAGGTAGACACTGGTCATTAGGTGAGGGTTATTGTTTGCTGCAACTTTGTTATTGGAAATGCCACAAAGCTGGACCCAAGAGAATTAAACTGTTCATGATCTTTAGTTGCTAATGAATTCAATGTATCGTCTCCAATATCTTTGTGGATTAGTTAGTTTTGCAAAGTTTGGATGGCAGCATGTTTTGGGGAGAAATATTTTGGAGCCATACTGCCTGGATTGAAACCCTGGTTCTGTTGCTTACCCAGCAACTGATTCTGTTGTTTAACCTCAGGGAAGATGTGAAGTTACTTAACATTTTTTATAGTCAGTTTCATCACCTACAACATGTGTTCATTATGGTACTTACTTCTCAATGTTGCTAACAAATTAATATTTGCAAAGGTCTTAAGACAGCATCTGGCACATATTAAGGAATTAAGTGTTTGCTTAATAAATTAAAAACAAACTTGGCTGTTGGCTCCATTAATATCCCAAGCTTGTGATCTTTTATCTTGGGCAAAAGAAGAATTAGAGGAAAATGTAAGCAGTGAATACACATTTTCAATACTCAGCAACTACCCATGCCTTCTAGGATTCAGCTGGGATGAAGAGATGGGATAATGTTATGAACACAGAGGCAGGCTCATGGTACAGTGCATGTGTATGCTCAGTTGCTTCAGGCGTGTCCAACTTTTTGCGACCCCAGGGATATAGGCCTGCCAGGCTCCACTGTCCATGGAATTTTCTGGGCAAGAATACTGGGGCGGGTTGCCGTTTTCTCTGCCAGGGGATCTTCCTGATCCAGGGATCGAACCCGCACCTCTTTTGTCTCCTGGATTGAAAGTGGGTTCTTTACTGCCACTTGATCTGAGTCACTCTGTCAACTGGAGATTACGAGAAGTAGGGTGAGAAGATATTCTGGAAAGGTAAAAATGAAACAGCCAATATTTAAATGAAATCTGGCATGATTTTGATGTAAAATGTAAATTTCTTGAAAAATGCCTCGTGTCAGATCTCTTATCACCTTTTCAATCTAAGCCTAAAGTAGATTTTGAAGGCAGAATTTGAGCTCCCACTTTTCCTTTCTCAAAGAACACATGTTGGTCATTTGATATTTACTTGTCTAATTAAATTATAACCTTTTCTTAATAGAACTCTGCATTCTCTTCAGGAAAACTTCCTCCTTGCCATCACAGGCACTCCTGATTGGGAGGAATTAAAGGTGAGCTGTCTACCTCTAAGAGATGGAAATGAATCCAATATAAGTTGATCTGACACTTTCCTCTAGGAATTACACTTTGAGGGGAATGATGCATGGAAGGATATACCAATCCAGCTATTCATTACCTTGATACCTGAACCCCATAGTTAAGAAATTCCTATAACTAAGGAAGAGTTTGCCCTGTTCCTGACTTAAATCTCTGGAATTCTGGCTTATTCAGAATTTTAGCTACTAAGTATACCTCTAACAGATTCCATGTTCTGTTTACATGAGCCAAAGTTAGTCTATGATGTAAAGAATTCAAGCTGATACAATTCCATATTTACTTAAGTCCTGATCTGGTGAAATAAATAGTGAACTCTGAAATTTTCTCCCCCAAACACTGTTTTTTAATGACCTTTCTTACTGATTGTGAAGTAGCATAGGAAATTTCAGAGGTTGCACTATTGAGACTTCTTGACATAAAGGGGAAATGCCAGATGTTTAGGAACATCAAGTAAGAAATAATGGACTAATAAGGAAATTCATATCTAAAAACCCATCTCTAAAAAGGCCAGAGAGTAAATAATTTAAGCCTTGAGAGTAACAAAGTCTTTGTTAAAACTCTTCAACTCCGCTCATTTCAGTTTAGTCACTCAGTCGTGTTTGACTCTGCGACCCCATGGACTACAGCAGCCAGGCTTCCCTGTCCATCACCAACTCCCAGAGCTTGCTCAAACTCATGTCCATCTCATCTTTGATGCCATCCAACTATCTCATCCTTTGTCATTCTCTTCTCCTCCTACCTTCAATCTTGCCCAGTATCAGAGTCTTTTCCAGTGAGTCAGTTCTTCTCATCAGGTGGCCAAAGTATTGGAGTTTCAGCTTCAGCATCAGTCCTTCCAATGAATATTCAGGACTGATTTCCTTTAAGATGGACTGGTCGGATCTCCTTGAAGTCCAAGGGACTCTCAAGAGTTTTCTCCAACACAATGGTACAGAAACATAAATTCTTCAGTGCTCAGCTTTCTTTACAGTCCGACTCTCACATCCATATATGACTACTGGAAAAACCATAACTTTGAGTAGATGGGCCTTTGTCAGCAAAGTAATGCCTCTGCTTTTTAATATGCTGTCTAGCTTGGTCATAACTTTTCTTCCAAGCAGTAAGCATCTTTTAATTTCATGGCTTCAGTCACCATCTGCAGTGATTTTGGAGCCCCCCCAAATAAAGTCTATCACTGTTTCCACTCAACTTTGCTATTAAAACACAAAAGCAGCTCTAGCTAATGTGTAAACAAATGAACATGACCCTGTTCCAATAAAACTTTATTTACAAATCTAGGCAGCAGATGAGATTTGGCTCACTAGCCACAGTTTGCTGACAGCTGCCTTAGAATTGTGCCTGGTGTATGTCAGGCTTTCAATAAATATTCATTGACTGGATGAATGAAAAAGGGGTAGATACAGTTCCCATCTGAAGGTTTCTGTTTTCTCAGACTATTAGCAGAGTGAGCTTTTTAATGACAGCAGAGTAGAGTTGGGGCTTTGAGACCATTAGCAAATTTCTGAAATAACTGCTGGTTGGGGACAATGTCTGATTCCAAAATCCAAATCTTATATATTGCTAGGAATAGTTTATTGGGAGGGAAGGAAAGGAACTAGCATCTATTAAAAGAGCTTAATGTCATTTGCATATAATAACGATCTTACCCCTTCCTTTCCAATTTGGATATCTTTTGTTTCTTTGTCTTATCTGATTTCTGTGGCTAGGACTTCCAATACTGTTCTGAATAGAAGTGGTAGAGTGCGCATCCTTGTCTTGCTCCAGATTTTAGTGGGAAGTCTTTCATTAATAGCTTTTCACCATTGGGGATTATGTTGACTGTGGGTTTGTCATAAATAATTTTTATTATGTTGAGATATGTTCCCTCTGTATACTCTTTGATGAGAGTTGTTACCATGAATGGATTTTGAATTTTATCAGCTGCTTTCTTTGCAGCTATTGAGATGATCGTGTGGTTTTTGTCTTTTCTTTTGTTGATGTGGTATATCACATTGGACCATCCCTGTTACCATGGGATGAGTACAGCCTGATCATGGAATATGATCTTTTTTGTGTTTAGTTAAGTCTGCTAATATTTTTGTTAAGAATTTTTGCAACTATATTCTGTACACCTGAATCTAACTCAACATTGTAAATCAACTGTGCAGTAGTAGTGTTAGTCGCTAGTCATGTCCAACTCTTTGTGACCCACTGATTATAGCCTGCCAGGGTCCTCTGTCCATGGGATTCTCCAGGCAAGAATACTGGAATGGGTTGCCATTCCCTTCTCCAGGGGATCTTCCTGACCCAGGGATTGAACCAGGGTCTCCTGTGTTATAGCAGATTCTTTACCATCTGGGCTACAAGGAACAACAACAACAACAAAAAAAAAACAGTTTAATATAGTGCTTTTCAAGGAATGCTCTTTGGAAATTTGAAACAATCAGTTGAGGTGTTTGTTAATAGATGTGGGTTCTCAGACTCCTCACCAGACCTGTTGAATCAGAGACACTGAATGGACTGCTAATTTTCTCAAGATCCTAAAATGATTCTCATGCAAAATTTAGTTTGAGAACGACTTCTTTAATTGATATCAGCAACTTAAAATACATTATGTTTTCTTAAAGAGATATTACTAACCCCCATTTACAGATAGGGATATTGGAGCTTAAGAGGCTAAGAGAACTGCCCAAAGTCACATAGATCCTAAATGAAACCATGATGCTTCACATCCACACTTGTCTGTCTTAAAGCCCACACTTCCCCACTATGCCATTCTGCCTCTAGCATCAACAGCAAAACAGAAGTATAGATTAAATTATTCTAGTTCATTATCTGATTGGCATTATCTGTTGAAAGATCTAAAATACTACTGAGGTTCAATAGGAAAATGAAAGATCTTAAAATTGAATGTTTTGCCCTGAAACTTAAGGATTGAGTTAAGGAGAAATAATCTTACTATACTGCTGGAGTCACAGGAATCTATGAATTAAGAAGGAGCTTCTCTGAACTGTATCATGTTTGTATTTTCAATTCAGTTCAGTTCAGTTCAGTTCAGTCGCTCAGTCATGTCCAACTCTTTGTGACCCCATGAATCGCAGCACGCCAGGCCTCCCTGTCCATCACCAACTCCCAGAGTTCACCCAAACTCATGTGCATCCCTCCCAGCATCAGGGTCTTTTCCAATGAGTCAACTCTTTGAATGAGGTGGCCAAAGTACTGGAGTTTCAGCCTCATTATCAGTCCTTCCAATGAACATCCAGGACAGATCTCGTTTCGGATGGACTGGTTGGATCTCCTTGCAGTCCAAGGGACTCTCAAGAGTCTTCTTCAGCACCACAGTTCAAAAGCATCAATTCTTTGGTGCTCAGCTTTCTTCACAGTCCAACTCTCACATACATACATGACTACTGGAAAAACCATAGCCTTGACTAGATGCACCTTTGTTGGCAAAGTAATATCTCTGCTTTTCAATATGCTATCTAGGTTGGTCATAACTTTCCTTCCAAGGAGTAAGTGTCTTTTAATTTCATGGATGCAATCACCATCTGCAGTGATTTTGGAGCCCCCAAAAATAAAGTCTGACACTGTTTCCCCATCTATTTCCCATGAAGTGATGGAACCGGATGCCATGATCTCAGTTTTCTGAATGTTGAACTTTAAGCCAACTTTTTCACTCTCCTCTTTCACTTTCATCAAGAGGCTCTTTAGTTCCTCTTCACTTTCTGCCATACGGGTGGTATCATCTGTATATCTGAGGTTATTGATATTTCTCCCGGCAATCTTGATTCCAGTTTATGCTTCTTCCAGCCCAGCGTTTCTCATGATGTACTCTGCATAGAAGTTAAATAAGCAGAGTGACAAAATGCAGCCTTGATGTACTTCTTTTTCTATTTGGAACCAGTCTGTTGTTCCATGTCCAGTTTTAACTGTTGCTTCCTGACCTGCATATAGGTTTCTCAAAAGGCAGGTCAGGTGGTCTGGTATGCCCATCTCTTTCAGAATTTTCCAGTTTATTGTGATCCACACAGTCAAAGGCTTTNCATATAAGTTAAATAAGCAGGGTGACAATATACAGCCTTGACGTACTCCTTTTCCTATTTGGAACCAGTCTGTTGTTTTATGTCCAGTTCTAACTGTTGCTTCCTGACCTGCAGATTTCTCAGATGGTCTAGTATGCCCATCTCTTTCAGAATTTTCCAGTTTATTGTGATCCACACAGTCAAAGGCTTTGGCATAGTCAATAAAGCAGAAATAGATGTTTTTCTGGAACTCTCTTGCTTTTTCCATGATCCAGCGGATGTTGGCAATTTGATCTCTGGTTCCTCTGCATGTAGCTTTATTTACCTTTTAAGCTAAAGGTTTTATTGTTTTTAGGAATTTAAAAAAAATGTGTTTTTGTAATGAGGGAAAGACACTAAGAAAGTGAAGAGAGAAAATTGAATACTACAAAATTTAAAAGATTTCTGAGAAAGCAAGAAAGGGTGTGGTCTAGGGGTTACAAGAAAGCATTAGTCTTGGACAGAAGGAGAGGCAAAAGAAAAGGAGTTATGGATGTTTGTAGGTGTTGTTCTTTATCAGGTCATCTGACACTGAGAAAAATATGGGTAAAATAAATTCAACCCCGGAGCAAGGGAGACCAAATCACACCTCAGAAAGACGGCTACAGCAGAGATCCTGGAAAATATGAAAAATGTTAGAAAGGAAGAAAAAGTAAAATAGAAAAAGTGAAATAGAGACAGAAAAAAAGTAATTTATAATGCCAGTGATAGCTTCAGAAGACAAACTTTGCCTAGTTTACAGTCTTCTTTAGTGTTTTCCATAGGCCAATTCTCTTTACCATGGATATGGATACAGAGAAAGGTAGAATGAGAATAAAATGTAGTTATATATTTTGATAGCTGCTTGTTTAGAGTTAACTTTAAGTGTCTTCTTTAGCATATATAATTAATATTTGGAATGCCTTTGACACAAAATGACATGAAAGCTGAGAAGCTTCTTTTTCATAGTTATTTGGGGCTGATTTTTAAAAACTTGTTTATTTTTAAATTATGTGCATTTATTTTTAATTAAAGGATAATTGCTTTGCAATGTTGTATTGCCTTCTGCCAAATACCAGCATGAATCAGCTATAAGTATACATGTATCCCCTCTCTCTTGAACTTCCCTCTCACCCCTATCCTACCCATTTAGGTTGTCACAGAGCACCAGGTTGAGTTCCCTGTGTTATATAGCAACTTCCTGCTAGCTTTCTATTTTATATATGGGAATATATATGTTTCAGTGCTACTCTCAATTCATCCCATCCTCTCCTTCCACTGCTGTGCCCACAAGTCCATTTTCTATGTCTGTATCTCTGTTCCTGCCCTGAAAATGGTTCATCAGTACCATTTTTCTAGATTCCATATATATGTGTTAATATACGAAATTTGGTTTATCTCTTTCTGATTTATTTCACTCTGTGCAACAGGTTTTAGGTTCATCCACCTCATTAGAACTGACTCAAATTAATTCCGTTTAATGGCCAAGTAATATTCCACTTAATCTGTTCATCTGTCAATGGACATCTAGGTTGCTTCCGTGTCCTAGCTATTGTAAATAGTGCTGCAGCGAACACTGGGGTACCTGTGTCTTTTTCAGTTCTGGTTTTCTTAGGGTATATCCCCAGTATACTCTGGAATTGCTGGGTCATGTGATAGTTTTATTCCTATTTATTTTAAGGAATCTCCATACTATTCTCCACAGTGGCTGTATCAATTTACATTCCCACCAGCAGTACAAGAGGGTTCCCTTTTCTCCACATCCTTTTCAGCATGTGTTGTTTGTAAATTTTTTGATGATGGCCATTCTGACCAGTGTGAGTTTTGATTTGCGTCTCTCTAATAATGAGTGATGTTAAGCATCTTTCCATGTGTCTGTTGGGCATCTGTATGTCTTTGGAGAAATGTCTGTTTAGGTCTTCTGCTCACTTTTTGATTGGGTCATTTGTTTTTCTGATATTGAGCTGCATGAGCTCCTTGTATATTTTAGAGATTAATCCTTTGTCAGTTGCTTCATTTGCAATTATTTTCTCCCATTCTAAGGGTTGTCTTTTCATCTTGTTTATAGTTTCCTTTGCTGTGGAAAAGCTTTTAAGTTTAATTAGGTCCCATTTGTTTGTTTTTGTTTTTATTTCCATTACTCTAGGAGGTGGGTCAAAGAGGATCTTGCTGCAATTTATGTCAGTGTTCTGCCTAGTTTTCCTCTAAGAGCTTTATAGTTCCTGACCTTATATTTAGGTCTTTAATCCACTTTGAATTTATTTTTGTGTATGGTGTTAGGAAATGTTCTGATTTCATTCTTTTACATGTAGCTGTCCAGTGGGGTTGGTATTGAAAAGAAGTATGTGTGTTTGCTGCTTCCATGCTTACAGCTGGATGGATATTGGCCCCAAAAGGTCTATGGTTTTCTTTGTCATTAGCCAACAGATACTTGCTACAGTGTATTGCTCAGAGTACTTTATTTAATGTGAGGGCAATGCATCTCTGTTCAGTAAGAAAAGCTGTGCAACATGGTAGCTCATTTGTGGATAAGAAATATCTGCCTTTAGCCACACATTGATCCTTCACTAAATGATTTTTCTTTTTTTTTTCACTAGCTTCTTATCCAATATGTGGTTGACTTATCTATCCTCACATTGCTTTGACTTTTCTAGTAAGTTGATCCTGAGTTTAGTATGTCTATCTTAAGGGGGTCATATTTTTTTTCTGTCAAAGAATTACTTCAGATCTTCTCTAAAACATTAAAAAATTTAAAATTTCAGGTCAGGAGTATATCAGTTCAGTCGCTCAGTCGTGTCCGACTCTTTGCGACCCCATGAATCGCAGCACGCCAGGCCTCCCTGTTCATCACCATCTCTCGGAGTTCACTCAGACTCACATCCATCGAATCAGTGATGCCATCCAGCCATCTCATCCTCGGTCGTCCCCTTCTCCTCCTGCCCCCAATCCCTCCCAGCATCAAAGTCTTTTCCAATGAGTCAACTCTTCGCATGAGATGGCCAAAGTACTGGAGTTTCAGCTTTAGCATCATTCCTTCCAAAGAAATCCCAGGGTTGATCTCCTTCAGAATGGACTGGTTGGATCTTCTTGCAGTCCAAGGGACTCTCAAGAGTCTTCTCCAACACCACACTTCAAAAGCATCAATTCTTCGGCGATCAGCCTTCTTCACAGTCCAACTCTCACATCCATACATGACCACAGGAAAAACCATAGCCTTGACTAGACGGACCTTAGTCGGCAAAGTAATGTCTCTGCTTTTGAAAATGCTATCTAGGTTGGACATAACTTTTTATCGAGCCCATCCTTGCATGAAATGTTCCCTTGGTATCTCTAATTTTCTTGAAGAGATCTCTAGTCTTTCCCATTCTGTTGTTTTCCTCTATTTCTTTGCATTGATCACTGAAGAAGGCTTTCTTATCTCTTCTTGCTATTCTTTGGAACTCTGCATTCAGGTGCTTATATCTTTCCTTTTCTCCTTTGCTTTTCGCCTCTCTTCTTTTCACAGCTATTTGTAAGGCCTCCCCAGACAGCCATTTTGCTTTTTTGCATTTCTTTTCCATGGGGATGGTCTTGATCCCTGTCTCCCGTACAATGTCACGAACCTCATTCCATAGTTCTTCAGGCACTCTATCTATCAGATCTAGGCCCTTAAATCTATTCCTCACTTCCACTGTATAATCATAAGGGATTTGATTTAGGTCATACCTGAATAGTCTAGTGGTTTTCCCTACTTTCTTCAATTTGAGTCTGAATTTGGCAATAAGAAGTTCATGATCTGAGCCACAGTCAGGAGTATATATCATAAAAAAACTTAGGTTTCTAGACACAAATATCCATTGATACACAAGTATGGTATGAAATTGCAAATTTGCCATATTACATATAATATATACAATATTGTTAAATATTGTATACCTTGTATACTTTACCATATAAAATATTTCTTAAATGTTTATTTCTGTTTAATATTATAAATATGATATATATACATAAATATATATCAATATACATACATATGTATTTACCAAAATTGTGATAAAGTCTAAGCTTTCTCTACAGCCCCCATCTCCCCATAGCAATTGCCCTTTGGCTACCTTTCAGACTTAGGGTGGGCTTCCCAGGTGGCTTTAGTGATGAAGAACCCAGTGTAAGAGACATAAGAAACACTGATTCAATCCCTGGTTTAGGAAGATCCCTGGAGGAGGGCACAGCAACCCTCTCCAGTATTCTGACCTGGAGATTCCCATGGACAGAGGATCCTGGTGGGCTGCAGTCCATAGGGTCACAAAAAATTAGACATGACTGAAGCAACTTAGCGCTTAGTTTAGGGTTGCACATACCTACTTGAGGACCTGTCCTGGAAATGGATTCTGCCATTTGGGCTAGGAGTTCTGGGATTCCAGGTCAGTTGAAAGTAGTCTGTTAGAGTGAGACCCAGTAAGGTGACACTTCCTTTTGGCCCTTTTCTCTGCTCATTACATAGAGAGAGATGTGTATGGCCACACGAGGGCCAAATCCTATTGCCTTGTTCTAAAGGCAGTAGTGGTTTTGAAAGTGGTTTTGAGCAGAAACCTGTTTGGAGCCCAGTAGTGAGTTTAATGATCTTTTAATAAATCTACTAGACTTGATTGCCTCCAAGTTTATTCCTTCCTTTTGTTGTATGGCCAGAGGATTTCTTTAAAACCAAAATCATTATCACATCCCTGCTTGAAACTTTTTACTGCTTCACACTTTTATTGAGATAAAGGCTAAACTAACATAGCTTCAACATTGTTGAAGATCCTTTGTGCCCTGTTCTGGTCGTTGCTTAATTTTACTGTTCGTGAGCTCTGTTGTTGCCCTGACAAACAAGTCCTCTTTTCTACTTATGCAACTTTGCATATGCTATAGGTCTGTCCTACTCCTCTTTCCTCATGAACAGTCTCTAGTATATTTACCAAACTCCTGTGCTAAGTCACTTCAGTTGTGTCTGGCTCTTTGTGACCCTAAGGACTGTAGCCCGCCAGGCTCCTCTGTCCATGGGATTCTCCAGGCAAGAATAGTGGAGTGGGTTGCCATGCTCTCCTCCAGGGGATCTTCCCAACCCAAGGATCAAACCCACGCTCTTATGTCTCCTGCATTGGCAGGCGGGTTCTTTACCACTAGCACCACCTGGGAAGTCACTACTCATCTTGTAAGTCTCTGTTAAAATATAGTCTGACAAGCCTTTCTTCACTTCCCGAGAAAGAATTCAGTCCTTCCCCTTCTATATTTCTGTTGTGATTTGTACACATTACTTTTATAGTACTTGTTGCCTTATGTGATAATTGCTTTTCTGTTAGCCATGCCCTCTGCTTCTAAAGGCAGGAGCTAATTTGATTCAGCATGCTATTTCCTGTACTAATAGTGTGTAGTACACAATAAGTGCTTAATAAATGTGTGCTGAATGAAGACTGTAATTAGTGGAACACATTGTGAATTGCTCTAGAGGACTATGTTTGCAGTACACTGCATAATGAAGGTGGTTGAGAAATGGAGTATTTCAATAATTGATCATACTGCATAACAGTCAATTTCAAATGATCGATTTTAGATAATTTTAAGGCAGAACAAAATGGACTGTACAGAATTTATCTGTATTAATCTAGAAGATGCTTCAGCATGATCTTTCTGAATCGTGTGATCACTATTCTTAGCTATATGTCTCTAGCTAAGAAAGCTATGGGAATCAGTATTATCTGTACTGTTGCTTTTTCACAAGCAGGGGCCTTGTTTTTTCAATTGAACCTCTCACACATTTACTTAATGGTTTGTCTACCTAAAAAGTATACTATAAAATTAGCACTAGGTAAAAGGGATTCAAAATTGTGTTATTATCAAATGTAGTTTTAAAAATGCTCAGGAGACAGACAAGCAACATACCTTAGGGTATAAGCATAGTCTCAGTTTATCAGAAGGCTTACTCTTCTACATTCAGACTGTGCCTTTTGGATGACAGTCCTTGATGGGTCCAAGTGAAATGTTATGAACTGAGCTAAGCAGTTAATTTGATGGTAGTCTCTGGCCATAACTATTTCAAGTGCTTGATCCCTGCCCAAATTATGTATTCTCTCATTCATGGGAAAATAGTGTGAGTGATTGCTGCTCATTTGTATATTAATTTAATGGTTCTCTTCTCTCACTCACCCAAAAAGCAGTATTGCCAGTTATTAGTTGCAAAACTCAGAAATTACTTTGATGCACATGGTCCTTTATTTTCACATCCTTGAAAGTGGTTTTGAGCAGAAATCTGTTTGGAGCTCAGCTAATATGTTCTTACTTGCACAAGCGATCTGAAAACCGTCATGAAGACTGAGCTCTGACCTCCTCCATTGCTGTGCCATGTCCTCTTAAACCTAGAAATCTTCCTTCAAAGCTTGATCCTTTTAAAAGCAAGAATTTGGAATATCAAGCAAATTTATATATTTTTAACAACGTTTAGAAACGTGTAAATGTGACTGTTACTTAGATGCTGTATTTTCAGTTGGCTCATCTCCATTGAGCCCTTTTAATCAGTTTCCCAGCCTATTTGTCCCTTCAGCTGCATAATAATGCAATATTTGTAACATGATTATTTTGCAGATGTGAATCATCTTTAAGTATAAGAGTTGATTGACCTAAGGGTTAACTACAAAATCTTACATAAAATAAAGAACAATTTATAGAATTGCTTAAGTAATTTTTAAAAATGTGAGTATTGGAGTCATTAATGATAGAAACAACATATTGCTTGGTTATGATAAAATATTCAGCAACTCACTAACCCAGCTGTCCTGTTTAAATAATCTATGACTAAACAGAATAAAAATAATTCTTGGTACTGTGCACTAGACCAATATCAACTGAGGTTTTAGTTTGGGAAATATGTCAAAAAATTTGTCTTTGATTTGAGTATTTTAATGTTAAGAGGCTGATTCTGTTAAGTAGAAAATGGAAACATTTATGTCTTTGTAGTATGACTTTAAACATAATTATTAACTGAATACGACAGTGTGAGTTCTTGCTAAGACATAGTTTTTTCTGTTAGTCAACTTATGAGTAAGAAAGACCTAGTCTCTGTTTTAAGAGACGCAGTATTCAGTGTCCCAGGTTTTGCACATGGTTCCGTCATCACTAACTCACTGGCTGACTTTGGTGCTTTGGATTTTCTCATGAGGCAGATTAACTACCTCATAGTGAAGATCAATTAGATCTGGTTTGTGAAAGTGCTCTATAGAACATATGCCACCTTTAGTAGTTAAGTAAGATTTTAGCCCCTTTTCTGCCTGCTTTTTAACTTCGGGCTGGTCATTCAAACTCCCTGAGCTTCTGTTTCTTTATAGGTAAAATACAAGAGTTTGGCCAGTATATTCTGGAGGAGTACTATTTACATTGCAATTTATAATAATCTTTCTCTCTCTCTCTCTTTTTTTACATGTGCTTGCCTGTATTCGTTTAATGGATATTGTGATTACCCTGTAAGACTGGATTCCTTAAATCTTCACCTGTTACATTTCATTTAATCTTTCTCTCAGTCTTGTGAAAGTAGGTGATGTTCTCATTTTACTGATAAGGAAAATTGAGGTTCAGTTTCGTGTTAGAGGTGGGATTCTAGTCTCTGATGCCAGTGTTCTTTTTTTTTTACTAGCATGTGGCTTAGTGAAGACACTTTGCCACATACATCATCTAAAGCAAGCTTTTGATCTCCATTATTTTTCTATTCTTGTTTCTCAAAGTGAATAGTGCCTTACCAAAATGCTTTTATAGAGAGATGTGCCTATTCAATAGCAGTAAGCATAATTTGGCAATTTTTACATTATAGCACCATTACAAAAAGTCTTGTTGGCGTTATACAACAGTGCAGTGTTATCTGGGAATCCTTCAGTGCTGGAGAATATAATTTGTCCTTGAAATAAGATGAGTTCTATTTTAATACATGTATTTTATTTTTAAGACATAGCATTGTTTAATATTATACTTGTAAACTTATATCTGTGCTTTCTGTAGAAGGAAAACAGTTGATTAATTACTTATGAAATGTTTTTGTTTTTAAAATCCTAATTTGTGATTAGGATTAGATCTGGTTTGTGAAAGTGCTCTATAAAACATATGCCACCTTTAGTAGTTAAGTAAACTTTGACTGTGTGGATCACAATAAACTGTGGAAAATTCTGAAAGAGATGGGAATACCAGACTACCTGACCTGCCTCTTGAGAAACCTATATGCAGGTCAGGAAGCAACAGTTAGAACTGGACATGGAACAACAGACTGGTTCCAAATAGGAAAAGGAGTACGTCATGGCTGTATATTGTCACCCTGCTTATTTAACTTCTATGCAGAATACATCATGAGAAACGCTGGGCTGGAAGAAGCACAAGCTGGAATCAAGATTGCCAGGAGAAATATCAATAACCTCAGATATGCAGATGACACCACCCTCATGGCAGAAAGTGAAGAGGAACTAAAAAGCCTCTTGATGAAAGTGAAAGAGGAGAGCAAAAAAATTGGCTTAAAGCTCAACATTCAGAAAACGAAGATCATGGCATCCAGTCCCATCACTTCATGGGAAATAGATGGGGAAACAGAGGAAACGGTGTCAGACTTTATTTTTTTGGGCTCCAAAATCACTGCAGATGGTGACTGCAGCCATGAAATTAAAATACGCTTACTCCTTGGAAGAAAAGTTATGACCAACCTAGATAACATATTCAAAAGCAGAGACATTACTTTGCCAACAAAGGTCCGTCTAGTCAAGGCTGTGGTTTTTCCAGTGGTCATGTATGGATGTGAGAGTTGGACTGTGAAGAAAGCTGAGCACTGAAGAATTGATAGTTTTGAACTGTGTTGTTGGAGAAGACTCTTGAGAGTCCCTTGGACTGCAAGGAGATCCAACCAGTCCATTCTGAA
>SJYT01080531.1:496532-631512 GCA_006410635.1 Cephalophus harveyi | reverse complement strand
TACTTTGGCCACCTCATGCGAAGACTTGACTCATTGGAAAAGACTCTGATGCTGGGAGGGATTGGGGGCAGGAGGAGAAGGTGATGACAGAGGATGAGATGGCTGGATGGCATCACTGACTCAATGGACATGAGTCTGAGTGAACTCCGGGAGTTGGTGATGGACAGGGAGGCCTGGTATGCTGCGATTCATGGGGTCGCAAAGAGTCGGACATGACTGAGTGACTGAACTGAACTGAACTGAATTTGTGATTCTAGAAAGAGCAAATTTCTCTAAAATTTCTATTTTAGGTGGGTTATGTTTTATCATATCCATTGTTTCTATTTAAATTTTTAAAAGTTCTGTGAACTATCTGAAATAAGTAGATCTGTCAGGGATTAGGAAAAGCATGTCCAGAAACATTCATTTCTGTCTAGAGTTCATTTATGAATTCTATGTTTTAACATGCCAGCACTAGATATTGATCTTACTTCGAGCCTTATTGCTCTTTCTGCTGCTGCTGCTGCTGCTAAGTCGCTTCAGTCGTGCCTGACTTTGTGCGACCCCATAGACAGCAGCCCACCAGGCTCCCCCATCCCTGGGATTCTCCAGGCAAGAACACTGGAGTGGGTTGCCATTTCCTTCTCCAATGCAGGAAAGTGAAAAGTGAAAGTGAAGTCGGTGACTGAAACACTGATTCAGCTAGGACTCTGATGTTGATCCTTTCTGATTGAGAAACCTTTGCCCTTGGGACGTTCCTTAACTCATGTTTCTCTTCTTTTTGTATTGAAAGTTTCTGGGTGGTCATTACTAGTCCAAAAGAGAATTCCTATGAATAGCTCATTGGTCACAGTTTTATTTTTATCTTCCCAGCTGATGACTTTGAAATGACTGTGGCATTTTGAGGAGACCTTATCTGCTGCCATTCTTAACCCTATTTATGAAACTCTAGTCACATCAGCCTTCTTTTCTGTTCTATAAAGTCAGTCTAGCTTCAGGGACTTCTGCGGTTATCCCACTGTGGGGAATGGCTTTCCTCCAGACTTGCGTGGCTTTATCTTTCTTGTCATTTAAGTCTCAGCTTAAATGTTCCTTCCTCAAAGAGGTTTTCCTTAACAACTCACTGAAAATTAGCATTTCTCTAACACTATTAAATGGCTTTATTTTCTTCTTAGTACCTAATGACTAGTTGATATTTATTTCTTGTGTATCTCCTCTGATGGGGACATAGATACTCTGTTTGGTTTAATGTTGTATCCCCAGCACCTAGAACAGTGTCTGCCGTAGTAGTTATTCCAGTAAATATTTTTTGAATGACCAAATGAATGTTTTTTCTATTGGCTATTTATAAAATTTTTTTAAAAACATTTTCCTCTTTTTTTTGATAATCAGGAAGGTGCTAATTATTTTTGCCATTAGTGTTTTTTTGCAATTAACGTTACTGTATATTTGATGTTTTTCTCTTCCTTTGCTGTTCTGTTCCCTAGTTAAATTCTTTCAGAAAGGAGAAAGCCTTCTAATTTTCAAACTCTGAGATATGACTATTTCGATTTATCTATTGCTTGTCAGGTGGGTGTCTGAGCTGGTGCAGCCTAGTCACAAAAGCAATTAACAGGTAGGAAAATTGGCTCCTAACAGCTGCTTCAGTCCTGCTTGGGTTGGCCTCTCCCCCAAGGGACTGTCACTGTCAACCTAGCAAAAGGAAATTGCCTTCCCATACACATTTTTTTTCCCCAGGATTTTAGAACAGAAATAAATTCTTGCTTTATAAAATGAGTTAAAATGTGTCAACAGAATAGAACAGAGTAATGACCTGCTGGTGCAATTTGGATTCTGAGGCATGGCAGCAACGTTTATTTTCAGGAGAGTTGACATTGAAACTGTAGCGCTTTTAGTTCTATTGAAATGACTTTATTATGCCAAAAAGGTAGATTTAGTAACTTATTTATTGATGTTGGTGAAGAAAGAGACAATTCTATAAAATATAATTTTTAACCCTCAACGCTTTGGTTTGTGGCATAGTTTTTGAGTCATTGCTCCTTCATTTAACTCTGTGGAAAGGAGCAGGTTTTATAAAGACTACAACTTGGTTTCCTTTCCAGTTCACTCTTCTACTCTTAATTCATTCAGTATGGATTCCATTTGATCATTATAGACCTTAACCATTGTTATGTGCTGTAACCAATGTATCCATTTAAAAATGGATTTAAATGGGTTTTATATTAACAATATGCCAGTTCTGGGCTTTATATTGACATAAGCCTCAATGTTGGCAAATATGACATTGGTTTCTTTTGTTTCTTTTTGATAACTCTTATTTGATATGATTTCCAATCTGAGCTAGTTGTGAAGTGTACTCCCCTTGAAAGTTGTCCTCTAATAATACTCTCTTTCTTTCCTTCCTGTTATATCACTGGCCTCTTATGAAGCTAAAAGTATGTGTCATTAAACTCTGCTTTCATATTTTATTAAAAAATAAGAGAAGATTCTCCTATAGTGAGGGTATTATCTTAGTTTTTAAGTGAATAAGATGTGCTTTTGTTATGTTGATATGCCAGTTCATGGTGTACCTTTTGGTGACTTTAGGATGGGGCCTGCTCACCAGAAACATCAACCATATAATTAGAGGGTTGGGACTTTGGGCCAATCTGACACCAAGATGGGCACTATAAAGGACAGAAATGGTATGGACCTATCAGAAGAAGATGTTAAGAAGAGGTGGCAAGAATATACAGAAGAACTGTACAAAAAAGATCTTCATGACTCAGATAACCACCATGGTGTGATCACTCAACTAGAGCCAGACATCCTGGAATGCAAAGTCAAATGGGCCTTAGGAAGCATCACTACAAACAAAGTTAGTGGAGGTGATGGAATTCCACTTGAACTATTTCAAATCTTAAAAGATGATGCTGTGAAAGTGCTGCACTCAATATGCCAGCAAATTTGGAAAACTCAGCAGTGGCCACAGGACTGGAAAAGGTCAGTTTTCATTCCAATCTCAAAGAAAGAATGTCAAAGAATGTTCAAACTACCACAAAATTGCACTCATCTCACACACTAGCAAAGTAAAGCTCAAAATTCTCCAAGCCAGGTTTCAGCAGTATGTGAACCGAGAACTTCCAGATGTTCAAGCTAGATTTAGAAAAGGCAGAAGAACTAGAGATCAAATTGCCAACATCCATTGGATCATTGCGGAGAAGGCAATGGCACCCCACTTCAGTACTCTTGCCTGGAAAATCCATGGACGGAGGAGCCTGGTGGGCAGCAGTCCATGGGGTCGCTAAGAGTCGGACACAACTGAGCGACTTCACTTTCACTTTTCTCTTTCATGCATTGGAGAAGGAAATGGCAACCCACTCCAGTATTCTTGCCTGGAGAACCCCAGGGATGGGAGAGCCTGGTGGGCTGCCGTCTATGGGGTCACACAGAGTCGGACACGACTGGAGTGACTTAGCAGCAGCAGCATTGGATCATTGAAAAAGCAAGAGAGTTCCAGAAAAATGCCTACTTCTGCTTTATTGACTATGCCAAAGCCTTTGACTGTATGGATCACAACAAACTTTGGAAAAGTCTTCAAGAGATGTTCCCACCTTACTTGCCACCAGACCACCTTACCTGCCTCCTGAGAAATCTGGATGCAGGTCAAGAAGCAACAGTTAGAACTAGACATGGAACAATGGACTGGTTCCAAATTGGGAAAAGAGTATGTTAAGGCTGTATGTTGTCATCTTGCTTATTTAGCTTATATGCAGAGTATATCATGAGAAACGTTGGGCTGGATGAAGCACAAGCTGGAATCAAGATTGCCAGGAGAAATATCAATAACCTCAGATATGCAGATGATACCATTCTTATGGCAGAAAGCAAAGAGGAACTAAAGAACCTCTTGATGAAAGTTAAAGAGGAGAGTGAAAAAGCTGGCTTAAAACTCAACATTCAAAAAACGAAGATCATGGCATCCAGTCCTATCACTTCATGGGAAATAGATGGGAAAACAGTGGAAACAGTGACAGTCTTTATTTTTGGGGGACTCCAAAATCACTGCAGATGATGACTGCAGCCATTAAATTAAAAAATGTTTGCTGCTTGGAAGAAAAGCTATGACCAACCTAGACAGAATATTAAAAACCAGAGACATTACTTTGCTGACAAAGGTCCATCTAGTTAAAAGCTATGGTTTTTCCAGTAGTCATGTAAGGATGTGAGAGTTGGACCATAAAGAAAGCTGAGCACTGAAGAATTGATGCTTTTAAACTGTGGTGTTGGAGAAGACTCTTGAGAGTCCCTTGGACTCCAAGGAGATCAATCCAGTCAATCCTAAAGGAAATCAGTCCTGAATATTCATTGGAAGGACTGATGTTGAAACTGAAACTCCAATACTTTGGCCACCTGATAGGAAGAATCGACTCAGTGGAAAAGACCCTAATGCTGGGAAAGATTGAAGGCAGGAGGAGAAGGGAATGACAGAGGATCAGATGGTTGGATGCCATCACCGACTCAATGGACATGAGTCTGAGCAGACTCCGGGAGTTGGTGAAAGACAGGGAAGCCTGGTGTGCTGTAGTCCATGGGGTTGCAAAGAGTGAGACACAACTGAATGACTGAAGTGACACCAAAGCTCAGTGGAGAATGTTGGTTGGTGAAGACAGTGATGTGTTGGGCGGATGATGCACCCTGACTCATAGGGAGAGGGCTTGGAAGCCCTTCATTCAGGGCCATCTCAGAGCTTTCCCTGTGTGTATGATTTATAATAAAACTGTAATAATAAGTATAATGCTTTCCTGAGTTATGTCAGTTGTCTTAGCAAGTTATCAGTCATAGGAATCTCTGAGTATGTGGCAAGTTGATTAGAAATGCAGATAGTCTGGAGATCCCTGAAGAGTGGCTGGCATCTAAAGTAAGTGCAGTCATATTTGGGATAATACCCTTTGATTGTGAATACCAGACTAACTCTGAGTGGTTAGTGCTGAAATAGAATTACAGTACACTAATTTAAGGTTGAAACAGAATAGTGAGTGGTACATTTGTTACAGTTAATGAACCAATGTTGATAGATTATTATAAACTAAAGCCCAAAGTTTGCATTAGGATTCACTCTTTATGTTGTACACCTTCATGGGTTTTGACAAATTCATAATGTCATTGGTCTACCATTATCATAGACCCATGGCAAATAAAATATTGCCTGCCAAATAAGCTGTTAACATTTTAGCCGATAAATATACAGATTATAGGATCATGGTAATTGAGACTCCTGTGAATCCCTCCCAGTCTCATCCCTCTCCCTGTCTCAGAAGTAATCAGTTTTATGAATTTGATATTTTTCAAATCTAAGCATGTTTTTATAGTTTACTAAGTATTTGTGTATCATATTTTATGGGATTTTTACAAGTTTTTAAATTTCATATCCACACTACTCATATTACACCTATTTCATCAACTTGTTTATTTCAAAACTCAGCATTGTGTTTGCAATTTATGGGATTTTATTTTTACTATAGGAAAGAATATTTCTTTAATTAAAAGAGTCATTTAATGTTAAATAATTTGTTAACAGTTATAATTTTATATTGGTTTCCTATATTAGTATAAATAGACAGTACTGACCTGTGCATTACATTTTTCAACCCTCAAGAGGTTTACTGGCTTGAATCTAAAAAGCTTTGTTTTGGGGGGGGGTGTGTGTGTGAGGCTCTTAGAATTCAAATACAAATGACATTAGATCATTGATATCATGTTCCACAGCTACCCTGTTAAAGATACTCAACAGAAGCCAGAAAGACTTAATTGTTTAAAGTGAACTGCTAATTGGAGATCCTACCTTTTATAGATTTCTTTCTGGGGATTCTTTTTTTATTTGTTTTTTAATGAAGAATGTAAGATCTTAGTTCCCTGACCTCAGATAAAATCAGCACACCCTGCAGTGAAAGTCCCTTTGCGGACTCTGTTTAAGTTGTGTGTTTCTTTTACTATGGGCTTCCCTGGTCTCAGTGGAAAAGAATCCACCTGCCATTGCAGGAGGTGGGGGTTTGATCGCTGGGTCAGAAAGGTACCCTGGAGAAGGAATGGCATCCCACTTCCCGTTTTCTTGCTTGGGAAATCCCATGGACAGAGAAGCCTGGTGTGATATAGTCCATGATGCAGCAGAAGAGTTGGACATGACTTAGCAACCAAACAATACAACTATAATCATCAGTTCTAAAAGAGAATACTGTTTCTAGGATAAATCAGAAGATCCCTACAATTCAAGGTAGAGGTAAAGCTATAGCTTCCTCCCCCAGCTTGAGGAAAGTTCCTTTATTTTGTTTGGTGAATGTACAGTTGAACCTAATTATTTATGCTGATGTATGCAGCAAGTTTCACCTAGTCAAAGCAGAAGCTGTCGGATCTTCGTAGAATTTTCTGTGACCTAAATTAAATCTGCATTACACAGGACTGCAGTTTTAGAGAAGGCTATTCCCATTGTCTGCTGTGTTAATTGTGCATGCTAACCTGTCACTGTTGATTTGGTTATTGTTGCTCATTTTGCATCCTTTGGTGTATAGTTTGAGTTCAGTAGCAGAAAAAAGCTTGAACTTACACTGTTTTGTACATTTGAAAAATAATGATATCCCTCTTCCTCAGGATCATTTATTATAGGTTCCAGAAAGCTATATAATTGCACTTCCAATCCAGATAGTTTTTTTATTGACATCCTGAAGAACCTATTATATTATAAAGCATCATTGGCAGATTCAGTTGTAATTTAATAAGAATAGACCAATATGCTAAGGGAAGTTATTTTTCAAAAGTTCTTGCTCAACTCCATTGCATGAAATGCTAAAATAGTTTCCTCCTCTTTGTTCGTTTCAAAGATGAAGTGTGCTTCAGATTTTTTTCTCCCTACTCCTTCTATTTAAGACTGTGTTTATATGGGTGCTATACCAATAAAGGCTATGGCACCCCACTCCAGTACTCTTGCCTGGAAAATCCCGTGGACAGAGGGACCTGGTAGGCTGCAGTCCATGGGGTCGCGAAGAGTTGGAAACGACAGAGCAACTTCACTTTCACTTTTCACTTTTGGCAACCCACTCCAGTGTTCTTGCCTGGAGAATCCCAGGGATGGCGGAGCCTGGTGGGCTGCCGTCAATGGGGTCGCACAGAGTCGGACACGACTGAAGCGACTTAGCAGCATATCAATAAAGAGGTACTGAGAAGTGACTTCTTCCTACTGTATTTTCTAAAGTTTATGTGATGCCATGGTTTTAGATGTTATTTCATTCACAGGATTTGGTCTATGGTAAATATTTTGTAACATGATTTCTATGACAAATGTGTAAATTAAAAATTGAGTTTGTGGCGATTCCCTGTGCTGGATTTATAGTGTTTGGAATGTCATCTTCAGGGTCTTTTATGGTCAGTATTGTATTCAGATTAATCTTGGGATGTTATAGACCTAGTAATTTCAGACAAATCATCAAATTCTTAGTTTGGTCATATAGTTACTTTAGATTATTGACTATAATCCTAGTGATTATACTTTCTTGATCTTTTAAAAAAAATCAATATTTACTGAATTTTTTCTAAAATATGTGAAATATTCTTGGCTCCTTTTAAAATAAATAATGTTAATTTTGTATAATCATACTTAGAATAGTTTTTGTTTACATGGAACTCTTATGATTATACTGGCCCAGTTGAATTTATTTGGATTTCCTTTACTCCCCTATCTCTTTCCCAACGTTTAGGAGAAGAATAATGCTTCTCATGCTGGCATCCCAAGGGCTAGACCTGTATCTTGATTGGTTATTTTGTTGTCTTTATCCCACTTATTTCCCTGTCTCTACTCATTTAGCTTCCTTTCATAAGTACCCACTCTAAGGTAGTTAACATACATCTTTAGATATTTCTATATCTTTAGAAAATACATAGTGTTTTCTGTGTATAAATTTATAATTTTTATAAATGACATTGGGCTATACATCTAATTTTATTGTTTTTTTCTTTTTTCTTCTTTTTTCAAAGTTTAAACTTTTTATATTGCTTTTTTAAAAAATTCAGCCTTTCATTTAAGTGATCAATCCTTGTGTTGCATATAATTCTGCTTCCTTACTTCTGATTGTTGTACTCTATCATGTGCATACTCTTATCTATGCATACTATGTATCCATCTTACTTACACTCATCTATTGATGTTTATAGTTTATAAAATGTGTTAAAAGCATTCACAATGTATTTACTTTTTGATCCAACAATTTTATTTAAAATATTTTATCCTAAAAAAATACCAAAGCTGTGCAAGAAGGTATATATTCAAGGATATTTGGTATATATGAGGATATAAAAGTGTGTACAAAGATATTTATGATATTATAAATTTAGAACAACAAAATTTAGAAACAACCTAAGTATTCAAAGTAGAAAATTGAATATACTGTGGTCTATATCTATAATGGGATGTTATGTGAAAATTAGGAATGCTTTACCAGATAATACTAGTAAATGATAAAGGCTGAGTATAAATTTTAGGTATAGTCTGATCCCAGTTGCTCATGCAGTTATTCAGCCCTTCACTTACAAATAGTGACAGTCTAGACATTGTTTTAGAATTTAGAGGTAGAGTGCCGTGTGTTGAGGGGGGAGGTGTGCAGGGGTGTGTGTGTCACAAAACAGATTCTTTCTTTGCCGTCATAAAATTTGGAGTTTAGTCAGGAGAGGCAGAACCATAAACAAAAAAATCTGTCAGTTGGCAATAGTGCTTTGGAGGAAAATACAACAGGGTAAAGGTAAATAGGAAATACCAAGGAAAAAGAGAAGGAATTTTGCTACTTTATATAAGGTGAGTCAGGGAAGTCTCTGAAAAGTGACATTAAAAAAAATTTTTATTTGTTTTCATTTTGGCTGTGCTCAGTCTTCACTGCTGCTCTGGCTTTTCATTTTTTGCAGCGAGCAGGGCCCACTCTCTAGTTTCGTTGCTCAGGCTTCTCATTGTGGTGGCTTCTCTTGTGGAGCCCAGGGACTCTAGAATGTGTGGGCTTCGGTAGTTGTGGTGCTCAGGCTTAGTTCTCTGAGATGTGAGATCTTCCTGGACCTAGGATTGAACCCACGTTTCCTGCACTGGCAGGCAATTCTTTACCACTGAGCCACCAGGGAAGCCCCTCTGAAAAGTGACATTTGAATAGAGACCTGAAGAAAGCTAAAGAGAGAGAAAACAGTGTTTTATCTGGGCCGGGGGGTGGGGAGGGAAATATTCTTGATGAAGGGAACTGCAGGTCCAAAGACTGTAGGCAGAGATATGTATGTGTTCCAGCAAGACCTTAGAGGTCAGTAGCTGAGTCAGATAAAGTGAAAGTGAAAGTCATTCAGTTGTGTACAACTCTTTGCAACGAATTCTCCAGGCCAGAATACTGGAGTGGGTAGTCATTCCCTTCTTCAGGGGATCTTCCCAACCCAGGGATCAAACCCAGGTCTCCCGCATTGCAGGCAGATTCTTTACCAGCTGAGCCACAAGGGAAGCCCTGAGTCAGATAGACCAAGGGATAAAGTATGTAGGAAACAAGGTAAGAGAATTAGAGATTGGGGGTGAAAATGGAGAGCCATTAGAGTTATCTTATAGGTCATTATAAGCACTTTGGCCTTTATGATTCTAAGACGAGAAGTCATTGTAGGATTTTGAGCAGAGAAATGAAATTTGATTGACTTTTAAAATCATTTTGGCTGTTTTGTGTAGAATAGACTGGAGAGAACAGTACTGGGAAAATGGAGTTAAGAGGCTACTGTAATAACCTGGACAACAGATGATAGTAATTTGGACCAATGATGAGAAGAGGTTTGCTTCTGGATTTGTAATGTACACCCACCAACACCTTTTTGAAAAAATAACTGTGTATGTGTTGATATATTAATATATATTTAATTATCTCTGATGGAGTTACTGATGACTTTTTCTTTATACACATCTGTGCTTTTCAAATTTTCTGTAACTATCTTATTTATTCATTTTAAATTTTATTTATATATTTTTTTATTGTGCTGGGTCTTAGTTGCTGCACAGACTTTTCTTTAGTTGCAGAGAGTGGGGGCTACTCTCGCCGTGGTTTCCAGGCTTCTCATTGTGGTGGCTTCTCTTGCTGTGTAACAAGGGCTCTAGGCAATTGGGCTTCAGCAGCTGCGGCTCCTGGGCTCTAGAGCATTGGCTTAGTTGCTCCACAGCATGTGGGATCTTCCCAGATTGGGGATCAAACCTGTGTCTCCTGCAGTGCAGGAGACAGAAGAGACTTGGGTTCAATCCCTAGGTCAGGGAGATCCCCTGGAGGAGGAAATGGCAACCCACTCCAGTGTTCTTGCCTGGAGAATCCTATGAACAGAGGAGCCTGGTGGGCCCACAGGGTTGCAAAAAGTTGAACACAACTGAGCACACACACATACACACACACCAGGGAAGCCCCACTATTGCTTTCAAAATAAGAGAAAAAACTTTAAAGCAACTTTTGTTTTTACTGTGTTTTTTCCCTGATTACACACATTTAAAAGTTTGAATTGTTTTTCCTTTTAGTGTTTGCCATTCCCTTCTGTCTGGTGATTCAGCCCAGCCCTTAAATTAGAACCAGGATGTTAGTTAACTGACTAGTGAAATTGATTGAGGAAGGAAATTACAACTTTTTTCAAGCCTAGGCAGACTGTAGTCAGCATTTCCCCTGTCATCCTTGTTTTCCTTTGTGAAGTAAACTCTTAGAAGACGGCTTTATTACATTTTTTTATAACTTTGGTGTGGCTGGGGTACATTTTTACTTATATGTTCTGCTGTTTTTACATCATCACTGATGCAGAATAACCCAGTGACAAAAAACTGTAGTGTTAATCAACAGGATGGTCACATCTAGGTCATTCTAGCTAATGAATGTGAGTTGTGTTGCTGATTTCCTGAAAATTATTTGTGCAAATCGTTAGAATGTACTGTGAGTTTTCTCCTCTGACTTATCTTTCTGATTTGCTTGATTATATCAAATATTAGAACACTTGAAAACCAATTTACTCTAAACTAGGTAAGAGTTGTACTGATCTAGAACATACTGATTGGCAGGGAGAAAAAAAAGACTGGAATTCAGTCTTGGTTATAACTGAGTTTTTTTTTTAAATTGAAGTATAGTTGATTTACAGTGTTGTGTTAATTTCTGCTATAAAGCAAAGTGATTCTGTTTATATATATATATTCTCTTTTTATATTCTTTTCCATTATGGTTCCATTATGATTCCATATGGTTTATCACAGAATATTGAATATAGTTTTCTGTGCTGTACAGTAGGTCCTTGTTGTTTACCTGTTCTATATGTAATAGCTTACATCTGCTAGCCTTAACCTCCTATTCTATCCCTCACTCACCCACCTTCCCCTTGGCAACCCCTGGTCTGTTCTCTGTGTCCATGAATCTGTTTCTGTTTCATAGATGGGTTCATTCATGTCATATTTTAGATTCCATGTATAAATATCATATGGTATGTGTCTTTCCCTTTCTGACTTCTCTTAGTATGACAGTCTCTAGTTACATGGCTGAGTTCTTAAATGATAAATCAATAAAACTGTTATTACCTGGAAGCATAACTTGAGTTTTGTATTGCAGGAAAATAGTAGCCCTTGCTTTGTTGCTTTTTTATCCCTTGCTCTGATTGGCAATGTTTAGTCCTCTAACATTACCTGGAAAATGGAGGTTTTGGCTTTTTGATCCGAGGAGCAAGTATCTCTCCATATGATGCAAGGAGCACAGTGGCCATGATAAAAGTTTCTTTTGTTTTGTATTTTGGTTTGAAATCACTAGTAAATTGCAAATATGTAATGACACTTGTTTTAAAAATAGCAAAATTACTTCATGGACCGTTGGCTATACTTTAATAAAAAATAAGTATGGTTTTTTTTTCCTTCTTTATAGAAAGAGAAATATCTTACATTTTAGATATGAAGAAATTTAATCTATACTACTGTTTTTGTAGTCTGAAAAACTGTCTATACCTCCTTTGTATACCTATTAAGCAACTTGATGGTAAATATTTTGCTATGTCTGACTTTTTTTTTGTCTAATGGGCATGTTGGTTTTTGGTTAAGTTTTCCAGTGACCTAAAACTGGTATTCTTGTTCCTTAAATGTTTAAGTGAGAATAATTCCTTTGCTTCAAAAACACCTATCTTCCCTAGTTTATGCTTTCTGAATTTCTTAATTACTTTTCTATGAGTTTTGTGTGGTACTGTGGAAAGAAAATAGTCTGCCATCATTCAGAGCCCCATGAATCCCAGCTCTGCCACTGAATAGCTCTCAGAGCCTTAGTTTCCTCATCAGTAAAACTATAATATAGATTTGTTGTCATATGTTGCTAGCTTTGTGCCTAGTGTGGTAATAGGTAGCCAGTAAATATTATTTGTTCTGTTTTCTTTATTTATGTTTTTAATTTGGCTCCTGTATTGACTAAAACCTTTGGTGGTTTTGTTACAATGTTAGAAAGTTTTTGTACAGAATACTGTACAAAAAAATGTCAGTTACTAAATTTGGTCTGCCTGATGTTAGATCTTTAGCCCAGGTGTTGCTTTTTTTCATTCTTTTTAAAGATGTTTAATGTACAGCTTTGTAGTATATTTAAAGCATGTAATTGTGCCAGATACCCTGCAACTTCTCTGTGCTAGAAACTTTTTAAACATTGTCTCTAATCCTCACAACTGTTTAAGGTTTATACACTATTTTTTTCATTGAAAAGAAAGCTTAGGATCATACTTGGAAAAGTTTTTAAACTGTGTTGTAATAATGGGCCTATCATTATGGATTAAAATCCATATGGTTTATTGTAAACTGATCTCCTGTTATTGGAAAGTGAAACTTCCATTATTAAACTAGAGTCATTTCCACTGGACTGCAGGGTAGTGGTTGTCAAGAAGCTGTTAGTTGTGGTATTAAAATGTCCTTGAAGTCATTGTGAACCATTGGAAGGCTCTCTCCTTTCCCATAAAGAAAAGGAAAGAAAGAGAAGTCACTCAGTTATGTCCAACTCTTTGCGACCCTATGGACTATAGTCTACCAGGCTCCTCTGTCCATGGGATTTTCCAGGCAAGAGTAATGGAGTGGGTTGCCATTGCCTTTTCCCATAACATGTTTATCAATTAATTCTTTTTTTTTTTTTAGATTTTATTGAAATATAGTTGATTTACAAAGTTTAAATTTCTCCTCTACAATAGAGTAACTCGGTAATATATGTATATTCACATGTGTTCTTTTTTGTATTCTTTTCCAGTATGACTTATCATCGATACTGAATATACAGTAGGACTTTGTTGTTTATCCATCCTATATATAACAGTTTGCATCTGCTAATCAACTCCTAGTCCTTTCCTTCCCCATCTTGCTCCTCCTTGGCAACCACAAGTCTGTTCTCTATATTTGAGAGTCTGTTTTTGTTGGTAGGTATGTTCTTGTGTTGTATTTTAAATTCCACATGCAAGTTGTATTACATGGTATTTGTCTTTTTTTTTACTTACTTTACTTAGTATGATAATCTCTAGTTGCATCTATGTTGCTGCAAATGCATTATTTCATTACTTTTAATGGCTGAGTAATATTCCACTGTATTATGTACCACATCTTCTTTATCCTTTTATCTATCAGTGGACATTTAGGTTTTTTCCATATCTTGGCTATTGTAAATAGTGGTACTGTGGACATAGAGGTGCATGTATCTTTTCAAATTAGAATTTTCTCTGGATATATGTCCAGGAGTGGAACTGTTGGATAATATAGCAACTCTGCTTTTAGGTTTTTGCGGAATGTCTACATACTGGTTTCCAGAGTGGCTACACCAATTTACATTCCCACCAGCAGTGTTAGAGGGTTCTCTTTTCTCCATATCTTCTCTAGCATTTATTTTTGGTAGACTTTTTAATGATGGCCATTCTGACTGGTGTGAGGTGGTACCCCATTATTGTTTTGATTTCTATTTCTCTAATAATTAATGACAGTGAGCATCTTTCCATGTGCCTATTGGCCATGTGTATGTCCTCTTTGGAGAAATGTCTACTTGGGGCTTCTGCCTGTTTTTCCACTGGGTTGTTTATTTGTTTTGGAGGGGTTGTTATTGAATTATAGGAGCTGTTTGTATATTTTGGAAATTTAGCCCCTGTCTGCTACATCCTTTGCAGATATTTTCTCCTAGTCTGTAGGTTGTCTTTTCATTTTGTTTATGGTTTCCTTTGCTGTGTGAAAGTTTCCAAGTTTGAGTAGGTCCCATTTGTTTATTTTTGCTTTTATTCCTATTGCCTTGGCAGACCTAAGAAAACACTGGTTTTACCTTTGTTTTCATATTGGAGTTACATATGGTCTTATATTTATGTCTTTAAGCATTTTGACTCTGTTTTTGTGTATGGTGTGAGGATGTGTCCTAGCTTCATTGGTTACATGTGCCTGTTCAACTTTCCCAGTTACACTTGCTAAAGAGATTGTCTTTGTCTTTGCCCCATTGTATATGCCTCTTTTGTTGATGATTAATTGTTCATAGGTGTGTCAATTAATTCTTAAGTCTTCAGAGTATAAATATCTTCCTTAATTATCATCATTTTAACCTTTGACTTTTGTAGTAACATTATGTTTTTCCCACTTAAAACATATTCTTTTTAATGATTCTGATTATATCAAAAAGAATATCTAGTGTATTTTATTAAAGCTGGTATAGTGGTTTAGTTTTTCAGGATTAACATAAAACAATTCAACCATAATTGATATTTAATTTTTTCTTGTTAAATAGGAATATTTAAGTATGGCTTTAGTGTATTTTGTAGTTATTGACATAATGTTTCAAGCAGTCTATAGTTATAGTTTATTTTGGAAAAATTACAGTTATCTCCAGTTCTCTGTCCTATTTATACTATTATCTTCTATTTGTACCTATTTTTAAATCTTAATCCATTCTTCATAATGACTTCAGCTTCAAATAACTTAGCATTTATGTTGATTATATTCATATCAAAGAATCTTGGTCACTAAAGGGAGAGAGATTTTAAAAAAGCAGTGAGAAAGATGCAGGTGGATTTCCAGATCCCAATTAGAAAAATCATCTTTAACTTATAAGCCAAGAAAATTTCATCTGTATATTGTTGAAGGAAAATCTAAAGACCTCACGAACATCTTTTTAAAATCACTTCCAAAATAGAAAGGTGGGATTTCCACTTGAGAACTTTAATTAGCCCAGAGAATATAGAGTTAACAAGGAGTTTAACTGCTTCTGGCTCTTCTGTGGCCCTGTCACTGCTCATTTATCCTCTCAATATAAAACCACGTGACAACTCAGCTCCACCTGTTTGCTGTGGTCGCACTAAGGCAAGGGTTTTCCGAATGTATTCTAGCTGGGGTATTTTTTCCTCTTTTTTTTTTTTTTTCATATTCAGATTTTACTCTATATAGAACTTAGGAACTGAATTCAATTTAATATATCACTGCTCTGTACCAAATTGCCTTGTAAACTCCAATGGGACAAATATTTTGAGATTCTACTACCTGGATTATGGGTACAATATTAGGAATTATTTTTAGACAGTATGGATAAAACACTGTGGATCAGTTTAATAATGCCTGTACTCAGCAAACATTTATTGAGCTCATATTCCATAGCCAGGAACTAGGAGTATAGACATAAATAAGATGTGATTCCTGCCCTCGAGGAGGTCATTGTCTGCCTCTGAAGTCTTAAATTTTGACACAAAGAAATAAGAGACTCAACTAGCTAGTCTCCTGGATGTGAAAAATAATGAACTGCAGCGGCAAGCACAAGTTGTTGGATGTTGCTGTTCTGTTTTATTTAGTCTAGAAAAACCTGGAAAATAAAATTCTAGTAAACAATGGAGGGTTTTGCCATGATTATTAAATGTTTGGTAAACATTTCCCCAAGGCCTGCTATGTGCAAGCATCATGCTCAACACTAGGGATAGAAAATGTATGAGATAAAGTGTTTTATTCTAAATGAGGACAATGGAAGAGAAAGTTACGTATACAGATAATTACAATATGGTAGGAGTAGACAGTTTATTACCAAATTTTTTATTTATTAAATAAAACTGATTTATTAAATCAGTTTATTACCAAATGATTTCTCTTGGTTGTGATGACAGTAGGGAATAAGGAGAGACTAAGATCAAGAAGTCAGAAGTCACTGCTGACTGAAGGAGGCAACCATTCTTACCTCGGAGAATCTTTCTAAAGCTTTTCTGGATTTTATATCATGTGTCAGCAATGTCAGTGACAATTACCAAGAGAAAAATCAAAATACATCATAAAACACGACAATATTTTTGTTACAAAGATGCATTTTGGTTATCATAATAAAACCTCATATTTTGGCCTTGCTTTGGAGTTGACTCTTTAAAGATGCTTTCTATTGGGAGCAACTTCCTATTTTGCAAATTAAAAAAATGAAGAAAGAAAGAATAAAGCACTACCTCTAGTGATACTGCTAAAAATGGCAATCAGTTTGCTTGGCTCTAATTGGGTACATCTGTAAATTTGGTGTTACCAGGCCCAGAATGTTAGGACAGATTGTCTCATGGAGTAGAACAGCTATTTGAGAGGATTTAATGATGGACCATATTAGAAAACAGAGGTCTATAGGAGGTACACATCTGATATTTTTATTTTATTTCTCAGCTAGCTGAAGTGTTTGGTTTTACCTTTTCTTATTCTTTAAGACATCTTAAGAAACAATGAAATTCTTCAAAGAACCTTTTATCTCTGTGCTGTAGGTCTGTTTATTAGCTGAAGTCTGTTCATTGGAAGGACTGTTGCTGAGACTGAAACTCCAGTACTTTGGCCACCTCATGCAAAGAGTTGACTCACTGGAAAAGACCCTGATGCTGGGAGGGATTGGGGGCAGGAGGAGAAGGGGATGACAGAGGATGAGATGGCTAGATGGCATCACCAACTCGATGCACATGAGTTTGGGTGAATTCCGGGAGTTGGTGATGGACAGGGAGGCCTGGCGTGCTCCGATTCATGGGGTCGCAAAGAGTCGGACAAGACTGAGCAACTGAACTGAACTGATTAGCTGAAGTGTACTTTTCCTTTAGTATCATGAGCTGCTCCTAAATTCTAGGTATTCATCAAAGTTTTCCTATCTGGCAGTGACAGCCAGTTTTGATTCCCTTTGCTTTCTTTAATTTAGAATCTTTCAAAGTTAGTTATTAATATTAACTCTTCAGTTGTCAGAGATAATAGTTTTAGTTACTAAGTATAAACTTAATTTTCCTATTTGAGATTTTCTTTTTTATACTTCTTTTGAAATTGAAGTGTTTTTAGAATGCTCAAAAGATTTAGAGTCTTGAGCTTTATGCTCAAGTGGTACTTGGATATACTTTTTTTGTTTTAACTGAGTTTGGGGCAAACTATTGCTCACTTTGTGTGTGCTAAAATTTCACCTATTATAGGCCAAGAATAATTTCTCACCTTTTCTGTAAGAAGAGTTTGAAAGGTAAGACTAATTTATTTGCAATGATAAAGTACCATTACTATTAGGTCATTAGATCAGAGTGCCTATTAAATTTCAAAGCATTATCATAGTGATTATGATTACTGTTGCAGCTGGAGACAGTCTTCTCTAGAACATATTAGGCTGTTAATCTTCTCAGTCTAGCACAAGGTTTGGCAAAGCTTTATTTTGAATTAAAATTTATAGTTTTGCCATTATTGAAGATTTTATAGAATATGGACTGCATTGTTGAAGGTGAAGTCGCTCAGTCGTGTCCAACTCTTTGCGACCCGTGGACTGTAGCCCACCAAGCTCCTCTGTCCATGGGATTCTCCAGGCAAGAATACTGGAGTGGGTTGCCATTTCCTTCTCCAGGGGATTTTCCTGACCCAGGGATTGAACTCAGGTCTCCCACATTGCAGGCAGACGCTTTAACCTCTGCACCACCAGGACTGCATTGTTAGGAGGTATCAATTCTGACTAACTGGCAGTGACTACCCAGAGCATCAGTTAACAATTAGGAGTCTTCAAGAGGACATTTGGCAGAGAAGACAGTGGCACCCCACTCCAGTACTCTTGCCTGGAAAATCCCATGAATGGAGGAGCCTGGTAGGCTGCAGTTCATGGGGTCGCACAGAGTCAGACACGACTGAAGTGACTTAGCAGCAGCAGGGGACATTTGGGAAAAAGTGGTCAGTTTAGTTCCATCACTCAGTCGTGTCCAACCCTTTGCAACCCCATGGACTGCAGCATGCCAGGCTTCCCTGTCCATCACCAACTCCCAGAGCTTACTCAAATTCATGTCCATTGAGTCGGTGATGCATTCCAATCGTCTCATCCTCTGTCATCCCCTTCTCCTCCTGCCTTCAGTCTTTCCCAGCATCAAGGTCTTTTCCAGTGGGTCAGTTCTTCACATCAGGTGGCCAAAGTATTGGAGCTTCAGCTTCAGCATCAGTCCTTCCAGTGAATATTCAGGACTGATTTCCTTTAGGATTGACTGATTTGATCTCCTTGTAGTCCATGGGACTCTCAAGAATCTTCTTCAACACCACAGTTAAAAAAGCATCACTTCTTCAGCAGTCAGCTTTCTTTATGGACCAACTCTCACATCCATACATGACTACTGGAAAAATCATAGCTTTGATTAGACAGACCTTTGTTGGCAAAGTAATGTATCTGCTTTTTAATATTCTGTCTAGATCGGTCATAGCTTTTCTTCCAAGGAGCAAACATCTTTTAATTTCATGGTTACAGTCACCATCTGCAGTGATTTTGGAGCCCAATAAAAAAGTCTGTCACTGTTTCCATTGTTTCCCCATCTATTTGCTATAAAGTGATGGAACTGGATGCCATGATCCTACTTTTTTGAATGCTGAGTTTTAAGCTTTTTCACTCTCCTCTTTCGCTTTCATCAAAAGGCTCTTTAATTCTTCTTCACTTTCTGCTGTAAGGGTGGTATCATCTGCATATTTGAGGTTATTAATATTTCTCTCTGCAAACTTGATTCCACCTTGTGCTTCATCCAGCCCAGCATTTCACATGATGTACTCTGCATATACGTTGAATAAGCAGGGTTAACAATTAGGAGGCTTCCAGGGGACATTTGGAAAGGAGTGGTACGATCTCATAACGTCTGATATGATCACACATTGGGAAGAAAGGGAGTGGGATTTGTGTTACCTATCCCATATGTTAGTCAAATCTATAAGTGGTGGCTTAGAGTAGATATTTGTATGTGTGTTTGTCACTCAGTCATGTCCAACTGTTTATGACCCCATGGACTATAACCCCCAGGCTTCTCTGTCTATGGAATTCTCCAGGCGAGAGAGAATACTAGAGTGGGTTGCCATTCCCTTCTCCAGAGAATCTTCCCAACGCAGGACTCAAACCCTAGTCTTTTGCACTGTAGCAGATTCTTTACCATCTGAGCCACCAGGAAAACCACACTTAAAAACTAATATGAGTTATTCTTACCATATCCCTTACCATATCTTACCATATCCCTTAGAAAATCATCCTGTCTTTGTTGAAATACTTCCAGTGAGGAACTCCCTGCCTGCTTGAGATCCCATTCTGTGGTTGCACAGCTCTGCAATGTCGTATTTCTCCAATCCAGTTATTGATCTCTGTATTGAATATTCCTAAAAACCTGATACAAAGGGTTTCAGGCAAGGGCAAGTTGTGAAGGTTTTTTTTTTTGGGGGGGGGGTATCATTTATCAACCTTTTTTTTGGCCTATTTTAAAAACTTTTCATTTCAAATTGGTAAGCATTCACAAGTTGTCAAAGTAGTACAGAGTTCTTGTGTATTCTTCACCTAATTTTCCCCAGTGGTTGCTGCTGCTGCTAAGTCACTTCAGTCGTGTCCGACTCTGTGTGACCCCATAGATGGCAGCCCATCAGGCTCCCCCATCCCTGGTATTCTCCAGGCAAGAACACTGGAGTGGGTTGCCATTTCCTTCTCCAATACATGAAAGTGAAAAGTGAAAGTGAAGTCGCTCAGTCGTGTCCGACTCAGCAACCCCCATGGTCTGCAGCCTACCAGGCTCCTCCGTACATGGATTTGCCAGGCAAGAGTACTGGAGTGGGTTGCCATTGCCTTCTCCATTCCCCAATGGTAACTTCCTACAAAACTATAGTACTATAGCAAAACCAGGAAATTGATATCCATACAATCCATAAACCTTATTCAGATTTCATCAGTTTTACACGCATTTCTCTATGTGTGTATCCGGTTCTGTGCAATTTTGTCTTGTGTAGCTTTGTCTAACTACCACTGTAGCCCCAGTATAGAACTGTTCCATAAGCACAAAGAGCTCCCTCATACTACTACTTTATAGCCACACCCAGTCTTCTCCACCATCCCTAGTTCTGGGCCAGCGCTAATCTGCTGTCCGCCTCTGAAATTTTGTCATTTCAAGAATTTTATGTAAATGGCATATAGTATATAACCTTTGAGACTGACTTTTTTCACCCAGCCTAATTCCCCTGAGGTTATATCCAAGTTGTCACATGCCTCACTAGTTAATCCAGTTTTTAAAATTACTATTGATGTCTTCTTAGGGCCACAATAAATATTTGTCTATATCCATGACGTTTGAAATACTATAAAAGTGATTAATTTAAACTTGTAGAGCTGTTAAGGCTTCCCAAGTGGCGCTAGTGGTAAAAAAAAAACCATCAGCTAATACAGGAGACATAAAATCATGTGGGTTCGATTCCTGGGGTGGGAAGATCACCTGGAGGAGGACATGGCAACCTACTCCAATATTCTTGCCATGGAAATCTCATAAACAAAGGAGCCTAACGGGCTACAGTCCATAGGGTTACAAAGAGCCAATACAACTGAAGCAACTTAACACACACACATACACATGCACATGTAGAGATAGCTGTTAAATTCAAATTCAGTTGTTGCACAGTTGTTGTTCAGTTGCTAAGTCATGTCTGATTCTTTGTGACCCATGGACTGCATCATGCCAGGCTCCCCTGTCCTGCACTATCTCCCAAAGTTTGCTCAAATTCATGTCCATTGAGTTGGTGATACTATCTAACTGTCTTGTCCTCTGCTGCCTCCTTCTCCTTTTGCCTTCAGTCTTTCCCGACATCAGGATCTTTTCTAATCAGTCTGCTCTATGCATCAGGTGCCAAATATTACAGCTTCAGCTTCAGCATTAGTCCTTCCAATGAATATTCAGGGTTGATTTCTTTTAGTATTAACTGGTTTGATCTTGAAGTCCAAGGGACTCTCAAGAGTCTTTTCCAGCACCACCATTAGAAAGCATCAATTCTTTGGAGCTCAGTCTTCTTTATGGTCCAACTCTTACATGCATACATGACAACTGGAAAAACCATAGCTCTGACTTATCAGACCTTTGTTGGCAAGGTGATGTCTCTGCTTTTTAACAGGCAATCTAGTTTTGTCATAGCTTTCTTTCCAAGGAGCAAGAGCCTTTTAATTTCATGGCTGTAGTCACTGTATGCAGTGATATTGGAGCCCAAGAAAATAAAATCTGTTACATCATACACGTGAAATTTCAGCTTTCACTATTTATTGTTAAACTGTTAGGGCCAGTAAGGAGTGCACGACTGTCAGGAGACACCATTCCTCTGACAGTGTTTAACCAGCCCTAGTACCACATGTTCATATTTAACCTTTTATTGCCACTTCTTCTGTGGCTAGGGGCTCTCTACCTGAGTGGGTGATTATGTGGATGAAATGAGACATAGAACTCAAAAAATATAAAATTGTCCATTCCATAGCAAGTATGTAAGGTACAAATGTTAACGGTGGTTGTATTTGGTATACAGAGATTGACAGGAGGTATATGTTCTTAAAAAAGAACTTGTCTTTATTTTCCAACTTCTCCATAATGAATGCATTTTATCTTTGTTTTTCTACTTACAAAAATATGCATGCTTATTAAAAGTTGAAACATGACAGTTATATATGTTAGAAATTGAAGGTATACTTAAATTTCTCACCCAAAGTTGTCTATTTTTTTATGTGCATCAAGTAAGCTTTAGTTATTACTATTAAAAATAAGAATTTCCTGCGCACATTGTTGTGCATCTTTCTTTTTTACTAAGGTATCCTGAACATTTTTCCGTATCTGTTCACATGATTTTAATAGTTACTTTGCTGTGTACATGTACTGTTCTTTCATTTATTTAGTCACTCTTCATTGAATGCCTGCTGTGCCCAAGGCACCATGCTGGGGAAATTGTGATGAATAATACATGAAACTTACATTTTAGAGGGAAGACAGACATTAAGAATGATTAATTTCTCAATTGATTATTTGATTAGGAATGTAATATGCACTAGGAAAAAGCAGTATAGAAGGCCAAGTCCATGCCTGTCAGAGGGACTTAACCAGGTTTGGAAACCAAGGAGGATCTCTCAGATAATATAACTTTTGAGCTAAGATCTAAGGATGGCTATGTATGATAAGGACATGACTGATGAAGGAGTATGAGAAAACATTAGTGTATTTATCGTTTAATTAAAATAAAAAGAAAAGCCATAAAACTATTGGATGTGTGAATATGCATGTTCATAGAGGAGAACAAAACTGGTAAAATATATCTCAAAGTGTTAATACTGTGGTGGTATTACAGGTACCATTTTTTTTTTAACAGAAAATTTTTAAGAGAAGCATTAGCTTTACTGAAACATTGAGAAAATGGCATAGAGTTCCCATGTACCCTACCCTCCACCACCAAAACAAACATACACACACACACACACACACACACACACTTTCCCCTATTAACATCTTAAAATAGTATGGGACATTCGTTCCAATTAATAAACCAGTATTGATACATTATTATTCACTACCCAGTGTTTAGTAAGGTTTTCTTAATTTTTACCTAATCTACTTTTTCTGTTCCAGGAGCCCATCCAGGGCGCCACGTGTGTTTAGTTTTCACTTCTCTTTAGACTATCAGCTGCAGACAGTTTCTCAGACTTCATTTTTGATGTTCTTGATGGTTCTGAGGTATACTGGTATTTTGTAGAATGTCCCTCAGTTGGGATTTATCTGAGGTTTTTCTCATGATCTTACTGCAGTATAGGTTTTTGGGAGGAGACCACAGAGATAAAGTGCCATTCTTGTCACATCGTATCAAAAGTGCATACTATGAATGTGATTCAACCCTGTTGATGTTGTCCTTGGTCACCTGGCTGAAGCAGTGTTTGTCAGGTTTCTCCACAGTAAAGTTATTTTGCCCCTCTCCTTTCCATATACTGCTTTTTACAAGGAAGTCTCTGTGCACAGCTAACACTTAAAGTCAGTTATGCTTTACTTCCTTGAGGGAAGAGTATCTACATAAATTACTTGGAATTCTTCTACACAGAAGCTTTATCTTTTCTCCTCCATTTGTTTATATATTCAATCGTGAGTATGAACTTATGGAGATGTATTTTATGCTTTGGGTTTTAATCTAATATTACTTTATTTTATTGCCCAAATTGTTCAAGTTTTGAACCATTAAATTGGCTTTCAATTGCCTCTTGTGTGCCCCTTGGACATAGCCTCATTAACATGGGTTTGTTTATTTTCTAAGCACTTCCTTATTTTATGACACTGCAAGATGTTTCAGGCATTCTTGTGTATTTTCTGTCACAGACTTAGAATCAGCCATCTTTCCAAAGAGGCGTGCTTCCTTTTATTGGAGACTGGTGTTAGAAACCAGGTTTGGGGTGCTATCTTACTTTTCTCTTAATGTTTTTTTTCCTGACTCTGGTTTTCTATTTCTTTTTTTTGCCCTTAAAATCTTTGATAAAATAAGTATGAATTCTACCATGGCAAATTTAGATTGGCTCATTAAATATCTGTTTCCAACTACCTTCTCCTGCCTCCTTCTCCTTTAGACATCTTTCAGCCAGGGTTGGCCATGTGACACAGTGCTGGACAGGGAGATGTCAGTACAAACATCCTGGGAAGGACTTTCTTTGCAAAACTGAAGCTCAGAACCTGAAGGGAGATATCTTTGGGCCCTTCAGCCTTCTTCCTGTCAGGAAAATGGAACTGATGCCTGGGTGTTGAGCATGAACATGAAAACAAATGCTAGGGAATGCAATATAAGGAGAAGGAACCTTGTTCTATGATGTCATGGCTGACTTAAGGTTGAAGTATCCCTGGTCTGCCCAGCTCCAGACTACTTGTTACCTGAAAGAAAATAAACTCCTATGTGTTTACCCTATCATCATTTGGTTTGCCTGTAATTGCTACAGCTAAGCACACAGTCTTAGCCGATTCACATATCAACTTGGTTGACAAAATTATTATTTATTCAAGACATATTTGTTGAGGACCTACCACATGTAAGCCCCCATATATGGGGTGAAAAGAAAGGAGTTCTGTTGACATTATCCCGGTTCCTACTGAACCCAAATTTAATAATGGTATGTAGAATAGGATAATTATACCAGTAACTATGATGAAAGACGGAATATAGTAATATTTGTTATTTACTTGGTCACAGTTACTCATTGTCACTTTATCTTAATTCTGTTCCTTGTATCTCCAAGTGGTTTCACAGTTTACCTAGTTCCAAGACAGAAACAAGGATAGTCCTAGTCTCTTCCTTTTCTCTAACTCTCCATACCCATTTGGTAAGCACTATTTTCTTACCTTTTAAATATTTTTTGTCCCATTTTTAAAATTCCTTTGCTCCTCTGTTAGTTCTGAACCTCATAAATTTCTGTCACACAGGTCACTAGGACCTGTCATACATAGTTGCCTTCTCCCCAGTTCACTTTGCAGTAGGGGTGGACGTGGCCCAGTGGATGAGCTTTGTCCAGTTAGAGGCAGGAAAGCTGCTATGGGGGTACCACTGAGAGGGAGAGGGAGGCCAAGAAGCACCAGCATTTGTCCTCCTGATGTCAGAGAGTAGAGGAAATGGCCCTGTAGGTGGTAATGAAGCTCCCTGCACTTCTGGCCTGCCAGTTCCTCCCAAGCTGTCCCCGAGAGTTGGCTGCATGCCCATTTGAACATGTGGGCCAGCTAGGGCTGCCCCACTAGAATCCAGGATTTGACACACACACACACCCCTGGCCCCTTCACCCTAGTACAGAGGACATTCAGTGCCCCATTCTGGGACCAGAGATGCTGGCCTCCGTCCACCCACACGCCAGCCATATGCTAGTGGACAGTGCAAGCCTCAGCTTGGCTGCAGGCCAGGTCCCTGCAGTGCCCTCCCCAGGTGTAACAGGGGCAGGGCAGGCTGCATCCCTTTGTGTGACCATTAGCATGAGACCCTCAGTGGGGTGGCTAGAGGTCCTGCTCTAACAGCCAGGATCCGGGTGATCCTCGAGTAGAATGTAGTAAGAGCCGGATCTCGGCCTTCTCCTCAGGGCTAGTGGGTGAACCAGGGGTCCAGGACAGGCTGAGGGCTCTGTGGGCACCAAGGCTGCCCACTGGCTGGGCCCAGGCCTTGGAGCATCAATAAACCTCTCCCCTACCCTCACCTGTGTGACTTAATGGCAGCGGTAGTCTCCATGGGTCACAGGCAGTTCCATGGAGGCCTCAGCAACTGCCATATGGACACTGCCATTGAGGTAACAGCTTCAACCAGCTTCAGTCTTTCCATTCAAGTTTCAAAAATTGATATAGCTTAGATCAGTTGTCTACCCCTAAGAGGTGGCCAGAAGTCAGATGTAAGTTGCAAGGACATTGCATGTCATTACTTCAGGTCCACCTCTGTGGTTGGGGATATTCACAAAGAAGGATAATTGTTCTAAGTTGAGAATTAACCTGATTGGTGTTTGCTACCTTGCCCTTTCCTGTCAGAACAGAAAGCAACGTTTGTTTGGGTGGAGCTTAACAGGAACATTATGACCTGACCTCAAGAACAAAGGCTCTGACACCAGAAGTTTGCAACAACTAACCACACCCCTTCCTCACCTTGCCTATAAAATGGCTTTGTAGGCCGCTTTCAGGAAGTAACGGAGTTTTTTAAGGCAAGAGCCACCCATGGCTCTGCAGTAAACTCTTCTCTGTCCAAACGCTGATGTTTTGGTATTGTTTGGCTTCACTGTGCATTGGACATATGGACTTGGATTCAGTAACAATTTCTCCCCATACCACTGGCAAAGGAATCTTTCTAAAAGGCATATAAAATCTTGTTTCTGTCTTCAGTGAAGTCATTTGTACAGTCTCTAGGTTAAATTTGAAAATTTTTTCCCCTTAAAAGCCCTTTGGGATCTGACTTTGCCTGGCTGTCCATTTTCATCTTATGGCAGTGACCCAAACACAAAGGACACACCACCCACTGACTTCATCCTACAGTGTGACTAATTCTGTCTTTAGTTTTCTTTGTCTTTATCTCAGAACATTAGTTCAATCAGGAACTCTCATTATCTTTAATGCAGACCCCGGTTCAATCCCTGGGTCGGGAAGATCTCCTGGAGAAAGAAATGGCAACCCACGCCAGTATTCTTGCCTGGAAAATCCCGTGGACTGAGGAGCCTGGTAGGCTCTAGTCCGTCGTGGGTTGCAAAGAATCAGACACGACTGAAGGACTTCACTTTCACTTTCTTTCTTTAATGCCTTTAGTTCTTTAAGACTCAGAGCTGATGTTTTAGAAGACCTCTAATTCTCTCCCATCCCTCTCAAAAATCCCTGTACTCAACCTCTGTTATCACATTACTGGCTGTTATTCTTGAAGTACCTCTTGAATTCATGTCCTTTCCATCACCATTACCACCGCTTTGTTTGTTCTAGACTACCAGCATCATAACCTATTTCCGTGTTCTCTCAGATCAACTTTGGTAATTTGTAAAATAACATTCTTTGCCCAGTATCCAGTGATTTTTTCAGACTCCATATCTGATCATTATAGCCATGTGCTTAAAACTCCTTGCCTGATTTCATAATGATCTAGGCTATGAAGTAAACCCTAATGTCTCCTGTAATGTACTGTATACACTGGTTTCTGCAAACCTACTTCTCTAGCCTCACTTGTTTTCATTCTTTAAATATACTTGGCTCTCTTTCATCTTAGAGTCACACATGTCAGTCTCTTATCTGAAACATTTGTCACTTAGATCTCAGCCTTCCAGTCTCAATGCTTTCTCAGGATATCTCCACCCAGCTCTGTCAGATTCCTTTGTTATGTGTTTCACTTACTCTGCCTTTTGCACAAACTTGTAGAATTGAGCAAGGTGGAGAGCATATAGTTGCATTTAATTTTCAACAGTGATTATAGTTCCTTTCTCTATTCTGCATCCACCCTTCTAGAAACCTTCCTTCATTCCTTCTGTACAAACTACTCATTTCCCTTGTGTTGTGTCTGGACTTCATGATCAATTCCTTAAATATGGCTCTTGTCGGAACTTGAGGTTCTTTTGCAGTTCTTTTACAGCCTGACCCATTTTTCTCTCCAATTTTTTGCTTTTGGTTTATTCTATTTTTCATGTTTTGGTAAGAAACTCATAAAGAAAGTTAGCAGTTGTTTGCTTGGTTCAGAGTAATATAAGCTCTACTTAAATGGGTGCTTTGAACAAGCTAGAGACATTACAAGGAATGACTCAGCCTGCCTTCTGTTTCTCACTACTGTGACCCCCAGTACAGTTAGAACTTTGTGTGATTTTGTGAACTGCTGTCACACATTCAGATTTGATCATGATTTAAACATATATTGCAAAATCATGGACTCAAGCGTTGAAAGAGGCTTTAGGGGTTATTTAGTTTTAGACCAACCATTTCTCTATTCAATGTCATTTGGTTTCTGAGTGTTCTTTCCTACCCATATACAAGAAGTGAAGTCACTCAGTTGTGTCCGACTCTTTGTGACCCCATGGATGGTAACCTACCAGGCTCCATGGTCCATGGGATTTTCCAGGCAAGAATACTGGAGTGGGCTGCCATTTCCTTCTCCAGGGGATCTTCCCAACTCAGGGATCGAACTCAGGTCTCCTGCATTGCAGACAGACACTTTGCTGTCTGAGCCACTAGGGAAGAGATTGTCTTATATACAGTGAGCTGAAACCTGCCTTAGTGACCATCCACCAGCTTTACTTCTTAGCAGTGTTTGTGGTGTGACAACTCATGTATCTGAAGACAGCCATCATGTCCTCTGTAAGTAGTTTTTCTCCAGGAAGAATAGCCCCAGGTCCTCTTGTATCATGGCTTTAAAATTCTTTTATCATCTTATTTGAATTTATAAAAATTTTATTTTTGAGTGTTTTAGACTATTTACTACTCTATCCACTTCCCATTTGGAGAAGGAACTGGCTACCCACTCCATTATTCTTGCTTGGAGAATCGCATGGACAGAGGAGCCTAGCGGGCTACAGTCCACGGGGTTGCAAAGAATCAGACACAACTGAGTGACTAACTTCCCACTTCCCGTCAGTGTAAATAATAAGCTGATTGCAAGTAAAGCACGTTGATAGGTATTTATGGCAAATGAGTTGAGAGAACCTATGAAATACAGTTTGGTGTTCAGCTTACAGATCAGAAAAAGCTCTTTTTCCAAACTTCTTTTGGTGGATTAAGTGGGGAGTGGAGACAGAGAACATTTGGGTGATAGAAACTGGTGTAGGTGATGATTTGTCTGATGTATGATCACTTCTTTAGTTGTATTATACCATTACATTTGCATATCATCATCATTTTCAATCTGTGATCAGTTGCTCAGTTTCATAAATACAATGTAACCAACATTTTGCCACACCAGGCATGTAGACTGTTGTTTTTCTAGAACTGAAAAGGTGTGTATAGGAGAGAGTTGTTTGTTTATTTGTTTCCCTTGCTGAAAAACTCCCTTTCTATCATGAATTATAACTTGTGCCTTAACATGTCATTCCTCCTGTCTGTGCAGAGATACAGATTTACCAGTTGCTGCCTGAATTAGGAGCATCAAAAGTAGGGTGGCAGCTGAACTTCCTGTGAACTGTACAGCCCTGAGGATAATTTGTCAGGGATTTCTCTTTAACTTTTCCTTTATCTTACTCTAGGATAAAACCCCCCACAGATGAGAGAATACACATTCACCTTGGTAATGACACAAACTTGCACCTTTCTGGTCTTTTGCCACTCAAATGCTAAAATATTAATATCCAGTGAAAATTATAAAATGACTTTATAGTTAATTATTTTATTTCTAGCAAAAGAAAGAAACATTCTCCTCCTCTTACATGATGTTTCTGTTTTTACTTGTACCCCTAATCGCAGACATTTCAAACCGAATTGATATCTTTCTTAAGTATAGTTTTTTTTGGATGATTTTTTGATTTTGAGTTTTAAACAGTAAAACTTTTATATGATATCATCTTATTGACTGGACTTTAAGCAGAAGTTTCAGTGTTAATAGCATCTCCTCCAGTAATTCAGCTTTTTTTTTCCTTCTCTCCCATTCTAATATTTGTTGAGTTGTATATGATCAGAAAAGATCCTTGTGTAACATAAATAGGCATTTAATTAAGGGGTAATATCTATGGTACCAGGGTATGTGAAGTGAAACAGAGATGCTTAATCAGCCACAAAAGCTATTTACTGCTTCGTAAACTTCAGTGTCATAAATATTACTGTTTTAGGACCTCAGAAAAGCAGTGAAATATCAAAACTGATTTTCTTCTCTGCTATTAAAGTAGTAAAGGTATTCCTCTAATAGAACTTTGTAATGAAGCTAATATTTGATAAAAGCATACATACTTGAAATTTTTAAGAAGGGATTTAAATACAAATGAGGAGTATGTTGAAAATGAAGCAGGAAGAAAAAGGTTTTATCTCCAAAGCCTGAAATTATGTTGAGGAATAAGTCACATCATATTGCCATGCATTTGTTGAACACCTACTGTGGGGCTTGGGCTAATGGATAGTTTGTATATGTTATCTTTAATCTTTACACCAATCTTGTAAACTAGGTTGGTTCCAGTTTTAGAATGAGGACATAGATGTGCAAAGACATTGTCACACAGGTGTGTCTAATTATACCTGTACTCTCCATTACTTCAAACTGTTTTTTAGATGAAAGCTTATATTGAAATAGTTACTTTTTAACTTTAATTCTGCTAAATACCCAATAGTATACCCAAGAAGTTAAAAGCTATGCAGTGTTAATTCTTAAACTTTTAACTTTTATTGTTCCATATTCAATATTTATTAAGCAACTACTATTTTCCTAATGCTTGCTAAGTATTATCAGAGCTGTAACCAAGTAAGAAGACTCAGTCTTCCCCCCTCAGATTTAGAAATGGATAAATAGTTCACCCTTATATACACAAAATTTCAAAGTGGAATCAAAGAGAGCAAAGTTCTTTTCTTCGGTGTTTTGTGACTGTTTGCTGGACCCCTCCAAAGTATCCATCTTGAGGAAGGAGCTCCTAGTTTTGTTAAAATGCCTTGATAGACGGGAAATTGTGTGCATTGAGAACCTGGAGAGGTAATTAGTAGAAGACCTCCTCAAGCAGCAAAGTTTTGTTTGTTTGTTTGTCTGCTTATACTCCCACCAGCAGAGTAGGAGTAAATCTATTTTCCCACATGGGTTACAATGAACTTTTTTTTTCTTTTTCTTTTTAAAACTTTATTTCAACATAACTATCCTTGGTGGCTCAGAGGTTAAAACATCTGCCTCTAATGCGGGAGACCTGGGTTCGATCCCTGGGTCGGGAAGATCCCCTGGAGAAGGAAATGGCAATCCACTCCAGTATTCTTGCCTGGAGAATCCCACGGACCGAGAAGCCTAGTAGGTTACAGTCCACGGGGTCGCAAAGAGTCGGACACGACTGAGCGACTGAACTGAACTGAACTGATACTTACAAAAATATACTTATGGGTTAATAGAATGCAATTTGACTTAACCAACGCAATTGGGATCCAAAACCTAGTACTTGGTTTGCTTCAAAGGAAAAAAGGATTTAGTCATAATTCAGATTTAATAAATTATCTGATTCTTGGTTTGAGTAGATTTGGAATCTACACGTAATATTAACTAGATCAGATAGCTTTTATATTTTCACATGTATTCAGCGGACTTTTGAGCTACAGACTGTGGACCCGGGATCCTGACCATGTTAAGAACAGGACAAATCCTGACATTATGTACAGAGTTCTGCCTCCTCCCCTCCCCTCCCCTGCTCTGTGGCAATGAATTTTTTTTTTAAACTAGCAGATAATCGCTTTGCAGTGTTGTATTAGTTTCTGCTGTGCAACAGTTATCAATCAGCTATAAGTATACATATATCCCCTTCCTCTTGAACCTCCCTCCCACCCCTTCCATCCCACTCCTCTAGATTGTCACAGAGCACTGCGCTAAAGCTCCCTGTGTTGTACAGCAGCTTCCCACTGTCTGGCTTCCCTGGTAGCTCAGCTAGTAAAGAATCCCCTGCAATGCAGGAGATCCTGGTTCTTTTCCTGGGTCAGGAAGATCCTATGGAGATGGGATGGGCTAGGCTACCCACTTCTATATACTTGGGCTTCCCTGGTGGTTCATACAGTAAAGAATCGAGACTGGGTTTGGTCCCTGGGTTGGGAAGTTCCCCTGGAGAAAAGTATTCTTCCCTGGAGAATTCCATGGATGGCAGGCTATAGTCCATGGGGTCGGAAAGAGTCTGACTTTTGCTTTCACTTTCCCACTAGCTATCTATTTTTACACATGGTAGTGTATATATGTTAGTTGCTACTCTTTCAATTCATGCCACCTTCTCCTCCCCGCATTGTGTCTACAAGTCCATTTCTGTGTCTGCATCTCTATTCCAAGCAAGAGAGGTTTTACAGAAAGATTGTTGTTCTTGCGCCAAGACAAAGGAAACCTGGTTAGTACCGAATCTAAAGGAAAGCTTTTGTTAAGATTCTTACATTTTATTAATCCAAATGTTTATGTCTATCAATTGCTTATACTACTCTTACTTTGTGGTTTACTGTGATTCTGTAGATCATTTATTCCAGTAACGTTTTCAAAAGGACTCCACGTTCTTTGTAAAAATATCAGCAATAGAAGTTGAAAAGTTTAGATTATTGATGTTCAAGAAAATTTACCAGTCATTGTGTCCAGTCCCCTCATATTGCACACGAAGAAGCCAAGGCCCAAATAAGCTGTGATGTACTTAGTGTCAGGTACTGTAAGCATCAGACCTGGGACTTGGCTTGGCTTATAGTCGTGGTTTCCATCCTTAAGGTCTTGTTGAAAAATGCATGAAGGTTAGTAGTAGTTTAATACTTTAAATAGTTTATATATATTTTTTAATTGTTTTTCTTCATTGGCTTAGGGAGATAAGTAATTGAAGAAACATGAAGTAATGGAACTATTCATGATGGAATATGGACAATAATTTATTTAGGTAAAGCATGTGGAACCTTTACTTCAGAAAGTTCATCTTTCTAAAAGTGGTGTCATTTAATTTCTGAAGATGGTTATGTACATGCCATCTTTATAGTATATAATATAGTGTGACAGTGGTGAATTGACTAAAAAGCCTTATTGTGTGAGGTAATAGTGGCAATAGAACTTGTAAACTCAGATTTATTCACACATTCTTCCTTTAACTGGCCTTTTAACTGAAGTGAAATTGATGGGAAAAGCATGAAGTTATAGAGTTTGGAATTGGGTTGCTTTTGGTTGAATGTGATTATCATAATGTATTTCACCCTTGAAACTGAGCCTTGGATGACAGAGGAAGTCAGCTAAGACATAAGAAAATGCCAGAGAGACAAAATAACCTTCAGCTAGTCTATAAAAAAGAGTGATTAAGCAGTTCAAAATGTAAATGCCAAATTCTATCACACAGCCATTTCCTGGGATTCTAAATGATCATAACTGTTCTTTTTCTGAATCCGGGGGCCCTTCAGTTCTGAATGGCATAAGAAAGTATACGGGGTCTACTGTCAGCTTGCTTCTAGTTGCCTTATCCAGGAGATAGAATGTTCAGATAGAGCCAACTAATTTCTGAAAAACAATGCAAATGATGTAAGAGCAAAAGGATACACATGTCCTCAGAATTTCCATAGTTAAATCCAAGGGAGGATTTAGGCTTTTGAAGTATTTAAGAGGTCTTATTGATGCCATCACTTAAGCCTTTAATCTCTGCCTGACTAGTTATTCCTTCTTCACTTTTCTTAAAAATACTCCACAGCAGTTCAGGACCAGAAAAAGAAAATGACTGAGCAACAATGCACATGTTAACTGCAGTTACAATTAGAGCAAAGCAGATGGTGTCATGCGTTTTACTACTGGTGTATATATGTTTGCTGGTGAGAATAACCTTCAGTGTATATAAAAATTTCTAAGTCCCTTTCATGTTCTAAAATTCTTACAAAGAACCTCATCTGTTACACAGTTCTGAGTCCTTCCATTTTCCATTTTATACTGCCCTATCAGTCATATTAATTTCCAGAAAACCTACATTAATTATCAATTTCTTTATCTTTTAGTGGCCCCTCACTTATATGTAATTGGGTACAAATCTGGTTCTAACCACCTTTCCTACCCTCTTTACAAATCTTCCCCTCCAGCCAGTTTTGTTTATTTAACATCCTTCAGTTCTGCTATGTGTACTCTAAATAGTTTCATCCCTCAATTGAAATTTTGTAAAGTGATTTAATTTCTCTGGAGTTTAGTATCTTCATCCTTAGGAAAAAGTTTGCATACAGTTTTTCCATATATTGTAACTTCTTCTTTACAGTAACCCTTTAGATTAATGAGCACAGGAATTATACACATGTGCAAATAAGAAACCCCCAAGTCCAAGTAGATTAAGTGATTTATATGACCATTCTCAACTTTTTAAGCTCAGAAAATACCGTTTATAATAGACTCCCCTGAAATGAGATACTCATATGTAATTAAGAAAATACAGACAGAAAACTATACACCATTAATTTTTTTTAAAAAGCAAGTTGAAGAAGGTCTAAATAAATGGAGAAATATTCTGTGTTCATGGATTGGAAGGTTCAATATTGTTAAATAACAATTTTTTTTATAGTTGATCTATAAATATGTGACCCCAATCAAAACCCTACCAAGCTATCTTATAAATATCAACATACTAATTCTAAAGTTTTAATGGAAAACAAAAGACCTAGTATAGCCAACACAGAACTGAAAATGAACAAAGTTGGAGTAGTCACACTAGCTGATTTCAGGACTTAATGTAAGGCTACAGTATTCAAGACAATGGTATGGGCAAAAGAGTAGACATATAGAATAATAAAACAGAAAGGAAATAAAAAACAAATCCCCACAAGTACAGTCAACTGATTTTTGCCATGAAAGCAAAGACAATTCAGTGGAGAAAGGATAGTCTCATCAATAAATGGTGCTGGAACAATCGGATATCCATATGAAAAAGAAGTGAACTCAGACACAGACCCTACAATTCATACAATAATTAACTCAGAATGGATCATAGACCTAAACTAAATGCAAAATGAAAAACTATAACAGTTATTAAAGAAAATATATGAGAAAATCTGTATGACCTTGGGTTTGCCAGTGTGTTTTAAAACACATTAGTAATAAAATTCATGCAAGAGGAAAGTAGATAAGGGGCATGTTTAAAATAGAAAACTGTTCAATGAAAGACATGAATGAAGAGAATGAAAAGATAAGCCAGTAATGGGGAGAAAGTATTTGCAAAACACATCTGATAAAGAATTTGTATCCAAAATATACAAAGAAGTCTTAAAACTCAACAGTAAGAAAATAATCAACTTTATTTTAAAATGAGCAAACATTTTGAAGAGATAATCAAAAAAGATATACAGGTGGCAAATAAGCATATAATAAGATGTCCCACATCATGTCATTAGTGAACTGCAAGTTGCAACAATACTGAGATTTCATTTTATATCATATCATATCATTACATATTATTACATTATATTATCTGTTAGAATGGTTAAAATCCAAAACACTGGCAAAACCAGGTTATGGCAAGGATGTGGAGTATTAAGGACTTCATTCATTGCTAGTGAATATAAGATATTAAGCATTTGCCAAAATCTGTAGAACTTTACAACAGAAAGAGTGGACCTTAACATATATAAAAATTTTAAAACTCACTTAAAACCTCAAGGATTCCATGATTAAATATAAAATGTGACAAAATTGCAGATGGTTACATATAGAAATGGTTATACAGGCATACCTTGTTTTATTGCAGTTCACAGATACTGCATTTTTTACGAATTGAAGGTTTGTGGCAACTTGCATAAAGCAAGTCTGTAGGTACCACTTTTCCAACAGTGTTTGCTCATTTTGTGTCTCTATGTTATTAATACTTTATGGTAATTCTTGATGTATTTCAAATCTTACACCAGAAAAAAGATGATGACTCTCTGAAGGCCTAGGTGATGGTTAGCATTTTTTAGCAGTAAAAGTATTTTTTAAAATTAAGGTATGTACATTATTTTTTAGATATGATACTTTTGTGCACTTAATAGACTACAGGGTAGTATAAGCATAACTTTTAAGTGCATGGAAAACAAAACAAAACAAAAATTTGTGATTTTATTGCCATATTTGCTTTCCTGTAGTGATTTGGAACTGAACCTACAATGTCTCTGAGGCATGCCTGTAGGCATTTGTATACATATATAGATAGATGTAGATCTATATCTAATTGTCCTGTCCGCTGAGAGGGCCTAGAAGCAAGGAAACCCCAGTAGCAATGACCATACCTAGTGCGCAGATTTTGGTTTCTAATACCATTCTCCATTAAGAGGAATCAGGGCTTTTTGGAGATGTGGTTGATTCTCCCATTGGGGTAGGAAATATACAGGATGAGTCTAGAACATGTTGCAGTGGCAAAAAAAAACCAACAAAAACATAATAGCGGGAGTATACCAAAGAGACAAAAGAGCCAACTGAAAGATCTTCCAGTGACCAAAGCTGTAACAGTTTGAGCAGCAAAATAAAGTAGTATTAGGTTAACACCCCAAGTGTAAAGTAAATGTCAGTGCCTCCATAGTAATATAAGCAAGTGGTTAATGTTGACCTTGAAGAAAACTAGACAATCCCCCATAGAAGAATTCTACATAATTTGTTTAGCCTTCCCTCCCTCAGTGAAGTGGGATGTAACTCCCCACTGCTTAAGTTGAGCTGCTCATAGTAACTTCTCCAAAGAGCACAGCACAGAAAGGGTGACGTTATAGTGCGAAAACCTGACAAAATGTAATGCCAGGTGATCATGGTTAACATCAACAATGATAAATATGTTGATAGTATGTACCCCTGATAGGGTATCATACAAGTGACACTTTGGTTTCCCTCTCTCAAATACTTTATCTCAGTCTAACCGTGAGAAATCAAGTCACACAGAATATCTGACAAGTTAGTCTCAAAACTGTAGAGTTCATTGTAGGAGGTTGAATGGTGATGCTCCTCAAAAGATGTGTCTGTGTCCTAAGCTCCAGAACCCGTGAATGTGATTTTAGTTGGTGAAAGAGTCTTTGCAGATGTATTTAAGTAAGGAATTTGAGATGAGATCATCCCAGATTTTCTGGGTGGATTATAAATCAAATGACATGTCCTAATAAGACACAGAGGAAAAGACACACATAGACCAGAGAATAAAGAGGCAGAGACTTTAAGTGAGTCATCCACAAACTGAGGGATGGCTTTAAGCCATAAGAAGGTAGAAGAGGCATGGAATGATTTTTCCTGAAGGACTTCAGAGAGTTTGGCCCTGCCGAGACCTTGATTTCAGGATTTGTTTAGTTGCTCAGTTGTATCCAACTCTTTTACAAGCCCATGGACTCTACCTCACCAGGCTCTTCTGTCTGGGATTCTCCAGGCAAGAATATTGGAGTGGGTTGCCATTTAGGGCTTATGGCCTGTAAAACTATGAGAGAACAAATTTCTCTTTTTTTAAGATGTTAAGTTTGTGTTAATTTGTTATAGCAGTCACAGGAAACTAATACAGTCATCAAAGACACCTTCAGAGAGTTTGGCACTGCCGAGACCTTGATTTCAGGATTTGTTTAGTTGCTCAGTTGTATCCAACTCTTTTACAAGCCCATGGACTCTTACCTCACCAGGCTCTTCTGTTTGGGATTCTCCAGGCAAGAATACTGGAGTGGGTTGCCATTTAGGGCTTATGGCCTGTAAAACTATGAGAGAACAAATTTCTCTTTTTTTAAGATGTTAAGTTTGTGTTAATTTGTTATAGCAGTCACAGGAAACTAATACAGTCATCAAAGACAAGAAAAGTTTGAGAAGTTGTCACAACCAAGAATAGCCTAAGGAGACATAACTACTTAAATGTAATATGATGTCTTGGAGGGGGTCCTGGAACAGAAAATGGATAGCAGGAAAACAGAATATCCAAATAAAGTACGGACTTTAGTTAATATTCATATTGGTTTGCTGATTTTGACAAGTGTCCCTTAGTAATGTAGGGTATTAATAAGGGAAGCTACGTGAAGGACACATGAGAACTCCACTGTCTTCACAACTTCTCTATACATCTAAAGCTGCCCTAAAATAAACAATGTATTTAGAAAGAAAGAAAAAGGAAGAGGCAACTTTCCAGGGAATACAATGAACCCAGAATGTTCTACTCCCAGAACAAGTGTTTCCTTACTGTTGTAATTATGTGCCAGGGGAAGTTTGCCTATTAACCAGACTCCTCTATTTCTTAAACAGAGCATATAGTCAGCCTTGCTATTCAAGGCAGATGAGACTACTGGGGAAACAGACCTATCCAGCTACAGAGGGAATCAGTGCAAGTCACCCATTCTAAACAAAGTAGTCCTTTGGCTTTCTTACTGCTGTCCTTCTTTCCTTCCTGAATAATTCAGTCTGGGAGTCGTGAGACAGGACCTGGGAAGATAGGTGTTTGTGCTAGGGCTTCTTGAAGAAATGGCTGATTCTAGGGCTACTGTAGAGAAAGAACATAACAAGATATGCTGGACACATCATCCTGTGCCAGAAAGTAAGGAATTGCTCACAGAGTGAGGGGTTGTAACTAAAAGATACAGAGGTCACCTTCAAGTGGCACTTGCTGGCTGATCTTGGAACACAATGAACATCAAAATAATAATCCTTATCAAATTATAGCCTATTGAATAAAATAGAAATTTGTAGTGATGGAATAAATTAATGGAGAGAAGAAATGAAAATACAGAAATACTGAAATACTGTGACATTTTATTCCCCCAAAATTGCTGAAAATGTTCGTTCTCTCTTATGTTGCTAATTCCATATGTAATCACAAGTAAACCAGCAATACATCTTTGTTCCATATTTGTCTGGTTTCAAATTAGCTAGATAATTTCTAGATAGCTAGAATCTCTGACAGCAGTACAGTTGTTAAACTATTTTAAAATGGCTGAGTTTTCCTAAAAACTTTAAATTGAAAACCTAAAACAATAAAAATAACTGCCTCCTTGGAGACCGTGTGTTTAATAGTACCTTAAAATTGTAAACTGTAGTGCTTATGTTCTTTGGATGACTGAAGTACCTGGAATATAGTAGGTTTGATAACTAGTTGCTGTGAAATGAATGTTTAATAATCTAAAAAGATTGGGAAAGACTGGCATTAATTTCTCATTGAGAAAAAAGAAATGTCTTTCCCATATTATTCAGTTCTTATTTTCTACTCAGTAGAGAATTTGGGATGTGATACAAATGAAAGGTACTCATGTTAATCTTGAATTGAAATCACACAGAAGGAAAAAACCTAATCGTTAAATAGCAAGATCAATTTCATTTTCTTTGCCACAGTTTTAAAAAAATGTAGCATGCAGCATAGCTGCAGTTCTCACTGCCCATTTTAAAAGAGACTTTTAAAATCTATTACCATTTAAAAACCTCTGTTACTAAGTCTATGATGCTGCCAGTGGCTGGTGGCAAACTAGAGAGTGATTGACATGGTATATTACCTAGTTTACTTTCTTAGGTCATAGGAGAAATCCTTTCCAGCTCATAGATTTTTTTTTTTTTTATATTGGTTTGCTGATTTTGACAAGTGTCCCTTAGTAATGTAGGGTATTAATAAGGGAAGCTACGTGAAGGACACATGAGAACTCCACTGTCTTCACAACTTCTCTATACATCTAAAGCTGCCCTAAAATAAACAATGTATTTAGAAAGAAAGAAAAAGGAAGAGGCAACTTTCCAGGGAATACAATGAACCCAGAATGTTCTACTCCCAGAACAAGTGTTTCCTTACTGTTGTAATTATGTGCCAGGGGAAGTTTGCCTATTAACCAGACTCCTCTATTTCTTAAACAGAGCATGTAGTCAGCCTTGCTATTCAAGGCAGATGAGACTACTGGGGAAACAGACCTATCCAGCTACAGAGGGAATCAGTGCAAGTCACCCATTCTAAACAAAGTAGTCCTTTGGCTTTCTTACTGCTGTCCTTCTTTCCTTCCTGAATAATTCAGTCTGGGAGTCGTGAGACAGGACCTGGGAAGGTAGGTGTTTGTGCTAGGGCTTCTTGAAGAAATGGCTGATTCTAGGGCTACTGTAGAGAAAGAACATAACAAGATATGCTGGACACATCATCCTGTGCCAGAAAGTAAGGAATTGCTCACAGAGTGAGGGGTTGTAACTAAAGGATACAGAGGTCACCTTCAAGTGGCACTTGCTGGCTGATCTTGGAACACAATGAACATCAAAATAATAATCCTTATCAAATTATAGCCTATTGAATAAAATAGAAATTTGTAGTGATGGAATAAATTAATGGAGAGAAGAAATGAAAATACAGAAATACTGAAATACTGTGACATTTTATTCCCCCAAAATTGCTGAAAATGTTCGTTCTCTCTTATGTTGCTAATTCCATATGTAATCACAAGTAAACCAGCAATACATCTTTGTTCCATATTTGTCTGGTTTAAAATTAGCTAGATAATTTCTAGATAGCTAGAATCTCTGACAGCAGTACAGTTGTTAAACTATTTTAAAATGGCTGAGTTTTCCTAAAAACTTTAAATTGAAAACCTAAAACAATAAAAATAACTGCCTCCTTGGAGACCGTGTGTTTAATAGTACCTTAAAATTGTAAACTGTAGTGCTTATGTTCTTTGGATGACTGAAGTACCTGGAATATAGTAGGTTTGATAACTAGTTGCTGTGAAATGAATGTTTAATAATCTAAAAAGATTGGGAAAGACTGGCATTAATTTCTCATTGAGAAAAAAGAAATGTCTTTCCCATATTATTCAGTTCTTATTTTCTACTCAGTAGAGAATTTGGGATGTGATACAAATGAAAGGTACTCATGTTAATCTTGAATTGAAATCACACAGAAGGAAAAAACCTAATCGTTAAATAGCAAGATCAATTTCATTTTCTTTGCCACAGTTTTAAAAAAATGTAGCATGCAGCATAGCTGCAGTTCTCACTGCCCATTTTAAAAGAGACTTTTAAAATCTATTACCATTTAAAAACCTCTGTTACTAAGTCTATGATGCTGCCAGTGGCTGGTGGCAAACTAGAGAGTGATTGACATGGTATATTACCTAGTTTACTTTCTTAGGTCATAGGAGAAATCCTTTCCAGCTCATAGATTTTTTTTTTTTTTTTCATTGTTATATCCCTGTGGCTGCCAGGAAAATAGAAATTTCTATTTATAGCAGAATTCCTTCTTTGCAACCAGTTTTCTTTTTCCTCAAGCCATCCTCCCCGGCCCAACTCAAAGTCAATATTATGAAAAGATTGGTATATCTGAGCTTGTAAGATCTGAAATCTCTCTGCAGTCAGTCCATCCAGGTAAACAAATACCTTGGTTATAGGAAATGACAGTAATGTCATGTAATAATTTCCTGTAGGAGCTGAAATATAGGAAAATTTTTTCCTATAGGAGCTGAAATATAGGAAAATGTGAAGCAGTATCACTGAGACTTTTGAGGTAAAAACGTAATATATTTCTTCTTTTTTTCCATCCAATCCTCAGATTTCATGTGCCTACAGATTTTAAAGAGTTGCTAGACATTGCACTAAGCGAATCCCCTGTGAGAAATATTTTCACCTGCTTGACCGGGACTATTGACAGAGTGATTGATTTCCTCCAAGGAGAATGAGCTGTATGTTAGCTGAAGTGACAAATGCTTTGGGGACGTAGCATTCACAGATGTTAGTAACACATTCCTTTGCTATGTGGCTAACAGAAGTTTATAAGAGCATGCATTTTTTATTGCAGCTTAGAGTGAGTTTGAAATTAGAATTTTTTCTTCACTTAACCATTTGAAGCAGTGGAAAATGTTGATTTTAAGTGCTTCTGTGAAATATGTGCTTTTTTCCTATGAATGGCAGAAGTACTTCTCCATAACATCCATCAAGTCAGCTACTCCAAGGAGCATCCACATTCTGTGTGTATCCTGAGAATTTTAAGAGACACAAGTCATACTAAACTGTTCCAAATTCAATTTGATACCCTAACTGGGAATGACAGTGGAACATAGTCTAGACCTTTCAAATCTGCATTTTTTACAGCTGATTACTTCTGATTAAGTCCAATTTTGTCCATTTTAGACTAGGCCGGAATTTTGATCTTTGGTGTCAGAATATGACAATGGTTGGTCTCCTGGCGCATTCTCTCTATGGCAGTACCTGAGCGAGCAGTACCTGGTACTTTAGGCCAAAGTTCAAAGTGTGTGTGTGTGTGTGTAGGTCCATTCCTTCCTCTCTTCCTCTCTTTCCCTCCCTGCATTCCTTCCTTTCTTTCTTCCTTCCTTCTTCTTTTTATGTTTTCTTCTTCCGATGACATTTATATTTACCTTGTTTCCCAATGAATGGGTCATTTACTCTTCCCTCTCCCCCACCCTCACCCTCCTTTTAATTTTTTCCATTTTTTTATTGTGCTAAAATACATTTAGCATAAAATGTACCATCTTAACCATCTTAGGTATACAAACAATATTAAGTACATTCATAATATTGATGAACCATCACCATCACCCATCTCTGTAACTCTTTCCATTTTGTAAAGCTGAGACTCTTTACCCCGTAAATAACTCCCCATTCACCTTCCCTCACCCAGCCTCTGGCAACCATCTTTCCATTGCTTTCCAGTTCTGTATAACTGGAATCATACAGTATTTGTCTTTTTGTGACTGGCTTATTTTACTTAGAGGAATCTCTTCAAGATTTACCCATGTTGTAACATGTTGCAGAATACCCTTCCTTTTAAAGGATGAATCTTACTCCATTGTGTGTATATACCTCATTTTATTTATGCATTCACCTGTCAGTGGATGCTTAGGTTGCCTTCTCATTTTTTCTTTTATTAGTAGTTTTGCTATGAGTGAGTATACAAATATCTTCTCAAGACCTTGCTTTCAGTTTTTCGGGGTATGTACCCAGAAGAGGAATTGCTGGATAATATTCTAATTTTTGTGGAACCATACTGTTTTCCACAGCAGCTCATATCATTTTAAGTTCCCACCAATAGTGCCAAGGGTTCCATTTGCTCCACATCCTCACCAACACTTGTTACTTCCTTTTTGTTTCTTCAATAGCAACCATCCTAATGAATGTGAGGTGGTGTCTCACTGTAGTTTTGATTGATTTTCATTTCCTAAATGAAGAGTAGTGTTTAATTTCTCGTGTGTATATTGGCCATTTATATACATTTGGAAAAATGTCTTCAAGTTCTTAGCCCATTTTTGAACCGAGTTGTTTGGTTTTGTTGTTGTTGAGTTTTGAGAGTTCTCTGTATATTCTGGAGATTAATCCTTTACCAAGTACATGATATGCACATATGCAGACACTTTCTCCCACTCAGCGGGTTGTCTTTTAACTCTGTGGGTAGTGTTTTGATGCACAAAATTTAAAAATTTTCACAAAGTCCAATTTGTTTATTTTTCCTTTGGTTGCCTGTGCCTTTGTTGTTATATCTAGAAATCACTGCAAGATCCAATGCTGTGAAACCTCTGCCCTATCTTCTACAAGTTTTATAGTTTTAGGTTTTACATTTAGATCTTTGGTCCATTTTGAGTTAATTTTTGTATACGGTGTTAGGTAAGGGTTGAACATCATTCTTTTGCATGATGGATATCCAGTTTTACCAGCATCATTTATTGAAAAGACTGTCGCTTCCCCATTGAATAGTCTTGGCACCCTTGTCAAAAATTGTTTGACCATGTATACAAAGGTTTATATTTATTGTGTTCCATTGGTCTTTTTGTCTTTTTTAATGCCAGTGCCATACTAACATTGTCATGAATTTTAAAACCATGATGTATAAGTTCTCTAGCTTTGTTCTTCTTTATTCAAAATTGTTTTGGCTCTTCAGAGTCCCTTGAGAACTCATATGAATTTTAGGATGACTTTTTCTATTTCTGCAAAAATATTATTTGAGATATTGATAGAGATTGCACTGAGCCTATAGATTGCTTTGGGTAGAATGGACATCTTAACACAACTAACTTTTCCAACCCATTAAGATGGGATGTGTTTCCATTTATTGAGTAATTGCTTATTTTCATTCAGTGATTTTTTTTTTTTTTGTAGTTTTCAGCGTACAGGTGTTTCATCTCTTTGGTTAATTCCTATTTTATTCCTTTTGATATTACCGTAAATGGAATTGGTTTTGTTTTTTTCTTTTCAGATTGTCCATTGTTAGTTTATAGAAATGCAATTGATTTTTTTTTTTTTTTATGTGTTGCCTTTTATTTCTTTCTCTTGCCTAAGTTGCTCTAAGTAGAACTTCCAGTACTGTGTTGAATAGAAGTGGCAAAAGCTGACATCTTTCATTTATTCCTGATCTTAGAGGAAGAACTTTCAGTATTTCACCATTTAGTGTGTTGTTCCCTGTGAGGTCTTTTTGTATATTGCTTTTGTTATGTTGAGATTAATTTCCTTCTGTTTTTAGTTTGTTGAGTGTTTTTATCAAGAAAGAATGTTGAATTTTGTCAGCTCCTTTTTCTACATTAAGATCATTTTTTTTTTCCCCCTTCATTCTATGAATGAGCCTCCCACCCCATGGCTCAGCAGGTGAAGAATCCACATCAGTCACTTGTCATATGTTGAATGGTCCTTGTGTTCTAGGAATAAATCTAACTTGGTCAAGATGTATCATCTGATTAATATGAATTTGGTTTGCTGTTTTGTGGAGGATTTTTGTTTCAGTGTTCTTTTAAGAGAGATTGGTTTGTCATTTTCTTTTTTGTAGTGTCTTTGTCTGGCTTGCAGCTTCCCTCGTGGCTCAGAGGTTAAAGCATCTGCCTGCAATGCGGGAGACCTGGGTTCTATCCCTGGGTCAGAAAGATCCCCTGGAGAAGGAAATGGCAACCCACTCCAGTACTCTTGCCTGGAGAATCCCATGGACAGAGGAGCTTGGTGGGCTACAGTCCATGGGGTCGCAAAGAGTCGGACATGACTGAGCAACTTCACTTGTCTGGCTTTGGTATATGGTACTGCTGACTTCATAGATGAAGTTAGGAAGTATTCCCTCTAATTTGATTTTTAGGAAAAGTTTGAAAAGGACTAGTATTAGTTCTTATTTAAATGTTTGGTTGGTTTCACCACTGAAGCCATCAGGCATAAGGCTTTTCTTTGCGGAGAAATTTTAAATTACTGATTCAATTTCTTTACTGTAGGTCTACTCATATTTTCTATTTCTTTGTGATTCAGTCTTGGTAGGTTTTGTGTTTCTAGGAATCTGTCCATTTCAGGTATGTTATCTAATTTGTTCACAGTACTTTTTTATAATCCCTTTTATTTCTGTAGAACTGGTACTAGTGTCCCTACTTCCATCTCCCACCCCATGGCTCAGCAGATAAAGAATCCACCTTCAATGCAGGAGACACAGGAGATGCCGGTTCCATTCCTGGGTCAGGAAGATCCCCTGGAGAAGGAAATGGCAACCCACTCTGGTATTCTTGCCTGGAAAATCCCATGGACAGAGGAGCCTTGTAGGCTACAGTCCATGTGGTCCCAAAGAGTTGGACATGACTGACGACTAACTACAGTGTCCCCGCTTCCGTTTCTGATTTTAGTAATTTGAGTCTTCTCTCTTTTTCCTTTGTTCATCTAGCTAAATGTTTGTCAGTTTTATTGATCTTTTTAAAGAACTGGCTTTTGGGTTCATTGATTTTTCTTTTTTTCTCTACTTCATGTATCTCTGCTCTAACCTTTATTATTTCCTTCCTTCTGCTAGATTTAGTTTTAGTTCTTTTTTTTTTTTTTAGTTAAGTTATAAAGTTAAGTGTTAATTTGAGATCTTTTCTGTTTTTAAATGTAAGCATTTATAGCTATAAAATTTCCCTGCATTCCATGAGTTTGGATATGTTATGCTTTCATTTTCATTCATCTCTGAGGATATTCTAATTTTCCATGTGATTTTTTTTCTTTGATCCATTGGTTGTTGACGTGTGTGTTTAATTTCCACAAATTTGTGGATTTTCCAGTTTTACTTTTGTTGTTGGTTTTTAACTTCATTTGTGGCCTAAAGTATGGTCTCTTCTGGAAAATGTCCAATATACACTTGAGAAGAATATGTATGTATATTCTGTTATTGTTGGTTAGAGCATTTGGTATTTGTCTGTGAGATGCAGTAGGTTTATTGTGTTAAATCTTCTATTTCCTTTCTTACCTTCTGTCTGGTTGCTCCTGTCCATTATTATGAGTGGGATATTGAAATTTCCAACTATTATTATGTAATTGTCTATTTCACCTTTCGATTTTGTCACTTTTTTCTTCATATATTTTGATAGTCCGTCAATAGGTGTTAAGTATTCATAATTGTATCTTTCCACTGTATTGAACCTTTTATTAAATATAATGTGCTCTTCTTTAAGAGAAAATAGTATTTTAAAAAGCAATGAATCTTTAAGTTAATATACTTCCTCCTCCATCTGTAAAGTTAGATATTTTAAATAGTTCCTAATTCTAAATGTATCATTTATAACACTTATTTGTACAAACATCGACAAATAATTTATTGTTTATATCAAGTACTTCAAAATTCTTATTGGAGAAGTATTCACTGTTGAAGTTTTAGCTGATAAAGGTATTTTTGCAGATAAAACAGCAAGAGAAACATTGTGTTTCTCCCTGTTTAAAAATAAGAATCAAAGTTGTTGAAACTGGGTGAATGTAGCTGTTAAACATAAGCCCATTCTCACTGTTCTGACGTTTTGGTTTCTTATTAAAATAGATGTTCCTCCTGTAGACATAACTGTACAGTAAGAAGTCTGACCCACTGTTGGAATTTTTCAGTTCTGTTTATGACCTAATGATGCTTTATGCTGTGCTGTGCTGGAATTTAGTGGCCTACAATCTTGATGCAGTTTTTTTCTTTTTTTTTTGTATTAAGATGAGTCAATTTTCAGTATTAAATAATTCCGTGGTAACCTACACAGAGAATAGTTTCTGCTTAAATGAATCAGGAAATGGTAAGCCTTTAATAATAAGCTTAAGGTATTTGAATGTTTGAAAAGTGAGAGTTAATTAAACAGACTTGTCAGAAGATTGTATTTTTCTTCAAAGCAGCTGTTGTCTCCAAATCCAATAAAAGTGAAGATGCGACAGTTCTTATTATAATATTCCAAGCAGACTTTATTGACTTAGAACTGTCGTTTTTCTCTTCTTCAATACTGACCACTGTTTGTTGTTTATTATAATGTAATGTTCTTTTATATGAGGAAATATGCAGCTTAATAAAAACCTGGAAAACAGGCCATTGAGGCTATAATTTATTAGACATAGTTCTCACCACCAGTGTTGCCTGTGTGTATGAGCTATAAGGTCACCTTGAGGGGTATTCTTTATAAGCTCAATCAGGGTTATTAAAGCCAGAGGAAAATTAATATTCAGTGCTTCTACTGTTTTATGTCTCACTTGACTTAACTTAAAAGTGCTTTAGGACCTTGGCCTACTTTAGTACTATTCATTTGTTGGTAGTAATTATTAATTGATGCATTGGGATAAGATGTCATCTGTTCTTGTTAACTAGTTTATTTTGTTTTTCATATCCTGCTTTGTGTGTATTATAGAATTGCATTGAGACACCAATTTTATTTTTATAAAGCCTTCTTTCTTTAATAGGTATAAATGTAAAGTACAGTTATTAGTTTACTTCCCTATAGTCATGAAAGAAGCAGGGCCAAGTCCAGAATCTCATCTACCCTTGGACTAATGCCCAATATCCATACTAGATATTGATAGTGTTTAATTTTTAATCGATACTATCAGTGTGCTGGATGGTGTATCACGCTGCATATATTACATAAGAATTGTAAGTTTCCTCTCAAGACTTAACAGAACCACTTTTATTTATATTTACTTTGTCCTCAGAACAGCCTTGGGAAATAAACATTATTATTTAGGTAAGCTGAGGTTCATCATGATTGAATGTTTTGCTTGTAAAGAAATTCAGTTCTCTTCTTGACTCCTTGTTAATCCTCTGTTTGGTTCTCTATGGAGAAAGCAATAATTATAAAATATTTAATGATTATAGATGTCAAGCTGCTGTAATACTAATAATCCCTTTTTGGTATAGCACTGGTTATTTTTGGAACGTTTTTATTATATTACTTAACAAAAAAAGAAAATTAGGAAAGCAGAGTTTGTGTTACGATACTTGCCACTGTTTTCTTTATTAGACTCATTCGTTCATTAGATACAAAGAACCTATCTCTGTGCCAGGTACTGGATTGGTTGCTAAAGTACAAAAATAGTCTCTACCCTCAAGGAGATCAGGGTATTAAGAGACTGTTGGATGGCCCACCAGCCATGGAGAACGCGATATTCTCACATGGCAAATGTGATGCTGAGGGCACTGAAAAAAGCCTTTGTTTTTCCTATTAAAGAGGTAAAGGTGTGACTGACACTGTCCTTTTTGTTGCCTTGAATGCAGAAGTAATACCAACGTGTACAGCAAACAACTTTGAAGCAACAAATCAACACAATTAATGGAGCAAAAGGAAAGAGCCTTGGTTTTTTTTTTTTTTTAAATTGGGGTAGCGCCAAAGAACTGATACTTTTGAACTGTGGTGTTGAAGAAGACTCTTGAGAGTCCCTTGGACTGCAAGGAGATCCAACGGAGATCAGCCCTGGGATTTCTTTGGAAGGAATGATGCTAAAGCTGAAACTCCAGTACTTTGGCCACCTCATGCGAAGACTTGCCTCTTTGGAAAAGACTCTGATGCTGGGAGGGATTGGGGGCAGGAGGAGAAGGGGATGACAGAGGATGAGATAGCTGGACGGCATCACTGACTCGATGGACGTGAGTTTAAGTGAACTCCGGGAGTTGGTGATGGACAGGGAGGCCTGGCGTGCTGCAATTCATGGGATCACAAAGAGTCAGACACGACTGAGCGACTGAACTGAACTGAACTGATAGTTAGTTTATAGTCCACAATATATATTTTTAAAACCATTATACACCTTAATAGAAAAGCAAACAAAAAACCCAATCAGAAATTGGGGAGAAGATCTGATTAGACATTTTTCCAAAGAAGATATTTGAATGTCCAAGTACAGGAGAAGGTGCTCAACGTCACTAATCATCAGGGAAATGCAAACCAAAACCATAGTAAAACATCACCCACACCTGTTAGCCATTACCAAAAACCAAGAAATAGCAAATGTTGGCAAGAACATGGAGAAAAGGCATCCATTATGCACTGCTGGAGGATTTTTCAATTAGGTAGTTATTATGGAAAACAGTATGGTGATTCCTCAAAAAATTAAAACTAAAACTATCATATAACCCAGCAGTTACACTTCTTGGTGTTTATCCAAAGGAAACAAAATCACTATTTTGAAAGTATATCTGCATCCCAATGTTCAATGCAGCATCACTTAAAACAGCCAAGACTGTTGTAATGGAGAAGAGAGATGAAGAGATTTTTTTTTAAGTGGCATGTATACAATTAAATATTATTCAATAAGAGAAAGAAGGCAATCCTGTCATTTGTAACAATATGAATGGATCTTCATGGCATTATACTAAGTGAAGTCAGACAAAGACAAATACCAATACTATATGATCTCACTTACATGTGAAATCTGAAAAAAAGTCAAAAACAAAAACATGAAACCAAAGCCATAGGTACAGAGAGGAGATTGATGGTAGCCAGAAGCAGTGGGTAAAATATATAAAGGAACTCAAAAACTGCAAATTTCCAATTATAAAATAAATAACTCATGGGGATGTAATATACAGAATGGTGATTATAGTTAATATTACTCAATTTGAAAGTTGCTAAGAGATTTTTTTTTTTAACCACTTATCTTTTCAGTTCAGTTCAGTCGCTCAGTCATGTCCGACTCTTTGCTACCCCATGAATCGCAGCACGCCAGGCCTCCCTGTCCATCACCAACTCCCAGAGTTCACTCAGACTCACGTCCATTGAGTCAGTGATGCCATCCAGCCATCTCATCCCCTGTTGTCCCCTTCTCCTCCTGCCCCCAATCCTTCCCAGCATCAGAGTCTTTTCCAATAAGTCGAGTCTTCGCATGAGGTGGCCAAAGTACTGGAGTTTCAGCTTTAGCATCATTCCTTCCAAAGAAATCCCAGGGCTGATCTCCTTCAGAATGGACTGGTTGGATCTCCTTGCAGTCCAAGGGACTCTCAAGAGTCTTCTCCAACACCACAGTTCAAAAGCATCAATTCTTCAGCGCTCAGTTTTCTTCACAGTCCAACTCTCACAACCATACATGACCACTGGAAAAACCATATCCTTGACTAGACTGACCTTTGTTGGCAAAGTAATGTCTCTGCTTTTTAATATGCTATCTAGGTTGGTCATAGCTTTTCTTCCAAGGAGTGTCTTTTAATTTCATGGGTGCAGTCACCATCTGGAGTGATTTTGGAGCCCCAAAAAATAAAGTCTGATACTGTTTCCCCACCTAATTCCCATGAAGTGATGGGACCAGTTGCCATGATCTTCATTTTCTGAATGTTGAGGTTTAAGCCAACTTTTTCACTCTCCTCTTTCACTTTCATCAAGAGGCTTTTTAGTTCCTCTTTACTTTCTGCCATAAGGGTGGTGTCATCTGCATATCTGAGGTTATTGATATTTCTCCCGGCAATCTTGATTCCAGCTTGTGTTTCTTCCAGCCCAGCATTTCTCATGATGTACTCTGCATAGAAGTTAAATAAGCAGGGTGACAATATACAGCCCTGATGTACTCCTTTTCCTATTTGGAACCAGTCTGTTGTTCCATGTCCAGTTCTAACTGTTGCTTCCTGACCTGCATATAGGTTTCTCAAGAGGCAGGTCAGGTGGTTGACTGGGTGTTAATTCTCCATTAGTCTATGAAAGGATTCAGGGTGCCTGGCCCGTATCATGGTCAGGAATGCAAAGTGTGCCTTCTTTGGTGGTACTCTCTTGGCTGCTCTTGTTTAAGAGCCTTGTAAAAACAGCCACAGTTGAAAAGCATGTAAGCTGCCAGCACCATAGAAAGGCCAGTGACACTCCCATTCTTCATGTTGAAATACTTGTTGTAATACCGGTAATAACCTCTTTGCAATATTCGAGCAATGCCTTTAGGGATAAAACCTCACATTAGTATCCAGCTTGGAAGCTCCCTTAATTTGACATCTAGGAGTTTCTTTTCCTTTAGTGGTACACCTGATGCCATCTTGGAGTCCTGGCTGTCTGCTCCAGTAGGAACTCTTTCCTGTTGAGCAAGGTTTAAGGCACACACAACAAAAGGCCTTTCCATGTTCTTCATAGGCTTTCTCACCACTATGAATTCTCTGATGCAGAACAAGAGATGAATGTTTTCTAGATACAAATGTTTTGTCACTGATTATTTTATAACTTGAATCCAAATCTGTATTACAGCTTGTTTCTTCCCCCACAACCATCCAGGGGTCTTTTCCTTGCTCCAGTAACACAATTATGTCTGGTTTAAAAATGAAATGGCCCAGTGAGGCCAAGTTACTATAGTTTTCCATCATCCCATCTTGGTACGTTTTCTTCTGAAGAGGGCCAAATTCCCACTCATGAGGAAAGAACTGTGTAACCAACATCCCTAAATGTTATTGGCCCACAGGCCATGATTTTAGATCTACAAGACCTGGTCAGTCCTCAGAATTCCTTTACCAGAAAAAAAAACAGAGTCCAGGAAACCCGGACTATCCCTCACAGACTCAGGCTGCCTCTGACACAGTTGTTTCCATGGCAGCCTACTCGTTTCTTGCTTAGATGGATGCTACTCACAAGCCATTGGCATCAAGGAGCAGGAAAAAACCCAAAGTGAAAGTCACCTGTTCCAGTGTAGGAAGTGCCATCTCAGAGCCTTGGTCTTTGATGAACATCTTGAGCCTCTGTACCAACCCTTGACTACCTATCTCTAGACTTATTACGTGGGGGAAAAAAATCAATGCCCTATTTGTTTAAGTCACACATAAGTCAGGTTTTCAATTGTTGTTAAGTCCCTAAGTCATGTCCAACTCATTGCGATCCCATAGATGGTGGCATGCCAGGCTCCTCTTTCCTTCACTATCTCCTGGAGTTTGCTCAGGTTCATGCCCATTGAGTTGGTGATGCCATCTAACCATCTCATCCTCTGCTGCCCCTTCTCCTTTTGCCTTCCATCTTTCCTAGCATCAGGGTCTTTTCCATTAAGTCAGCTCTTCACATCAGGTGGCCAAAGGATGGGAGCTTCAGCTTCAGAATCATCCTTCCAATGAATATTCAGCATAGATTTCCTTTAGCATTGACTGGTTTGATCTCTTTGCAGAGCAAGGGACTCTCAAGAATCTTCTCTAGCCCCATAGTTAGAAAGCATCAATTCTTTGGCACTCAGCCTTCTTTATGGTCTAACTCTCATATCTTTACATGACTACTGGAAAAACCATAACTTTGAACATATGGACCTTTGTCAGCAGTGATGTCTCTGGTTTTTAATATGCTATCTAGGTTTGTCATAGCTTTCCGTCCAAGGAGCAAGTGTCTTTTAATTTTTTTCTAACTTTCCTTTAATGTATGTTTAACATGTACACTACAGTACACAGTGATACAATGAATTCCCATCACCACCCAGCTGTAATAGTTGTCAATATTTGACTAACCTTGTAAATTCTCACACTTTCTCTGTTAATAATTAGAACTTAAGGAATTCTGTAACAAAAGTATGTGAAAATACTGTGGAAGCACAGACAAGACTGACTAACTTGGCCTGAGGTGGAGAGAGAGGCTTATCAGGAGAGACTTCACATAGAAAGTAACATCAGCAGAAAACTTAAGGGCAAGTAGAAAATGGAAGAAAGAGATTGCTAGTAAAATTTAAAGCATTTATAAAGGGCCTTTATGATACAGTCAAATAATGGGAAACAAATTGGTGTGGCTAGAATATAGAGTTTATTAGAGAAGAGTGTCAGTACATGAGTTTAAAAAGATGATTTGATGCCAAGTCATAAAACAACATACATACCATACCAAGAATTCTCAGGCTCATCTTACAGGTACCAGGAAATGAAGAGTGTAATTAGGTTTGGAAAAATAACACTGACAGTAATATCACCTGTGATTCTGGGGTAGAAAACAGAGGAGACAGTAAACTTTACCAATGGTCCAAATGATAGAAAGGGCTTCCCTGGTGACTCAGATGGTAAAGAATCCATCTGCAATGAGGAAGACCTGAGTTCGATCCCTAGGTTGGGAAGACTCCCTGGAGGAAGGTATGGGAACCCACTCCAGTATTCTGCCTCGGAGAATCCCACGGACAGTGGAGCCTGGCAGGCTACAGTCTATGGGGTCACACAGAGTCGGACACAACTGAGCAACTAAACACAACAAATGATAGAAAGGCATTTAGTGATCATTGTAGTGGACTTGGGCAGGGGAGATAACTTTACAAGGTATTTCAGAGGAAGAATTAACATGATTTGTTCCCTGGATAGGACGTGGAAAAGAGAGTCAAAGTCATCATGACTTGAGGAGGTAAGATGGTGCCAGTATTGGAGAAGTAATATAGCAGAAGATAGGATTAAGGATAAAGTGCAGAAGATGAGCTTGGTCTTTGAAGTGCTGATAGAATGTTCAGGTGGAGGTATCCAGGGGGCCCAAAGGAAATATAGGCCTGAGCCTTAGGACAGTTTCAGACCGGGGAGTCCCATAACTTGTCTTTTCTGCCACATATTACATTTGTCACATGTTCATATGTGTGCATGTTTACATACACATATATGTGGATATATATCCACATTTGATCCTCATTATTCATGGATTCCATATTTGCAAATTCGTCTGCTTGATAAGATTTATTTAAACTCCCAAATCAATATTTGTGCTGCCTTCACAACCATTTGCAGACATAGGCAGAGTGACAGAAAAATTGGAATGCCTAAGGTTTACATTCTCAGCTGAAGTTGACATCTTGCCCTCTTGTTTCAACTCTCACACTATAAAAAAAGCGTCTTTTTTGCCATCTCCTTCGTGCCTTGTTTTTCACATTTTTAATACTTTCGTGGTGGGTGATTTCACTGATTAACTTGGCCTCTGGGTTCTGTGCAGAAGTACTGTGTTGTGTGCCTGAGCACAGAAAGTTGTAATGTTTACTAATGATGAAAATATGTGTGTTAGATAAGCTTTGTTCAGTCATGAGCTATACTCTTGGCCGTGAGCTCGATTTTAATGAATCAGCAGTCTATATTAAATAAAGTATCTCTAAACAAGTACACCTTAAAAGAAGTTGCATATTGATAGGTTGATAAAATGTTGTAAACAGAGACTTGTAGAAACTTAACCCTGTTTCCCATTTCCTAGAAGGGATGAAAGTATAGCATTCACCAGTTCAGTGTTGGCAAAAACTTGATAGAACATGACTACTGCACATGGCAAGAATCAGCTGTGTGTGTGTAAATCTGCTACTCTTTTATGAATAATCCTTGCATGTGTGCAGTTTGGATATTAGTCCCAATTTGTGCTTGAGATTATGACCCCAAGAAATATATATCTCTCTTTTCCTGTTAAAAAAATAAATCCATATCAGACAAAAACAGTTTGCTTTTGCAGATGGATGATTCCATATTCCCTCAGCTAGTAGGTTTTTCATAAAATGGAATATTGCAGAAACATAAGTGACACTGACTGACAGAATCTAAATGATCATCTACAGCACACTTGGGCATAACATGTTTGTCAACATCATATTGGTAGGCTGCCAGTTTCTTTTATAGCGATGCTTTCTCTTTAGCAAACCAGCAACATTTTCGTCCCTATTCTCTTAGAGAAATTTATTTTTACAGTGGTAGTCATGTGTGTGGGGATTTCATAATCCAAGACTAGTATTTGTGCATTCATATCTGTCAATTTGCTTAAATACCACAGTCCAAAAGAATTTTTTAACCTTTCATTCATGAATGTTAGTTCATATCAGTAGGGGTGTTTTAAAATGACAGGTATGATGTGAGAGTGAAAATCATCCATATCTTCTGATATAACATCAGCATTATGTTGCAAATTCACATTCACCTTTGTGTCTCTCTTTTTAAACTGTCTGCAAAGCTAAAAGCAGGGAATTCGCATTTACAGTCAAGGACAAGAAAACATACAACTCCATGCAAATGAATTTTAAGCTCCCAAATACTTCTGTGCTTGTTTACATAAATCTGTTTTCTAATCACCTTTCCTCTTGATATAGAAGATGTGCCCTGGGTTGTTATTACCTTATACAGATATACTGTCAAGTATATAAAGTAACCAATCAGATATCCACTTTAAGATGCTTCAGTTTAGGGTGGCTGGTTTACTTGTTCTATTTATTCTTCTAATGTGATCCTCTTCTGACTGTTGCCTGGTTTTTCTAGTTATCGTATTAGGGTGAGTCTTACCTGTTGTTACTGCAAGTAGTAGATTTTGTGTCTTGAGGTACAGTTCAGAAATAACAGCATTTCTTTCTCTTCTTATTCTTGGTGATAACCTTAGTTTTTATTCTTCATATGAGTCTACCTCATGCATCTGTTCTTCTGTATTATAACTAGTGTATTTAAGTTTCAGGATTGATATTCTTGAATTCTGCATTCAGAAAGCAGGGTATTTACAGTTGAATTGTGTAATTCTGTGAATTGACTCTGTGAATTGATGTTGAGTTTTCTATATTTTCATTTTCCACTGCTGATTTGGAGCAACCTAGTGTTCCAATATTAATGATTATTTAAGGAGATTGACTAGCCCTTGAACTAACTGAAAGAAAGTCTCTGTTACCTTGTTCCAATTTCAGTGAACTATTGTGCTATATAGAGATATGTTATAATTTCAGGGTTTTCTGTAGAGTTCTTCAGTACATGATAACCAAGTGGGAATACCTTCTGAGACTTATAAAAATGCAAGAGATTAACTAAAAGATGAAAATATCTTTCTCGATATCTCCCTAATTGAAGTACAGGGTAGTATCTATAAATGGCAATTAAATCATATAGTTCGAGAGAAAACTGTTTAAAAATCTTTGGTGATTTATTGGTTGTGTCTCTGAATCATTTTATATTAATGGCTGCATTCATGAGTTTATATTAGCTGTTTATTATCCTCCAGTCTTTTCTTACATGTGTCTCCTTTAGTGTGTCCATTTCTATCTCTGTTTTACTCACTCGAATACTTTAATTTTTCTTCAACAATCTGTGAACAATCTCTCCTCGTATCCCCAGATCAAGACTATTTTCTAAAGAAGTGCTGAAATTGATCTAGTTGCCCTTCTCACTGGCTTTGTTTGTATAAATTGTTTGTTGTTTGTTGTTAGTTTGCTTAGTTTCCGTTCAGTTTAACAAAAATCTCCCGAGTGCTTGTTGTGATGATGTGTGAGCTTAGTGGGGTAGGAAAATGTACTCTGGAGGCTTCCCAGAGAAGGTGATCCTGGACCCGAATCTGGAAGAACAAGTAAGAATTTCCTATTCGTGGAAGGAGCATAAGTTTATATTGGCTAAGAGAACAGCATGAAGTTTGACAAGTAGTTCAGTATGGCTGTAGTGTGATGAAGTGGGAGATAGGAAATGAAGATGAAGAGATAGGCTTGAGCCAAGTCATGGAGGGCTTTATGTGTCACACGTGGGCATTTGTTTTGTGCGTGAACTTGGACTTTACCCTTATCTGTGAATAATAGCTTTTGAAGAGTTTGACAGGTGTGGCAGGATTTTCATTTTAGAGTGATCATTTTGATGGGAATATGGCAAATGACTTTGAGGCAGGGTAAGAGTGCATGCATAGAGAAGAGTAAACCAGATAGATTACTGATTCAGTCATATTGAGAGACCATGCCCTGGATTTGGATACCATTAATAGGGGTGAAGTTGAGGACATAGACATGAAAAGTGTTTAGAGTAGAAATGAATCAGACATTTAAAGTAATTGGTGAAATGTGAGATTACTGTCAGACTTTTATTTGAGTGTCTAAGTGGCTGTGGTGCTGTTAATAATCACAGCAGGGAATTTAAAGAAGGAATAGATGTTAGGAAAAGTTTTTGATGTATTGTACCTATAGTACTTTCAAGTGGAAGCATATAGAAAGCAGAAGATAGGCAACTGATGCTCAGAAGAAAGGTTAGGATTAGAGATATTCACGTGGGGATCCTTTCAGTCCTGGTTGGAGCACAGAGAATGTGGGTAGATGTGAAGTAGGCAAAAAGCTGAGCCCTAAGGGGAAAGGAATGGAGAAGAAACTGGCAATGCGCTTCAGTATTTTTGCCTGGAAAATCCCATGGACAGAGGAGCCTGGCGGGCTACAATTCAAAGGGTCGCAAAGAGAAAGACTGAGCAGCTAAATAAGAAAGGGAAAAGGGAAAGAGGAATCCAAGGCAGAAACTGAGCAGGAAAAAGCTCGGTGTCTTTGCCTGAAAAAAGAACACAGGAGGACAGCTTTATCCTTTTGTATCCTTGGTAAAACCTTGAATAATATAGATACTTTGTAAATGTTTGCTAGTTATCTTATTTAGCTGGAAAGCATCTCATTTACTTTGAGATTTGATTTTATCTTTTACCCAATTCCATGACTTGACAAGAAACGTTTTTAAATTCGTATCATCTCTTGAGTACCTACTGTGTACCTTGCTTCTGCTGCTGGGCTGTGCTCAGTCATATCCAACTCTTTGGGACCCCATGGACTGTAGCCCAACTATAATGCCAGGCTCCTCTGTCCTTGGGATTTTTCAGGCAAGAATACTGGAGTAGGTTGTCATTTCCTCCTCCAGGGGATATACCTAGGCACTGTGTTAAATATTTAATACATGTTATCAGATTTTATCCTTCAAATAATCCTACAAGGGTAGGTTTTATTATTTTTCCAATTTGTTTTGAAGAACTTGAGAATAAGAAAGATTTAGTGCTTTTGTCAACTTTTTCACGTGTCATGTAACTCCAGATTTCATTTTCTTAACCATCAATAATGATCTATTATGTGTTTAGGCCAAAAGATCATTTGAAAGTTTCCTATTCTGGTTCCATTGTGATAATTATTCTGACCCAAAGGCACCGATTTATATTAAATTCTGCCTTGTCAGTCTTATGTAGATTAGTATGGTAGTTGGACATGTCTTTGTTCCTGAGTGCAATACGGCTTTACCTAATTCTTTTTATCTTTCTGGGGCACTATTTCTTTATTAGTATTAGCAGTTTGCACTAGATGACTGCTAAATTGCTTAACGTTGTAAAATCCTTTAAGTCCATTATTTTGAAAAATTCAAAAACAGAAGTTGCTTAACATCTACTAACAGATTTTAGAGATCTACAGGATAATTACTGGGTTTCATGACTCAACTAAAATTATATGTAAAATATGATGCACGTATGTGCCTTTTTCTGGGCATGCAATTCGTAGCTTTCATCAGATTCTCATAGTTGTGTATAATACCTCATCACTCACCCTTCACTCAGAAGATTAAGACATATAGCTCTAGAAGCATCTGTGCATACTGTTTTGTGCAGTCCTATCCTGACTAGTTAAGCCCTCTTTAACAAAGTATTGTTATTCATTGAAAGTAATGTTTGAGGTAAGGTTACTTTTTTAAGGGCTTCCCAAGTGGCTCAGACAGTAAGGAATCTGCCCACAGTCTGAGAGACTTGGGATTTTTCTTAAGGCTATTTAAACCTATACTATTTTCTAAAGTAAAACACCTCTTGGATATTTTATCTATTAAAAAAAAGTCCATTAAATAGAATGAGTGTTGTGGTAAGTACTGCCTTATGGTAAATTTTAAAATGCTCAGTTTTAAAGTATGAGTCAAATGACCTTCACTAACACACATTTCCCATGTTGCATCATCCTGTAGGAAAAGAATACTTGAGGCCCATTCCTAGGAAAGAAAAGGAAGCAATGACATAATACCTAGAATTGGTGCCAGTTAAACTGGGTTTGTACTTTTTCTTTTCTTAATGTAACATGTTTATTCTAATCTTGGGTCTCTCTCTTTCTTTTCAGTCTCTTGCTTTATTCTAGCAGCAGATCTTATAATTGTAAACTCTGCCTTAGTGTGGAAGAGACAGAGATTAATAAGACATGCCCCTTTCTAGGTATTTGTCATATCTGTGAATATGAACAACAGAATGATAAAAAGCTAGATAAAAGTCACATTTCCAGATAAGAAGCTTGAGAGATCTGGTAAATTGCTCAAGGTAAAAAGCTAGTAGGTAGTCAGACGGGAATTCAAATTCAGATTTGTTGACTCCAAACCCCATTTGCCTTCCATTTTGTCACACTGCTTCTCACTTTCACTTTTCACTTTCATGCATTGAAGAAGGAAATGGCAACCCACTTCAGTATTCTTGGCTAGAGAATCCCAGGGATGGGGAGCCTGGTTGGCTGCCATCAGTGGGGTTGCACAGAGTCGGACACGACTGAAGCAACTTAGCAGCAGCAGCAGCAGCAGTACAACTTCTTGTAACTGAAGTGGAGGGACCAGGACGCCATATATTTAATTTAATAAACATTTCTGATAAAGTAAAAGGAGAGGAAACATTCTCTATTCCCCTAAAGTTTAGGAAATTAGAGAAGGAAAATAATATTTGTACAGCACTTAGTATGTGCCGGGTACTGATATAGGGTCTTAACATGAGCTAGATCATTTCAGTCCTGTTCAGTTCAGTTGCTCAGTCGGGTCCGACTCTTTGTGGCCCCATGAATTGCAGCACGCCAAGCCTCCCTGTTCATCACCAACTCCCGGAGTTCACCCAAACTCATGTCCATCGAGTTGGTGATGCCATCCAGCCATCTCATCCTCTGTCGTCCCCTTCTCCTCCTGCCCCCAATCCCTCCCAGCATCAGAGTCTTTTCCAATGAGTCAACTCTTTGCATGAGATCACCAAAATATTGGAGATTCAGCTTCAGCATCAGTCCTTCCAAAGAACACCCAGGACTGATCTCCTTTAGAATGGACTGGCTGGATCTCCTTGCAGTCCAAAGGACTCTCAAGAGTCTTCTGCAACACCACAGTTCAAAAGCATCAATTCTTCGGCACTCAGCTTTCTTCACAGTCCAACTCCCACATCCATACATGACCACAGGAAAAACCACAGCCTTGACTAGACGGACTTTAGTCAGCAAAGTAATGTCTCTGCTTTTTAATATGCTATCTAGGTTGGTCATAACTTCCCTTCCAAGGATTAAGTGTCTTTTAATTTCATGGCTGCAATCACCATCTGCAGTGATTTTGGAGCTCTGGTTGGATCTCCTTGCAGTCCAAGGGACTCTCAAGTCTTCTCCAACACCACAGTTCAAAAGCATCAATTCTTCAGTGTTCAGCTTGTAGTTATTATTCATATAAGTAAAAAATGTTGAGGTTTAATTCTTAAAAATATGAAAATTCATATACATTATCTTTAAAACAGATTCCTTTTCCCTTTGGATCATCAAACCTTAAGCCAGCTCTGTGTTGAAGCCCAGCTGTGATGGAGTAGAAAAATTTTCAGTTTGAAGTCAGGCAGATTTATTGATTTTGTGATCTTGAGTTAATTACTTAGCTTTTTTTATTCTAGGTTCTTGCTTTTAAAGTGTGTGTAATACGAACCATCTGAAAGAATTGTGTGAGAATCAAATGACATTGTATATAAACCACTGGCAAGTGGAAGGTTATCAGAAACTAGTAAGGTACATGCCATGATTAACAGTGGCAAACAAGGAATGGTGCTTGAATCAGGCATCAATATTTGAATTGAGGCCAAATTTGTCACTGGCTAACAAGTGCCTGATGAACTATGGGATGAGGTTCGTGACACTGTACAGGAGNAGCTCAACTGGAATTCCATCACCTCCACTAGCTTTGTTCGTAGTGATACTTTTTAAGACCCACTTGACTTCACATTCTAGTATGTCTAGCTCCAGGTGAGTGATCACACCATCATGATTATCTTGGTCATGAAGATCTTTTTTGTACAGTTCTCTTGTGTATTCTTGCCACCTCTTCTTAATATCTTCGGCTTCTGTTAGGTCCATACCATTTCTGTCTTTTATCAAGCCCATCTTTGCATGAAATGTTCCCTTGTATCTCTAATTTTCTTGAAGAGATCTCTAGTCTTTCCCATTCTGTTGTTTTCCTCTATTCCTTTGCACTGATCGCTGAGGAATATCTCTCCTTGCTATTCTTTGGAACTCTGCATTCAGATGCTTATATCTTTCCTTTTCTCCTTGGCTTTTCACTTCTCTTGTTTTCACAGCTAAGGCCTCCCAGACAGTCATTTTGCTTTTTTGCATTTCTTTTTCTTGAGGATGGTCTTGATCCCTGTCTCCTGTACAATGTCACGAACCTCTGTCCATAGTTCATCAGGCACTCTATCTATCAGATCTAGTCCCTTAAATCTATTTCTCACTTCCACTGTATAATCATAAGGAATTTGATTTAGGTCATACCTGAATGGTCTAGTGGTTTTCCCTACTTTCTTCAATTTAAGTCTGAATTTTACAATGAGGAGTTCATGATCTGAGCCACAGACATCTCAGATCAAAAACAAGCTCCCGATCTTGTTTTTGCTGACTGTATAGACCTTCTCCATCTTTGGCTGCAAAGAATATATTCAATCTGATTTCGGTGTTGACCATCTGGTGATGTCTATGTGTAGAGTCTTCTCTTGTGTTGATGGAAGAGGGTGTTTGCTCTGACCAGTGTGTTCTCTTGGCAAAACTGTATTAGCCTTTGCTCTGCTTCATTCTGTATTCCAAGGCCAAATTTGCCTGTTACCCTAGGTGTTTCTTGACTTCTTATTTTTGCATTCCAGTCCCCTATAATGAAAAGGACATCTTTTTTGGGTGTTAGTTCTAAAAGGTTTTGTAGGTCTTCATAGAACCATTCAACTTCAGCTTCTTCAGTATTACTGGTTGGGGCATAGCCTTGGATTACTGTGATATTGAATGGTTTGCCTTGGAAACGAACAGAGATCATTCTCTCATTTCTGAGATTGCATCCAAGTACTGCATTTCGGACTCTTTTGTTGACCATGATGGCTACTCCATTTCTTCTCAGAGATTCCTGCCCACCGTAGTAGATATAATGGTCATCTGAGTTAAATTCACCCATTCCAGTCCATTTTAGTTTGCTGTCAATGTTCACTCTTGCCGTCTCCTGTTTGACTACTTCCAATTTGCCTTGATTCATGGCCCTGACATTCCAGGTTCCTATGCAATATTGCTCTTACAGTATCAGACCTTGCTTCTGTCACCAGTCACATCCACACCTGGGTATTGTTTTTGCTTTGGTTCCATCCCTTCATTCTTTCTGGAGTTATTTCTCTACTGATCTCCAGTAGCATATTGAGCACCTACCAACCTGGGCAATTCCCCTTTCAGTATCCTATCATTTTGCCTGTTCATACTGTTCATGGGGTTCTCAAGGCAAGAATACTAAAGTGATTTGCCATTCCCTTCTCCAGTGGACCGCATTCTGTCAGAGCTCTCCACCATGACCCACCCGTCTTGGGTGGCCCCACATGGCATGGCTTAGTTTCATTGAGTTAGACAAGGCTGTGGTCCGTGTGATTAGATTGACTAGTTTTCTGTGATTATGGTTTGTGTGTCTGCCCTCTGATGCCTCTCGCAACACCTACCATCTTACTTGGGTTTCTCTTACCTTGGACGTGGGGTAGCTCCTTCTGGCCGCCGCCCCTGACCTCGGACATGGGATAGCTCCTCTCCTCTCGGCCTGCTCCTCTTGGCCACCGCCCCTGACCTCGGACGTAGGGTAGCTCCTCTCCGCCACGCTTCTGCGAGGTCGTCGCAGCCGGCGCGCTTCTGCCGCGTGGGCCGTAGCGGACCTGAATTGCCCTGAATCACGTAGCTAGGAAGAAAAAAAAGCAGATTTGAAACTCTTTATTGTGAAAGGTGAGGTAGGGTTTACATCATACCTATTGACTTAAAATTGAATGTCACACACATCAAGTGAATAGCTGGACAGTTTGATCTAAGCTCCTTTTGTGGTTTGTGTCATTTCTCAGTTCAGTTCAGTTCACTCACTCAGTCATGTCCGATTCTTTGCACCCCATGGACTGCAGCACGCCAGGCTTCCCTGTCCATCACTAGTTTCTGGAACTTGCTCAAACTCATGTCCATGGAGTCGGTGATGCCATCCAACCATCTCATCCTCTCTCATCCCCTTCTCCTGCCTTTAATCTTGCCCAGCATCAGGGTCTTTTCTAATGAGTCAGCCCTTTTCATCAGGTGGCCAAAATATTGGAGCTTCGGCTTCAGCATCAGTCCTTCCCATGAATATTCAGGACTGATTTCCTTTAGGATGGACTGGTTGTATCTCCTTGGAAGTCCAAGGACTCTCAAAAGTCTTCTCCAACACCACTATTTAAAAGCATCAGTTCTTCAATGCCCAACTTTCTTTATTGTCTAGCTCTCACATCCATACATGACTACTGCAAAAACTATAGCTTTGACTATACAGACCTTTGTCAGCAAAGTAATGTCTCTGCTTTTTAACATGTTGTCTAGGTTGGTCATAGCTTTTCTTCTAAGGAGCAAGCGTCTTTTAATTTCATGGCTACACTCACCATCTGCAGTGATTTTTTAGCCCAAGAAAATAAAGTCTCTCACTGTTTTCATTGTTTCCCCACCTCTTTGCCGTGAAATGATGGGAACAGATGCCATGATCTTGGTTTTTTAAATGTTGTTTTAAGCAAGGTTTTTCACTCTCCTCTCACATTCTTCAAGAGGCTCTTTAGTTGCTCTTCGCTTTCTCCCATAAGAGTGGTGTCATCTGCATATCTGAGGTTATTGATATTTCTCCTGGCAAAAAAAAAAAGTGTCATTTGTAAACATTCTTAATTGGACTGTTAACAGTTAAGTCATCTTCACCAAAGTAATATTTACATTTTCTTAATAAGCTTTCCATTTTAGCTTTCCATTCCAGTTTGTAAAGGTAATTGTCTAAACTGTAGTGAAGACAGTTTAAATTCACAAAACAGTGAATGGCATCACATGATAGAAGGGATTTTGAGCTAAGAGTCTGATCTGTGTCCTTCCTGCTCCCAAATTTCCTACTGACTTGTGTTATCTACCAGTCTCTTAGTCTACTTTTGGACTCGTTTTGTGAGATGAGAGGGTTGAGTTAATTGTTCCCTAAGTCTCTTACAACTATGAAATTATCCCAAGAGTAAATAGATTTTTTAATGTGCTTCATATGTAAATATCAATGCAGTTTTAGAGATGAGACATCTTTAGAGATCATCGAACTGAATCCTCCCATATGATAGATACAGAAACTGAGACCCTTACGTTTGTATGACACTTTAAACATCCAAAACTCTTTCACCTACCTTAATCTCATACAAGCTTCACCACAATCTTGTATCTTTATTGTACAAAAGAGCAATTGAATTGGTCTAGGGTCACATAGCTGAGCCTAAACTAAATGATTGACTAAACCTAGAGTTTTCTTTTTTTCTTGCTGTAGTGAGATTAATTATATCTTTGTAATGAAGTCTTACTGCAGGAAAAAGTGAGAATTTAGTGGTTTATGAAATAAATCCAAGCAGGAAAAACAAGTGTTTCCCAGTATAAATGTAGTAATGACTACAAGCAGTATAAATAGCAGGAACAAAGAGGGAAGGAAATGGCAAAAACTCAGATCTGCATAGATTTAATCTTTGTTTTCATTTTTTCCTGGATGAGAAGTGGGTGTAATGGACTTTTAATATTTTTGTGTTTAATAGTAGTGTACTATTTGAATTGCTTTATCCACAATGAAGTAATTCATAGAGAAACTGTACTTCATAATCAAATACTTAATTCTCCTAAAAGAAAAGGGCAGAATGAGAGGGTAACAGGTAGGAAGGCTAGGGGTCTCCAAATGAAGGAAATAGGCTACAGGTGTCAGACATTTTTTTATCTCTCTCTTAAGCGGCAGGAGGAAATAAACTACAAGTGTCAGATTTTTGGCTTCCTTGATAGGTCAGTTGGTAAAGAATCCTCCAGCAATGCGAGAGACCCCGGTTCAATTCCTGGGTTGGGTGGATCCCCTGGAGAAGGGATAGGCTACCCACTCTGGTACTCTGGCCTGGAGAATTCCATAGACTGTAGTCCATGGGGTCGCAAAGAGTCAGACACGACTGAGCGACTTTAAATGTAAAAAACTATAAATTACCTAAGGAAAACTTAAGACAGTTAATTCAAAAGGATGTAAGGCAAATGAGCAAATAAATATGTATGGAATGCTAAATTTTACTGAAAATTATTTCATTATTTCACTGCCTTTAGTGATGTGAGCTCAGTTTCTTTCCTATTTCTACTTGGTAGTTTTGGGAGCATTAACTGTCCCCATGCCAGTGATCTTGCTGTACAGATCAGTAGATTCCTTTACTTTGGTAGCTTTCTGTAAAAAATATATTAATTGGAAAAAAATTATATTAAAACTAGTTTATGGATGTTAGTCGTTATTCTTTTACAGTTCTGGTCCACCAATTGTCCTTCCTTTAAAAGGAGGTAATTTTCTAGATTACATGGTGTGATGGTGCTTACTCTGTGGATATGAAAATTGGATCATTAATAAAATCTCTTTTTTTATTCTATATTAAAGTTTTTAATAAAGTGTATTTTCTAGAACTAATAAATGGAAGGAGAATCTTCCATATGTTTTATCAAATGAAGAAAACAATAAAGGATGTAATAGATGTACAACAAAATTTAAAGCAACATTAAATAAGATTTTTCTTAAATTAGAAAAGAAAATGTTCTTGAAATCTTTTTTCCTTAGGAGTCTTTAATTTTAAAGATTCTCTTGTCCAGCAAGCTGACGTTTCTCCCACATGCCCTTTCCTACAGAGCTCCACCTTTTAGCTAACTCCCATTCTAATGCCATCAGATCCATGGTATTCAGGGGAATGGCATTTGAGGAAAACTTAAATTCTCAGTTTTGTATCTGACCTCAAAACACGTGCAAGGGTATTTTTCAACCATTGCTTTTAAGGTTCTTTAAAGGAAAAAAATGAAAAGACCACTTCAGAGTAGCTGATACTTAGTTTTGGTTTTGAGATATCTCTAGAACTAGTCTCCTAGAAACTTTAAACATCTGACATAAACAGTTTTTTATTGAATTGTACCTATTATAATATGACTCTGTCTTGCTTACCCAGACTACAGTAAGTTTTAAAGACTACAATTAGCTTCTCATTGGCCAGCTATGATTTAGTGGTCATGATAAAGTTATGTTTAGCTGAGGGCTTAGAATTTTTTTAAGTGATTGGACTTTTTTTTTCCTGTGATTTGTCAGTTTCCTTTGTTTGGCACTAGGGTTAAAGAGCCAGGCTTCCAGTCTGGTGACTCATTCATTTTAAAACATTCTCTCAGTACAGGAATGGTTGAGAAGACATGGGTTTACTCCATTAAGCTTTTTAATCTCTTAAGCTACTTCTATAAGAAAATTGGGCTCCCCAGTGGCTTGGTGGTAAAGAATCTGTCTGCAGTGGGGGAGCTACAGGAAACATGGATTGGATCCCTTGGTCAGGAAGATCCCCTGGAGGAGGGCATGGCAACTTTGTCTAGTATTCTTGCCTAGAGAATCCCATGGACAGAGGAGCCTGGTGGGCTGCAGTCCATGGGGTCACAAAAAATCAGACATGACTGAAGTGACTTAGCACACCCATAAGGAAATTATTAAAACACTTTTTTTGCAGCCTTGTTTAGAAATTTGGTAGCACTAAAAAAGTGTTCTGCAACGATATTGATTCAATATTTATATAGATTTGCTTTCTTCTATGGAGTTTAGTTTCTGTATCAGGGTACTTTCTAAGAATGAGATAAGTTCTTATAGATGTATGGGAATTTGCTGCTGCTGCTGCTAAGTCGCTTCAGTGGTGTCCAATTCTGTGTGACCCCATAGACGGCAGCCTACCAGGCTCCCCTGTCCCCAGGATTCTCCAGGCAAGAATACTGGAGTGGGTTGCCATTTCCTTCTCCAATGCATGAAAGAGAAAAGTGAAAGTGAAGTCGCTCAGTCGTGTCCGACTCTTAGCGACCCCGTGGACTGCAGCCTACCAGGCTCCTCCGTCCATGGGATTTTCCAGGCAAGAGTACTGGAGTGGGGTGCCATTGAGAGGAACTCTCAACTCCTTTTCAATGTCATCTTTAGTAAATCTGAGGATGGCAGTGAGGGAAATTCAGAGATATTGATTTGTGTGTGTGTGTGTGTGTAATAATTTACATATGTGATCTCAACACTGAGGAAATTCAATAAAGTAAAATTTGCATCTTCCTTAAAGGTTAACATAGCAGTGGAATTATAAGGAAATGCTAATTAGCTTTCCTTTTCCAAATGTACTGCTGTTTAACAGTTATATGTACCTCAGGACTTATTTTATATTTTAGTATATATCTTAAAGAAGTAAATTAACTGATTTATATTTTTTTAAAAGAAATGTAGGTGATAAAGGAGAGTTACAGAATCTGCTGGGCTATATTTGTATTATCAGTTCATCTGTAGTTGCCTGGTTATTTGGATTTATTAGAGAAAAATAGTATCAATCAAGCAAGTATAGTTAATTGAATACTTGTTGGCATATATGTGTGCCAGTTTTATTTTTCTTATTTCCCAAAATGAGAAGATGGGATGATTTTTCTAAGTATTCAAGAATTATTTGTTGGATATAACTGTTGTTGAAATAAATAATCATTTGTTCTCTAGTCTTATTTCTTTTATAAAACTCCATCTCAAACAAAAAAGAAAGAATTAAACCAAAGGCCATTTGAGATTGCAACCAAGGTTTTCTATGAACACTAAATTTGGAATTAAAATTATGTGAGTCCCCTTGCTGGCTTTGCTCATTCTTGTATGGGAACAAAGCATTTCAAAACAAGACTTACTAGTCTGCAGGTCTTCTACAGGAGATAAGAAGGAGTAAAAGACTTTGGGAACTCTGGATTTTCCATGCAGGGTAAACAAAAAAAAGCACATTATTATATTGAGTAAAACCATTTAAAATGGCTTGCTTTCTCTTCTCCAGTAATGCCAATACCATATGTCTTATAAAATTAAAAATAGCAGGTGTCATTTTGCTAGCATGAATGCTGGTTCACAGACTTTAAAAGCAAACTATAGAGAAGGGCTGATGTGATAAAGGGAGCACAAATCTTATATAGTCCTTATAGTCTGAGGCCTGGTTATTACTAATAGGGGAGAGTCCTATCTAAAGGTCATCTAGTCAAAGCTAATAACTAAGATTAGACATTGTGCTCAGTCACTCAGTCGTGTCTGACTCTTTGTAACCCCATGAACAGTAGCCCACCAGGCTCCTCTGTCCATGGGATTCTCCAGGCAAGAATACTGGAGTGGGTTGCCATTTCCTTCTCTGAAGTTAGACATTAACAGCCCATAAGAAGATCACAGAAATAACACCAATAGTAGAGAATATTGAAACACAGCCCACACTGTCTGAAGTAGGATTATAGAATCTGCTTGAGTGCATGGATATAGTCTGTACTCCTTATTAATTCTGAGATAAAACAAATTTAACAGAAGCATGAAATAGGAATAGGTTTTAGAATAGGAGTAAGCTTTGGAGATCATTTAATTATTTCATTTTTCAAAGAGAAACCAAGGGTTAGAAGGTAAATTACTCAGTACCAGCTAGGTAGTGGCAGTAGTAGGAGCTGAATACAGCTGACCTTGAATAATGGGGTTGATCCACGTATCATGTATAGTCTTCCCTCTGCATTTCCAGTTCCTCCACAAATAGAGATTCAACCAACTATGGTGTAGTACTGAAAAATATTGAGTACTGAATTTAGTATTGAAAGATATCTGCATGTAAGTGGACCCATACCCTTTAAACCCACATTGTTCAAGATTCAGCTGTACTCTTTTTCTGATCTATCCGTTATTGGAGATGGGACTTGAAAAGCTGTGATGGGAGGTGATGGTTTTTATTATCATTGTTTTAAATTTTTACATGCAGTAAAATTGACTCTTTAAAAATTAGTTCTGTGAGCTTTAACACATATACAGATTCATGTAAACTACTACTACATACTGGTTACAGGTAGACCCATCATCCCAAAAAATCCTTCAGACTGTTCCGTTTTGTTCAAAGCCTCTACCTGCATTTAACCCCTGACAACTACTGATCCATATGTATTTCATTACTTTAGTTTTGCCTATTCCAGAATGTTGCATAAATGAAACTATTTACAGTGAACTCTTTTGTGTGTGGCTTCTTTCCCTCAGCTTAATATTTTTGAGATTCATCCATGTTTTGTATATAAGTGATTTATTCTTTTTTAGTTGCTAAGTAGTGTTCTATTGTACGATTACATAACCATTTGTTTAGTCATTCATCTATTAATGAACATTTGAGTTGTTTCCAGGTTTTAGCTATTATAAATAACAATGTTGTGGCTTTTTTTTTTTTTTTTTTTTAAGAGAAAAGGAAAAATTTTTAGTTAAACGTATTATAGAAAGCCTGGTGCTGCTGCTGTTGTTTAGTTACTAAGTCGTGTCCAACTCTTTGCAACCCCATGGGCTGTAGCCTGTCAGGCTCCTCTGTCCATGAAATTTTCCAGGCAAGAGTACTGGAGTTGGTGGCCATTTCCTTCTCCAGGGGGTCTTCCCAACCCAGAAACAGAACCAACATCTCCTGCTTGACAGAAGGATTCTTTACCACTGTGCCATCTGGGAAGCCTAGAAACCCTGATAATGAACTCTTAAAGTATTCACAATGTTGGTTCACTTTATACTCTGAAATAATTACAAACTCACAGGGAGTTGCAAAGATAGTACCATGTAGAGAGATCCTCTTTACCATTCACCCAGTTTCTATTAGTTACATCTAATATAACTGTAGAATAATAATATCAATATCAATAAATTGATATTGGTATAAAATGAATAATAGTTCTTTGGCATTTTATCACATATGTAGATTCATATAACCAAGACTGCAATCTCACAGAAAAACTTCCCTCCTTCTGCCCCTTTATAGTCACACACACACATATCCTCCTCTCAACTACCCTTCATTCCTTGCAACCACTAATCTGTTATCCATCTCTATGATTTTGTCATTTCAAGAATGTCATATACATGGAAGTAACCTACATGTCTGTCAACAGATGAACATACAAAGAAACTGTGGTACATCAGCTCAGTTCAGTTCAGTTCAGTCGCTCAGTGGTACATATATACAATGAAATATTACTCAGCCACAAAAAGGTACAAATCTGAGTCTGTTCTTTTAAGGTGGATGAACCTAGAGATGGTTATGCAGAGTGAATTAAGTCAGAAAGAGAAAAATTATATATATTAACACATATATATATGTAATCTAGAAAAATGTTACTGATGAACCTATTTGCAAGGCAAGGATAGAGACACCGTCATTGAAAACAGACTTGTAGACACAGTGGGGGAAGGAGAGAGTGGGATGAATTAGGAAGTTGCTGTATAACATAGGGAGCTGAACCTGGTACTCTGTGATAACCTAGAGGGGTAGGATGGGAAGGATGGGAGAGCGGTTCAAGAGGGAGGGGATAAACGTATTCAGTTCAGTTCAGTTGCTCAGTCGTGTCCGACTCTTTGCGACCCCATGAATCGCAGCACGCCAGGCCTCCCTGTTCATTACCATCTCTCGGAGTTCACTCAGACTCACGTCCATCGAGTCTGTGATGCCATCCAGCCATCTCATCCTCTGTCGCCCCCTTCTCCTCCTGCCCCCAATCCCTCCCAGCATCAGAGTCTTTTCCAATGAGTCGCATGAGGTGGCCAAAGTACTGGAGTTTCAGCTTTAGCATCATTCCTTCCAAAGAAATCCCAGGGTTGATCTCCTTCAGAATGGACTGGTTGGATCTCCTTGCAATCCAAGGGACTCTCAAGAGTCTTCTCCAACACCACAGTTCAAAAGCATCAATTCTTCGGCTTGAACAGTAGCCCACCAGGCTCCTCTGTCCATGGGATTCTCCAGGCAAGAATACTGGAGTGGGTTGCCATTTCCTTCTCTGAAGTTAGACATTAACAGCCCATAAGAAGATCACAGAAATAACACCAATAGTAGAGAATATTGAAACACAGCCCACACTGTCTGAAGTAGGATTATAGAATCTGCTTGAGTGCATGGATATAGTCTGTACTCCTTATTAATTCTGAGATAAAACAAATTTAACAGAAGCATGAAATAGGAATAGGTTTTAGAATAGGAGTAAGCTTTGGAGATCATTTAATTATTTCATTTTTCAAAGAGAAACCAAGGGTTAGAAGGTAAATTACTCAGTACCAGCTAGGTAGTGGCAGTAGTAGGAGCTGAATACAGCTGACCTTGAATAATGGGGTTGATCCACGTATCATGTATAGTCTTCCCTCTGCATTTCCAGTTCCTCCACAAATAGAGATTCAACCAACTATGGTGTAGTACTGAAAAATATTGAGTACTGAATTTAGTATTGAAAGATATCTGCATGTAAGTGGACCCATACCCTTTAAACCCACATTGTTCAAGATTCAGCTGTACTCTTTTTCTGATCTATCCGTTATTGGAGATGGGACTTGAAAAGCTGTGATGGGAGGTGATGGTTTTTATTATCATTGTTTTAAATTTTTACATGCAGTAAAATTGACTCTTTAAAAATTAGTTCTGTGAGCTTTAACACATATACAGATTCATGTAAACTACTACTACATACTGGTTACAGGTAGACCCATCATCCCAAAAAATCCTTCAGACTGTTCCGTTTTGTTCAAAGCCTCTACCTGCATTTAACCCCTGACAACTACTGATCCATATGTATTTCATTACTTTAGTTTTGCCTATTCCAGAATGTTGCATAAATGAAACTATTTACAGTGAACTCTTTTGTGTGTGGCTTCTTTCCCTCAGCTTAATTACTGGTTACAGGTAGACCCATCATCCCAAAAAATCCTTCAGACTGTTCCGTTTTGTTCAAAGCCTCTACCTGCGTTTAACCCCTGACAACTACTGATCCATATGTATTTCATTACTTTAGTTTTGCCTATTCTAGAATGTTGCATAAATGAAACTATTTACAGTGAACTCTTTTGTGTGTGGCTTCTTTCCCTCAGCTTAATATTTTTGAGATTCATCCATGTTTTGTATATAAGTGATTTATTCTTTTTTAGTTGCTAAGTAGTGTTCTATTGTACGATTACATAACCATTTGTTTAGTCATTCATCTATTAATGAACATTTGAGTTGTTTCCAGGTTTTAGCTATTATAAATAACAATGTTGTGGCTTTTTTTTTTTTTTTTTTTAAGAGAAAAGGAAAAATTTTTAGTTAAACGTATTATAGAAAGCCTGGTGCTGCTGCTGTTGTTTAGTTACTAAGTCGTGTCCAACTCTTTGCAACCCCATGGGCTGTAGCCTGTCAGGCTCCTCTGTCCATGAAATTTTCCAGGCAAGAGTACTGGAGTTGGTGGCCATTTCCTTCTCCAGGGGGTCTTCCCAACCCAGAAACAGAACCAACATCTCCTGCTTGACAGAAGGATTCTTTACCACTGTGCCATCTGGGAAGCCTAGAAACCCTGATAATGAACTCTTAAAGTATTCACAATGTTGGTTCACTTTATACTCTGAAATAATTACAAACTCACAGGGAGTTGCAAAGATAGTACCATGTAGAGAGATCCTCTTTACCATTCACCCAGTTTCTATTAGTTACATCTAATATAACTGTAGAATAATAATATCAATATCAATAAATTGATATTGGTATAAAATGAATAATAGTTCTTTGGCATTTTATCACATATGTAGATTCATATAACCAAGACTGCAATCTCACAGAAAAACTTCCCTCCTTCTGCCCCTTTATAGTCACACACACACATATCCTCCTCTCAACTACCCTTCATTCCTTGCAACCACTAATCTGTTATCCATCTCTATGATTTTGTCATTTCAAGAATGTCATATACATGGAAGTAACCTACATGTCTGTCAACAGATGAACATACAAAGAAACTGTGGTACATCAGCTCAGTTCAGTTCAGTTCAGTCGCTCAGTGGTACATATATACAATGAAATATTACTCAGCCACAAAAAGGTACAAATCTGAGTCTGTTCTTTTAAGGTGGATGAACCTAGAGATGGTTATGCAGAGTGAATTAAGTCAGAAAGAGAAAAATTATATATATTAACACATATATATATGTAATCTAGAAAAATGTTACTGATGAACCTATTTGCAAGGCAAGGATAGAGACACCGTCATTGAAAACAGACTTGTAGACACAGTGGGGGAAGGAGAGAGTGGGATGAATTAGGAAGTTGCTGTATAACATAGGGAGCTGAACCTGGTACTCTGTGATAACCTAGAGGGGTAGGATGGGAAGGATGGGAGAGCGGTTCAAGAGGGAGGGGATAAACGTATTCAGTTCAGTTCAGTTTAATTAAAAATAAATTTTAAAAATGGTAAAAAATGTCATATTGATGGAATTATATAATATATAACCTTTGAGACTGGCTATTTTCATTTAGCATAATGCCCTTGAGATACACCCAAATTATACTCTGTTCATTCCTTTTTATTGCTGATTTAGTATTTCATAGTATTGATGAACCACAGTTTGTTTAACCATCCATTGTAGGACATTTTAGTTGCTTCCAGTTTGAGTCTGTTGCTAATTAAGGTAGTTATTGATATGTTAGGACCTAAATCTGACATTTAATTTTTTGTATTCCGTTTGTTTCTTCTTTTTCATTTTTCTTTTCTTTTTCCTGTTTTTCTGTGCATTACTTGAATACTTTTTAGAATTCCATGTTGACCCACTGTGGTGTTTTTAACTGTATTTCTTTGTATAACTTTTTCCTCATTGCTCTAGATATTACATTGTATAATTAGAATGCACCACAGTCTCCTGTACCATGTACCTCTACCACTGCTACATTTTAGTACTGCAAGCAAAGCGTAGAATCCTTACCTGCCTTTGGTCCCTTTATTCTCCCTCATTTAATTGACTTAATATTTTCATATATAAGTTATATTATTTATAGGTATATCTTATATGCATGTGTATATAATTTTGTATCTACTTTTAAATATTTTCTTTAATACATTGTGAACCATATCAGACAGTATTATAATCTTTGCCTAAACAATCAGACATAATTTAGAAGATAAGAGAAGAACTATTATTCATAGTATAACTAGTATCCATAGTTTTATTCTTTTGGCCTTCTTCCTGATGTTCCAAGATGTCATCTTTTTTCATTTCCTTTCAGTTTAGAGAACTTTCTTTACCCATTCTTTTAGGGCAAGTCAGCTAGCAATAAATTCTCTTAGCTTTCCTTTACCTAAGAATATCTTGATTTTCTCTTCATTCCTCAATGATATTTTTCTGGAGGAAAAATTCTGGGTTGACAGTTCTTTTTCTTTCAGCTCTTGAAAAAGATTGTGCCAGTTCCTTTTGGCCTCTATGGCTTCTTATGAGAAATCCACTGATAGTCAAATTGGGTTTTCCCTGTAGGTAAAAGATCTTTTCTCTCTTGCTGCTTTTAAGATTCTTTTTCTTGTGTTTAGTTTTCAGAAGTTTGACTATGGTATGTCTTGGTGTGGATTTCTCTGAGTTTACTCTAAAGTTTGTTCAGCTTCTTGAATCTATAGGTTTATGTCTTTTGCCTATTTGGGAAAAATTTTTCAACCATATCTTTTCAAGTATTTTTTCAGCCTTGCTCTTTTTCTCCTCACTTCCAAGACTGTGATGACTTGAATATTTGAACTTTTGGTATAATTTCATGGTTCCCTGAGGCTCTGTTCATTTGCATTCATTCTATGTCCTTTATGTTATTTAGGATGGGTAACTTCTATTGTTTTATCTTTTTTAAAATTTATTTTAATTGGAGGCTAAGTACTTTACAATTGTTTTATCTTTTAGTTACTGATTTTTTTTCTTCTATCCTCTCCATTCTTTTGTTTAGCCCATCTATTGAATTTTTAATTTCAATTATTATAATTTCAGTTCTGTAATTTTATTCTTTGTATCTTCTATTTTTTATAATAATTTTATTCTTTGTATTTCTTTGCTAAGACCTTCTGTTTCTTAGACTTTCTATTTTTCTTTACTTTCCAGTATGTTAGTCTCATTGAGTGGTTTTCAGTTAAAACCTGGACACTTATCTCATGAGACTTTACATTTTATTTCAGTTGAGGAGGCCTCTTTTGATAGTACTCTGACCGGATAATGCCAGGTAGAAATGTAAGTGCAGGGTACCACTTACCCTCCACTGACATTTGGGAGAAGACTGCTGTTATGTTTTAGTGGAAGTTCCAGCTCCCCACTAGGTCTCTAATGATACTAACCCTGCTGTGTAGATATCTAAGAGGACAATTGGTGGGTTTTATGGTAAGTTTTGTTCAGCTTTGAAAGAAGATGTCAAGCTTTTTTAAAGTGATGGTAAAATTTTACATACCTGCAAGTAATGTTTGAACATTTCAGATATTTTAAATTAATTTTATCCTATGAAGTGAAGTGAAGTTGCTCAGTTGTGTCCAACTCTTTGCAACCCCATGGACTGTAGCCTACCAGGCTCCTCAGTCCATGGAATTTTCCAGGCAAGAATACTGGAGTGGGTTGCCATTTCCTTCTCCAGGGGATCTTCCCCACCCAGGGATCGAACCCTGGTCTTCCGCATTGTAGGCAGATGCTTTACCATCTGAGCCACCAGGGAAGCCAATTTTTTTTTTTTATCCTGTAGAACTTTCTAAAATAATGAAAATGTTTTATATCAGCACTGTCCAGTCCTGTAACCACTAGCCACATGTGGTTGTTGAGCAGGTTAAATATGGCTAGTATATTTCGGGAAGTTATTTTTTTTAATTTAATCAGTTTATCAATTGANGCCACCAGGGAAGCCAATTTTTTTTTTTTATCCTGTAGAACTTTCTAAAATAATGAAAATGTTTTGTATCAGCACTGTCCAGTCCTGTAACCACTAGCCACATGTGGTTGTTGAGCAGGTTAAATATGGCTAGTATATTTCGGGAAGTTAATTTTTTTAATTTAATCAGTTTATCAATTGAAATTTAAATGACTACATGTGGCTATTGTATTAGAGGGTACATGAATGCAGCTCTACATCTTCACCAGCATTAAGGTATCACAGCTCTATATCCTTACCAGTATATCAGAATTTCTAAATTTAGCCATTTAATGAGTGTTAACTGGTATCTTGTGGTTTTTATCATTTAATGTAATTACTGGCCACTTAGTTTTTCTAATGATGTTTTTAAAACAGATGTTTTTAATTTTGATAGAATATGGTTTATGAGGTGAAGTAAAGTATGGTTTACTGTTTCCATATTTCTTTTTTTATATGGTTCATGCATTTGAATTTTTGCCTATCCTAAAGTAGTAAAAAAAATTTCCCTGTTTTCTTCCTGAAGCTTTGTAGTTTTACATTCTACTCTTAGGTTTATGATGTATTTTCATTTAGTCTTTTTACATATATAAAATCTTGTCACATAGAAGAAAAATTCATTTTTATTCCATATAAATATCCAGTTGTTTCAGCAACATTTGTTGAAATTTTTTCTTCCTGCATTGAGTTACCATGGCACTGTTAAAAAATTAATTGACCGAGTATTTTATAGTCTATTTTTGGATTTTCTGTTCAGTTCCAGTTTTCTATATGTTATCATTAGGCTTTTACCAAACTACGTGTATTGCTGCAATGTACCAAACTATATACCAAACTATGTGGATGTTAACTCCAGAAATCAGATATTGTCAGTGTTCATACTTTGTTCTTCATTTTTGGTTTTCATTTCTTATTTAATTCCATTGTGATAAGAGAGGAGAAGGCAATGGCACCCCACTCCAGTACCCTTGCCTGGAAAATCCCATGGGCAGAGGAGCCTGGTAGGCTGCAGTCCAGTATAAGAGACAGATTTTGTTCTTCTCTTTACTTGCTTATTTTAGTAGTTGCTCTAGGATTTATAATATGCCTGTTATTCCATTCTACTATCAAATAATTTTATACCACTTTTTAAAAATAATGTAATTTAAGACATTATTTAAGACAGCATTCTTCCTTTGTCTCACAGTCATCTTTTACTCTCTGAACTTCATTTTGGATAGATTATATTACTCTTCAAGTTCACTGATTTCTTTTTTTTCTGCCGTGAGTGCTTATTTTATCCAGTGAAATTTTCATATATATATCATATATCCATAAAACCAGTCCATCCTAAAGGAGATCAGTCCTGGGTGTTCATTGGAAGGACTGATGCTAAAGCTGAAACTCCAATATTTTGGCCACCTCATGTGAAGAGTTGACTCACTAGAAAAGACCCTGATGCTAGGAGGGATTGGGGGCAGGAGGAGAAGGGGACGACAGAAGATGAGATGGCTGGATGGCATCACTGACTCAATGGACGGGAGTTTAAGTGGACTCCGGGAGCTGGTGATGGACAGGGAGGCCTGGCATGTTGCGATTCATGGGGTCGCAAAGAGTCGGACATGACTGAGCGACTGGACTGAACTGAACTGAACTGATATATATATATGTAATCTCTAGAAGTTCTCTTTGGGTATTTTTTAAAATACTTTTAAAATATTTTACAAATACTTCACTTCTCTCTTCACTATGTTCCTATTTTCGTTTATATGGCGCCTACTCATAATGCGCTTTAAAAATGTCTTTACCTGTTAATTCTATCATGTCTATCATTTCTGGTCTGTTGTGTTGACAGGTATTTTTCTGGTTATGGGCCACATTCTCTTACTTCTTTGTGTGTCCAGTAATTTCTAATTGAATGTCATATATTTGTGAATTTTACATGTTGAGTTTTTTATTTTTGTGGTATTCCTTCAAAATGTATTAGATTTTTTTCCTAGTAGGCATTTTAAATTGCTTATTCATTTGATCTTTCTAGGCTTCCAAGCTTCTTTCAGGAGGGTCTAGAGTAACTTTTATTCTAGGACTACTTTCCCCCCTGTTTCTGTATGTGGGCCTTCTGGGGTCATTTTTTTTTTTTTTTAATTTAAATGTATTTATTTTAATTGGAGGCATTTTTAATAGCCAGGAATATTCTGTGAGGTTCATCCCCTCTTGCTGGAGGGGAACATGCTGAAATTTTGGCCCTGTGTCAGCTCTGACAATTTTTTGTTTTAGAACTCCCTGGTAGCTTTTTTTTCTTAGAAATTCTTCTTGGCTGGTCTCAAGAAATTTTACCCTTCTCATGTACAGGTTTTTATACAGCTAAATATTCAAAGGAACCCTCATTTAAATTACTGGAACTCTTTCCCTGCTCTTTGGAACTCTACTCCATAAATTCTAGCTTCCTTGACCTCCTGATACTGTTTTCTCTGTCTCCTTAAGTCAGTAAGATTGCCAGGCTCTATTTTGGTTCTTTCTGCTATACTGGAGTTGCTTCCTGGCTGAGAGCCTTGGATGATGGTAGGGCTTGCCTTCTTTACTTCCCTTTTCTGAGGGACCATAAGTCCTACACTGCCTGTGTCTGAAAATAGTCCCCTCCTGTACTTTATACGGTGTTCTAGTTGTTTTCAGTGGGAGGATTATTCTGGACTGTTTACCTACTCAAGGCCTCAAATGCAGAAGTTAAATCATTCTAGAATTAGTTTTAATGCTAAAACAGTTTATAAAATTCTGAAACTCTCAAGCAATTTTTTATATAACAACATTTTATTCACTTCTCAGTATTATTATAAATGATATTGTATCAACTGTTGAAACTATTATTTTTCAATTCAGAGATTCCACTGTACAATTTAAATCAGAAGCTGACCCAAAGAAAATGATTTATCATGCCTAATAAATTTCATAAATCAGGAAAGTGGATTTTTGGGTATACAAAAATTCTCTCAATATTATGGCATAGTCATTTTAAATATAAGGTTATTACTTAGTATTTCACTAGAAACATTAAAGACTATTATACTGGGAGATAAGGACTAAAATGGACCATTTGATCTAGTATTTTAAAATGTAAATCCTATCATTTCAGAGCATAATCATGTATTTTATATCAGGAACTGGCAAATATTATCTAGGAAGGGCCAGATAGTGTATGTTTTAGACTTTGTGGGCCATACAGTCCTTGTTGCAACAATTCCTCTCTCCCTTTGCAGTACAAAAGCAGCCATAGATGATACATTTTTAAAGGTGCTGGTTGTGTTCTGATAAAACTTTATCTATAGAAAATGAAATTTGAATTTCATGTAATTTTTACACCTCAAAATATTTTTATTCTTTTGATCTTTTTTCCCAGCTATTTTAACATGTAAAAACTACATTCTTGCCTTGCAGGTCATGCATAAACGGGTGGCTGGTCAGACTTGGCCCCTGACTCAGAGTTTGACAGTTGCTGTGCTATACGATTAAAAAGCTCCCAGGTAAGCTGCAGGATGCCTGTTGGACTGTTATGGTTTAATTCTTAGTAATACTTTTACTTAAACATTCTCTACTGTTAAAGGGCAAAGTAAATAAGATGGCACACTACTTAGCCTGTAGGGCTTTGATAGATTTTTTTAATGGCAAATATTATACCAGTGGTTCCTTAGTTAATGGAGAATTTGGGCTAATGCCTAAGTTACCATACTCTCAAACTGGCACCTTTTCTCTTTTAAATTATGCAAGATTAAATTCATTCCTTCTTATTTTGTTTCAATATGCCTACCTTACTAATGTTTCAAAGTTAGCATATATGTAACCTGAATTTAGTTATTTAGTGATGAAGTTGCCCTGTGCTCACAAACAAAAGGTCCCCCAGCATTATGTCATTTTTTACTTAATGGTGTCCCCACTAACAGTCAGTTCAGTTCAGTCGCTCAGTTGTGTCCAACTCTTTGAGACCCCGTGGACTGCAGCAAACCAGGCTTCTCTGTCCATCACCAACTCCCAGAGTTTACTCAAACTCATGTCCATTGAGTCGGTGATGCCATCCAACAATTTCATCCTCTGTTGTCCCCTTCTCCTCCTGCCTTCAATCTTTCCTAGCATCAGGGTCTTTTCAAATGAGTCACCTCTTTGCATCAGGTGGCCAGAGTATTGGACTTTCAGCTTCAGAATCAGCACTTCCAATGAGTATTCAGGACTGATTTCCTTTAGGATGGACTGGTTGGATTTCCTTGCAGTCCAAGGGACTCTCGTGAGTCTTCTCCAATGCACAGTTCAAAAGCATCAATTCTTCAGCGCTCAGCTTTCTTTATAGTCCAACTCTCACATCCATACATGACTACTGGAAAAACCATAGCCTTGACTAGATGGACCTTTGTTGGTAAAGTAATGTCTCCGCTTTGTAATATGCTATCTAGGTTGGTCATAACTTTTCTTCCAAGGAGTAAGCATCTTTCTATTTCATGGCTGCAATCACCATCTGCAGTGATTTTGTAGCCCAAAAAAGTAAAGTCTGCCACTGTTTCCACTGTTTTTCCATCTATTTGCCATGAAGTGTTGGGACCAGATGCCATGATCTTTGTTTTCTGAATGTTGAGCTTTAAGACAACTTTTTCACTCTTCTCTTTCACTTTCATCAAGAGGCTCTTTAGTTCTTCTTCACTTTCTGCCATAAGGGTGATGTCATCTGCATATCTGAGGTTATTGATATTTCTCCTGGCAATCTTGATTCCAGCTTCTGCTTCATCCACCGTGGCATTTCGCATGATGTACTCTGCATATAAGTTAAATAAGCAAGATAACAATATACAGCCTTGACGTACTCCTTTTCCTACTTGGAACCAGTCTGTTGTTCCATGTCCAGTTCTAACTGTTGCTTCCTGGCCTGCATACAGATTTCTCAGAAGGCCTGCATACAGATTTCTCTGGTGACCTGGTATTCCTATCTCTTTCAGAATTTTCCACAGTTTATTGTGATCTGCACAGTCAAAGGCTCTGGCATAGTCAATAAAGCAGAAATAGATGTTTTTCTGGAACTCCCATGATCCAGCAGATGTTGGCAATTCGATCTCTGGTTCCTCTGCCTTTTCTAAAACCAGCTTGAACCTCTGGAATTTCACAGTTCACATATTGTTGAAGCCTGGCTTGGAGAATTTTGAGCATAACTTTGCTAGTGTGTGTGATGAGTGCAATTGTGTGGTAGTTTAAACATTCTTTGGCATTGTCTTTCTTTGGAATTGGAATGAAAACTGACCTTTTCCAGTCCTGTGGCCACTACTGAGTTTTCCAAAGTCGCTGGCATATTGAGTGCAGCATTTTCACAGCATCATCTTTCAGGATTTGAAATAGCTCAACTGGAATTCCATCACCTCCACTAGCTTTGTTCGTAGTGATGCTTCCTAAGGCCCGCTTGACTACACATTCCAGGATGTCTGGCTCTAGGTGAGTGATCATACCATCATGATTATCTGGGTTGTGAAGATCTTTTTTGCATAGTTCTTTTGTGTATTCTTGCCACCTCTTCTTAATATCTTCTGCTTCTGTTAGGTCCGTACCATTTCTGTCTTTTATTGAGCCCATCTTTGCATAAAATGTTCCCTTGGTGTCTCTAATTTTCTTGAAGAGATCTCTAGTCTTTCCCATTCTGTTGTTTTCCTCTATTTCTTTGCACTGATCACTGAGGAAGGCTTTCTTATTTCTCCTTGCTATTCTTTGGAACTCTGCATTCAAATGAGTATATCTTTCCTTTTCTCCTTTGCTCTTGGCTTCTCTTCTCCCCACCCGCCCCGCAACCCACCCGGCTACTCTTTTCACAGCTATTTGTAAGGTCTCCTTAGACAGCAGTTTGCTTTTTTGCATTTCTTTTTCTTGGGGATGGTCTTGCTCTCTGTCTCCTGTATAATGTCATGAACCTCCGTCCATAATTCATCAGGCACTCTCTCAGATCTAGTCCCTTAAATCTATTTCTCACTTCTACTGTATAATCGTTAGGGATTTGATTTAGGTCATACCTGAATGGTCTAGTCATTTTCCCTACTCAAGATCTAGGGATTTTTCTTCTTACTTCGTAGTTTTGAGAATATACTTTTCCCTTCATTACCTTTGCTTCTTTATTGTCTTCCACGTATCCCTGTTAGCCAGTTAGAACACAAAATACATTTTAAAGCATAATCTCTTTTTTCTACTTAATGTAGCTTAGCATGCTGGTCCAGTCCCCTCTTAGACTACTCAGAGTTTTTCTAATATGTACAGCAGTATTGATACGTGCAATGTATGATTTTGTTTGGTTTTATATATACACTTATCCCTTGAATGATTGAAAGCAAAAGTGACAGTCGCTCAGTTGTGTCTGACTCTTTGCGACCCTATGGCCTGTACCCTGCCAGGCTTCTCTGTCCATGGGATTCTCCAGGCAAGAATACCTGAGTGGGTATCCATTTCCTTCTCCAGGGGATCTTTGCGACCCAGGGATCAAACATGGGTCTCCTGCATTGCACACAGATTCTTTACTGTCTGAACCACCAGGGAGCCCTGTGAATGATTAAGAGTATTTTCCTTCGTTAAGTTTTATAATTGAAGTTGTTCTTTAGCAATGTGCAAAATCCAGTGCTGTCAAAGTTCTAGAAGAGAATTTAGGTATATGCTGCTGTGGCCTCAGTGAGTGGGTAGTAACATAGCTTCATATACCTTCAGGGAATATTTTTCATGTCTACATGTCTTCATGAAGTTTTCCCAACACTCTGGTACATCATCCAGGGGAGGGGAAAGCAGGCAATTCATTTCATTTTACATGCAGAGAGAGAATAATCTTTTAACTCAATTAGAAAATAAGAATTGGTTCTGAAAGAAGCTTTGAAGTAATAGAAAATTGTCATCCAAAGAGAATTCATGTAGTTAGTTAAAAAAAATAGGTTAAGAATTTTTAGTAATTGTTATTTTGTTGTTGTTGTTACATAGGAGGCAATAGTTTTAAAATATGGCCAATTTTCACATGTATTTTGAGGGATATGGTACCTAAGAGGTTTTTCTCAAAAATTCCTATTTCATTATTTTGATAATTTAGAAACTTTTTCCCATGAGCATTATAAGTTTATTCCTGTCTTACAACATGTGTGTCTTCCTATGTCTGGAAAATTCGCCTTCTAAATTTTTCCATGTCTGGCTCATTTCAACCTGAGCATCATCTCTCCTGAGGGCCTTCCTTTATACACTGTCTCAAACAGTGCCTCCACCTTCCCAGCCTGTAACACCTAGTTTTATTTTCTTTGATGTATTTATCACCATCTAAAATTAGTTTGTTCATTTACCGACTTGTCTCTTTCTGTATTAAAATGTTGGCTCTCTGAGAGGAGAGATCTTGCCTTCCCTATTGTCTGTCTATCTCTACTACTTAGAACATTTCCTTTCATATAGTAGGCCTTAAGGATAATTTATGTGGTTGGAAGGATGAATAAATGAAAGTATGCCTAAGGTGTGATTTGTAGGAATATCTGATAGGCTAATGTGTATAGTGAATCACCAAGAAGGAATATGAGTAACTTTACCCAAATTTATTTCGCTGTATAGAACTACTTTTTCTTTAAACATTTACCTGTATCAGACGTCCACAGAAGACATTTTGGAAATGTGACTGATATACTAATATATTTGGAGAAGGCAATGGCACCCCACTCCAGTACTCTTGCCTGGAAAATCCCATGGACGGAAGAGCCTGGTAGGCTGCAGTCCATGGGGTCGCTAAGAGTCGGACACGACTGAGCGACTTCACTTTCACTTTTCACTTTTATGCATTGGAGAAGGACATGGCAACCCACTCCAGTGTTCTTGCCTGGAGAATCCCAGGGACAGGGGAGCCTGGTGGGCTGCCGTCTATGGGGTCGCACAGAGTCGGACACAACTGAAGCGACTTAGCAGCAGCAGCAGTACTGATATATTAATTTTTTTCTTTTATATTATAATAATATCAAATTTATATGCAAATTATAAGAATGATACAGATAATTTTTCCTGAATCACTTGAGAGTAAGTTGCTGACATTATACTGCATCACCACTGAATACTCTAGAGTGCATTTCCTACAAAGACTTTCTGCCACATAATCAGGATAAAATAATCACAATCAGGAATTCAATTGGTTGTTTGGTTGCTACCATCTAACCTACAACCTACAATTGGTTGATTGGTTACTGCCATCTAACATACAACCCTATTCAAGTCATACCAGTTGTTCTGGAATTTAGTGGTGAACATCCCTAGAAAGGAGAGAGTAGGCACCCTCAAAATTTGTATGTCTTTCCTTTCAAATCTTTGGCTGATTACTTAGGTTCACATGTGGAGGAGTCTCCATAGGGCCTAGTGGAAGGTAATAGCAGACATGAGAAGTTTTTGAGGGTATATTTCAAATTTGAAGTTTGAGTTCTACCAAACACAGCAGAATAAAGCATTCAGAAAAAGACTATTTCAAAGAATGCAGGGTAGATTATAAGAGGATAATAGATCACTGCATTAGGAAAGAGTAAGGCCATGTAAGTTCTCATTTCAGTTTTGTCACTAACCAACACTTCCCCATGGGAAATCACTTAACTTCTCTCTCACAAAGTACTTTTCTAGGTTATCACTATTTGTATATCTGTAAGTTCAATTTCTTTTCATATTCAAATTTCAAAATAAAATAGGCATTGATTGCATTTTTCTTCTTTAAAAACTCATAATGGGAACAAGAATAACTGATTTTGCCACTGTTTTTGTGATACTGGGCTTTGAACAAACTCTGGGAAATAGTGAAAGAAGAAGCTGGCATCTTGCAGTCCATGGGGTTGTAGAGAGTCGGACCTGACTTTAGTGCTATATATATATTTCTTGGTAATATTTCTCCTACATGACACTCATCATTGTTATACACCACTTGAAGTGATAGATATAAACACTGTAAGAATACTGGATATTGTTTTCATCATGAATAACCTAACTATGTCAGAGTTAGATATTGTTTGATGTTGCACAAAAGTGTCCTTTTTAAAATGTGCCTTTGTTGTCTTAAAATCTATTGAAAGGTTCAATTCTACAGTATGTAAGTGCAATCTGGAATCATTTAAAAGTTTTCACATTATCTTTTTCTTTCTTAACTCTTCTAGTTATTTTCCTTGTATTTAGTGTTATAGAAGAAGCAAATGAGGGGTTGGGCCTGTTTAAACATACATGTAATAGGTGCTCTAGAGTCAGAAATAGATAGGAATTTATTATTTTAATCTTAAGTGATATTTTGTATGCCAAATTATAAATATATTTTATACTTAAACCTAAAGTAAAACTGCAAAATGGCTAGAGAAATTTTTGTAATTGGAGATAAATACACTCATATTTGACAGAGGCTGTATCAAAGTTGGATATTGTCACTTAGAATTGAATTTTTATGAAGGTGAAGTAGAATTTTATGTTTCATATTCTTTTATTTGTAGCCAAAAATAGAAATATATGAAGACAATCAAATGAGTCTTAGAAAGCTTCAAATGCATCAGTACTGGTTTGATTCATATAAGTTGCTTGATTCTTGGGTATGTCATGGATAGTTCTTGAGTGTGTAAGATTCTATCCATGTCACTTCCTAAGTAAGAAAGTTACTTCTTAAACAAATAAGTCCAATTTTAACTATTGAGTAAGGGTAAAATTAAGAATATCCTAAATGAAAGAAAATGTCCAATATATTTAAAACTAGTTTACCTCTCCAGTTTAGCTCTATTTTGTGCTGTTCTCTTGCAGTAAACACCACTATCTTCAGGAAATAAGGAATGAGAGGCAAGGAAGAAAGGACATTCATTCATCCTGGAAGGAACCAAAGCACTTTGAAATTTAAAGGAATGTAATTATAGCTGCTAAAACCACCTTTGTCACCGAAATGGATGAAGTACTTCAAATTTAAATGGTAACCAGAATTCTCGTATTATGTTTCCACCAAGAACGTTAGATCACTTGAAAGGATTTTTTTTTTAACTTTAAATATTTACCTTAACAAATACCAAAGTGCAGATAGCTGATAATTTTATAACTTATATAGCATAGTTAGGATTTTATTTTCTCTTTTAATGCTTGACCCTGATATTAGCCAAAAGAATTATTGTTTTTTCCCCCAGGTTATCAACTTCTTAACATAGAAACAAATAAGCTTATTTGAGTAAGAATATGGCATAGTATTAGTATACTTACAGGTCTGTCCTTTGCCAAATATTTTTTTCCTTTCATAAAAGCAACTCGGACAACATAAATGGTAGTATTCTATCACATGTGAAATTGTTTTATAATCTTATTTTCTGAACTTTATTTCATATTGTTTTTTTAGTTTCCTTATGTGACATCTGGTCTCTTGATCTTTTTCCTTTCATATCTGACATCTTATTTTAATTTAATCTTTATTTTATCCTCTCCCCCTCCTTCTCAGGAATTTAGGGTTATAAAAGACACCAGGTTTTAAGTATTCTGTCATTAAAAAAACAAAAAAAAGACACAAGGATCCAAAATGGAAAAGGAGAGAGAAGTTTGAAAAAATTATAGAATTATTTCTTATTGTGAAATCACAGTGATTGTTACATTGTAAGTAGAGTGGAAAGCAATTATACAAAGACTTAAAATTCTTTGTCAGTCTTCTCAAATCTCCTTTATCTTAGACCAAAATTGTTTCAACACATGTTTTGTAAAAACTTAAATGTTTGCAACTTTAATGGCATCCTAGTGAACAATTAGAACTTTTATTCATTGGAAAAGTCTATTAATTTGGTTTTGAGGGATAACCATTTGTTTACTTGAGTCATTGTGTCTTGGTAGTGAATGAATGCAGTTGAGTAAAACTAGGTCCTTACTGTGAAATCAGAACATGTGAAAAATCAAATACAGTCCTAATCAATGACTAATCCAAATAATTCTAAGGAATGTAGGACCTATTATTTCAGGAAAATGATTTATATTGGTAAGTGTAACCCAGGATAAGTAGTATGTATGGAATGTTCCCTGTGCTAACATTAACCTAGATAGGAAATACCTTAGCATTGATTTTTTTAAAATTATCCAATTATTGGTTAAACTTCTACTTATGGCACAGTCAGGAATTTCCATATGCTTGTCACTATCTCCCAGCATTTAGTGTCTTTAAAATATTGAACAAATTCTTTCTAGTCCTCAACTATTAAAAAATTATACAAAGTTGAAGAAAGTAACCTTTGAAACGTAGCAAAACTTAAAGTGCTGAATATTCAGTTATACAAGCAAATAGTACATAGAAAGTCACTGGGGAATTCCCTGGAGGTCCAGTGCTTAGGACTCAGCACTTTCACTGCCCTGGGCCTGGGTTCTATCCCTGGTCAAGGACCCAAGATCCCGCAAGCCACGTGGTACAGCTAAAAGAAAAAAGAAAGTCAGCAAACTTCCATGTCTTCTCCACTAATGATCTAAGTTTTCTTTATCCATTTGATTGTATCTGATTCTATAACCTCGTATAACCACAGCTTCATTAATGAACCCAAAACAAACAATATTGTCAAAGTTTTTATTGTGATACATTTACCACTCCTTACCAAACATTTATTTCCGTTTAAATTCATCTCTCAGTGATTTGGAGAGCTTCCCTTGTGGGTCAGATGGTCATGAATGTGCCTATAATCCAGGAGACCCGAGCTCGATCGCTGGGTGGAGAAGATTCCCTGGAGAAGGAAATGGCAACCCATTCCAGTATTCATGCCTGGAGAATTCCATGGACGGAGGAGCCTGCTGGGGTGCGGTCCATGGGTTCGCAGAGTCAGACACGACTGAGTGACTAACCCTCCCTTTCACAGTGATTTTTGGTAACCATGGATAGGATCATTGAAATCCACAGGGAGTGGCTTTTTCTAATCAATAATTTCACTTTTTTCACTACCAAATTTGTTTTTTAGGGTCATAATATTAACAAGGATCAAATTAAATTAGAACTTGACCTCTCTACAAAATAAAAATATTGCCTTCATTCTCCCATCAAGGCCAGTTCAGAAGTCATGTAATTCACATGCATGAGACTACCTGAATTACATATTACTTATTTTTTCTGGTCCCATCTAAGCTGAGTGCACTGAGTGCCTCCAGAATCCTAAATCTATTGTGGCTTTTGATGAGGGAATGGAATCAGGCTTCTGACTGTGCAACTGACAGAACTTCTAAATTAGAAATTCACATTTCTAACTGTACAAACTATCATGGCCACCCTGAATAGGCTAAAATTTAAAAGATAATGTTCTAGCTATGTTAAAGTTGAATTGAACACCCAGTTTTATCTAAGTTCATTAGCTTAAAATTATGATTCTTGGAGATAGGGTATATTCTTGCAGATGGTAAGACCACTGCAAATAATGTATCTATAAAGAATCTTAAACTCATAAAGCTTAATAGGCTCCTTTTAGGACAATTGTCCTTATGGAGGGAAGCCTAGGTATAATTTGCCCAGACAAATAGGAATTTAACATAATAGTAATTAATGTGTACTGAGTGATTACCATACGTGAAGCATTGGGATTAGTGTTTAATATGCATTACCTGAGGCTTCACCACTCTATTTGACATAGGTCATATTATTAAATATCTCCATCTTACATATGAGTAAACATATTCTCAAAGAAGTTATTTAAATTGCCCTTCATCAAGTTGCTAGTTCAATGTAGAGTCAGCTCCATAACCTGAACTCTTAACCAGGAGTTTGTTCTAGTTTATAAACATTCAATACTTCAAAACTTCAAATGTTAAAATTTTTATTTACCCAGTGGCAGATAAGGAGAGGTCTTATTATTAGCAGCATTCTCATTTCAGTTTTGTGAAATTATGTTCCCTTAAGATACTATTTTTCTTTTACAACATCAATTTTATTCTGTCTGTGGTTTCTCATTGTTCTGATTATGTTCTTAAAGTAGTAGTTATTATTTAATAGAAAAGATACTTGAAGATGACATCATTAGACCCACATTTATCTGAGATAGAGACAGAGGACAGAGAAGGGAAACATAGGTGAGGAAAAAATGTAAAACTGGCCTGTTTGCTCAGCTGTCCTCCCTTAAAGTCTTATGTGCCTTTCTCTTTATCCTAAGAAAATTCTTCATTGTTTTTCAGTCTCAGTAGCTGATACTGTTACTAAAAACAAAAATAGTAGTGAATTTGGAGACGAGTTCATCTTGAAATTTTATTTTATATTGGAGCATAGTTTATTAACAGTATAGTTTCAGGTGTACAGCAAAGTGATTCAGTTACACATATACATGTATCTGTTCTTTTTCAGGTTATTTTCCCATTTATGTTATTACAGAATATTGATCAGAGTTTCCTGTGCTATAGTACCTCCTTGTTGGTTATCTATTTCAATATAGTAGTGGCATACATTTTCTGTTAAATTCATATATAGTCTTTTTCAAATAGGTAGTTGTTATTCTAATTGTAGAAAACGTCCCTGATAGCTCAGTTGGTAAAGAATCCATCTGTAATGCAGGAGATCCCAGGTCAATTCCTGAGATGGGAAGATCCACTGGAGAAGGGATAGGATACCCACTCCAGTATCCTAGGGCTTCCCTTGTGGCCCAGCTGGTAAAGAATCTGCCCACAATGCAGGAGACCTAGGTTCAGTCCCTGGGTTGGGAAGATCCTCTGGAGAAGGGAAAGGTGAAATAGTTTTTCATGTCTTTGCCCAGTTTTGAACTGATTGTTTTAACTGTTGAGTTCTGAGAGTCCTTAAGTATTCTTACCCACTCCAGTATTCTGGCCTGGAGAATTCCTGGACTGTATACGCCATGGGGTTGCAAAGAGTCAGACAGGACTGAGCACTTTCACTAAGTACATTAACCTATTATCAAGGTTTAAGATGATAAAACTTATCAAGACTCAACATATTAAAGATATCAGTTCAGTTCAGTTCAGTCACTCAATCATGTCCCACTCTTTGCAACCCCATGAATCACAGCACACCAGGCCTCCCTGTTCATCACCAACTCCCGGAGTTTACCCAAACTCATGTCCATAGAGTCGGTGATGCCATCCAGCCATCTCATCCTCTGTCGTGACCTTCTCCTCCTGCCCCCAATCCTTCCCAGCATCAGAGTCTTTTCAATGAGTCAATTCTTTGCATGAGGTGGCCAAAGTACTGGAGTTTCAGCTTCAGCATCAGTCCTTCCAAAGAACACCCAGGACTGATCTCCTTTAGAATGAACTAGTTGGATCTCCTTGCAGTCCAAGGGACTTTCAAGAGTCTTCTCCAATACCACAGTTCAAAAACATCAATTCTTTGGCACTCAGCTTTCTTAACAGTCCATCTCTCACATCCATACAAATACAGATTTCTCAAGAGGCAGGTCAGGTGGTCTGGTATTCCCATCTCTTAAAGAATTTTCTACAGTTTATTTTGATCCACACAGTCAAAGGCTTTGGCATAGTCAATAAAGCAGAAATCAGTTCTCCCTAAATTGATGTATAGGCTTAAGTCAACTCCTAAAATCCTGGCAAAATTTTTTTAATTTATGTGGAAAGGCAAAGAAATTTTAACAGCTAAAATGACTTTGGAAAAGAAGGAAAATGGAAAGAACCACTCTACCCAATTGCAAAACTTACATGGCCACAAGACGCAAGACTGGTATTAGCAGTAGGATAGACACATAAATCAGTAACAGAATAGATAACCCAGAAATAGCCCCACACAAGTATAGCTGGCTGATTTTTTTTTTAATGAAAGTATAATGGCAATTCAATGGAGAATGGACTGTCTTTTTATCAAATAATGCAGGAGCAGCATGGCACTAGTGGTAAAAATATCCTCCTGTCTTATACAGGAGACACAAGAGAGGCGGGTTCATCCCTGGGTCAGAAAGATCTTCTTTAGTAGGAAATGGCACCTCACTCCAGTATTCTTGCCTAGAAAATTCCATAGGCAGAGGAGCCTTGTGGGCTACAGTCCATGGGGCTGCAAAGAGCTGGACATGACTGAGCAACTGAGCACAATTGAATATTCATAGAAAAGAAAAAAAAAAGCCTAATTCTCACCTTATACAAAAATTAACTGAAATGAATCATAGATTTAAATGTAAAACTAGAAAAAATTTTAGAAGTTTTATGTAGGAGAAAATCTTTTTTTGTTTTTTTTAATTGGGGGGAAATTGCTTTACAATGTTGTGTTGGTTTCTGCCATACAACACAAATCAGCTATAATTATGCATATATCTCCTCCCTCTTGAGTTTATCCCTCTCCTCCTCCATCCCACCCCTCTAGGTCATCACAGAGCACCAGGATGGGCTCCCTGTGAGAAAATCTTCAGGATCTGGAGATGAGTGAAGAATAGTTAGGACAGCAAAGCATAACCATAAAAGAAAGAAAAATGGATAAGTCAGACTTGATCAAAATTTAAAACTTGCTCTGTAGAAGACCTCATTAAAAGGATGAGAAGACAAAAGAGTCATAGGTAGAATACTTAAGAACCCTCAAAACTCAACAGTTAAAGCAATCAATTCAAAAATGGGCAAAAGACATGAAGAACTACTTCACCAAAGAGGATATACTCTTAATAGTATTGGCAGAGAAGCGCATTGAAGGTATTCAATATCACTTGCTATTAGGGAAATGAAAATTAATGCCATGATTAGTTATCACTGTATACTTGTTAGAATAGCCAAAATAAAAAATAATACTTAATACTGATGAGGATACAAAGAAACTAGATCTTTCATGTATTACTGGTAGGAATATAAAACAGAACAGACACTGAAAAATAACTTGGTAGTTTCTTTTAAAACTAAATGTACACTTACCATATGACCCAGCAATCCCACTGTTGGGCATTACACCCAGTAAAATGAGAACTTAGGTTCACACAAAAACATGTACCTATTGTTCATACCAGCTTTATTTGTAATAGCCATGGATTGTACCAACCAACATGTCCTACTATAGGTAAATGGCTAAACAAACTGTGGTACATCCATACTATAGAGTACAATAACAGCAGTAAAAAGGAATGATCTGCTGATATATATCACAGCTTGGATGGATCTCAAGGACTGAAGGCCACATGATGTGTGTGTGATTCCATTTATATGACATTCTCAAAATGACACAATTATGATGATGGAGAACAGACATTTGTTGCCAGGGATTTGGGAAGGTTGGGTGTGACTATAAAGAGATAGCAGCAAGGAATATCTTTGCAGTGATGGAATAGTTTGTATCTTGATTGTGATAGCTAGAGTAATCCACATGTGTCATGAAATGACATTGAATATACATACACTGTACCCATGTCAGTTTCCTGGTCTTGATATTGTATTATATTTATATAAGATGTGACTATTGGGGCAAACTTTCAAGGGTGAATGGGGCTTCTCTGTACTATCTTTGCAACTTCCGGTAACTCTTCTGTTTCAAAATAAAAAGTTAAAAAAAAAACCTATTTTAATTAATATGTATGGTCCAGAAAATTCAGTCCTGTAAAATGCAACATTATGCTGCTGCTGCTGCTAAGTCACTTCAGTCATGTCCGACTCTGTGCGACCCCATAGACGTTATGCTGCTGCTGCTGCTGCTGCTAAGTCGCTTCAGTCGTGTCCGACTCTGTGCGACCCCACAGATGGCAGCCCACTGGGCTCCGCCATCCCTGGGATTCTCCAGGCAAGAACACTGGAGTGGGTTGCCATTTCCTTCTCCAATGCATGAAAGTGAAAAGTCAAAGTGAAGTTGCTCAGTCGTGTCTGACTCAGCGACCCCATGGACTGCATACTTGTGGATTAATGAAATGACTCGGTTGAGCTACACTAGCACCTGATTAGAAGCTCTGAGGGTCCGGCTTTGAGCTCCAAATCTACCCCCACCCCCAACCTCCCCATCCCATCTGGTGGCAGTTGTCTGCTTTGGTTTGAATATTGCCAAGGGCATTTCTAGGTCTTATGGCTGGCTGGTGGGCTCCCGGGACAATCCCATTGATTCAAAGAATCTCCCAGTTAACAACTGTTTTATGAGCCACATCTAGGGAGATTGATCCAAGAAAGTACTAGGGGAGCTGAGATCTACCCTCCTGCTTCCTTGGGTTCCTGGGAGGGATTGCTGGCTATTTTTTACCAAGTTCTCTCTCCCCTCCATTGTATCATACTATCCCTCTTCCACCATAGGAACTATAAACAGCCTTATTTGAGAACAAAGGTTGAATCAACTGTTACAGCTAAGTGCATATTATCCAAACATGTATATGATAAAATGTTCCCCTTTTTGTAACAGTTTTCAGTCCAAGGTTTAGTGTATCTTATGTTTCTGAGATTTTGCTTATGTCCTTTGTAAAAAGCTATTGAGCCAAGCTTCCAATAATATGAGGAAAAGTAAAAGAAGAACCAGAAAAGTTATGTTATCCTTGCTTTCTAAACTAAAGGGCATAAAATTTGAAATGATCCTGCAGATTCTTTTGGAAAGAATATTAAGCAATCATCTGGGTTATACCCCTACCATATAGTGGGACAATCAACATATCTGACTGATGGAGTAATTTCATGCCATTTTACATACTGACTTCATTCATAATCATTTCATCACATATTTACTTGGGGAAAATATTTGCAATAGATAAAAAATTTTAATTTACTTTGTGCTAACATTAAGTTTAAGTGATTTGTGTATATTCTCTCTCTGTTGGCTGTGAGGGTACATGGGATACAGAGAAGAGTAGATGCAGGGGCCGGCATCTGCTCTCTAACAGAGCAGACAAACACGTACGTAGCAGTGTTCAAGAGCTTAATGGGAATATGAGGACAGAGCTGTGACAGTGCTTCTTCTCTTTGGGAAGGGTGAGGAAAGACTTCCCAAAACACAGATGAATCCTACTGCTGAACGTTACTGGTCGGTAGGATTTTACTGCCAGGGAACAAGCTAGAGGAAAAGAGTATTCCTGTTCTAGGCAAAAGGAATAACATGTGCAGAGATTTACTTCCTTTAGAAGAAAAAAAGACATAGACTTTTCAAGTTGAAGAGGTTATCCAAGGTATTTTATTTTGACCTCCTTCCATTAAATGGAAGCTCTTGAAGGCAAATCTATTTATCCAGTATTTCTCAGAAATTACAGTATCACTTGAAATATTCTTTGAAATACAAGTGAACTATGTAGTTCAAAATGCATTTTGGTCAGATATTACTCTATTCCACAAAAGAAGGTTCTTCCTTGTGTTTTCTTTGTTTAGAAATCTGCTTTACTTTCAAGCTAAAATGTAATTAGGCATTATTTCTATTTCTCTTAAAATTTTTTATTATTAAAAATTCTAACAATTCAGAAAAATTCAGAATAATATTAAAAACATCATTATCTTACTACCAAGAATTAATTGAATGCTAACATTTTCCCTTTTTTTTTTTTTAAAGAAATAAAACAATTTAGGAACAATTGAAATCCTCTTTGTATCTTTCTCCAATCTTATTCTTGTCATCCTTTTCTGGAGAAAATGCTGTGAGGTTGATGAATATATATTCTTATGTATGTACCCATAAACAACATGAAATGTAAATAATGATATAATAGATGTACTTTTTCCATCTTTCATGATGTGTGGTATTCATTTAAATGCATGTTTTCATATGAACTCAAAATAAAACATAGCACAGGTAAGTTGACAACATACTATAGTCAATAGTAGAGATTTCTCAAGCCTCTCCTGCCTTCCAAGATGGCCTACACTCTGTCTATGGAGTGTGTTTCTTTAGATAAACCTTCTTTCACTTAAAAAAAAAAATAGTGGGGATTTGCTGTTGTGTTATGACTTTGTCCTCCTGTGTTCTCTTCTTAATACCTAAAGTACCACTGTCTTCTAGTTAATTCTGCGTTGTGTTTTGAAAGAATGTAATTCTTTCATTCCGTAGGTTTTCAAATGTATTTTTAAAGACTTTTGTTGGGAAAACAGTTATTTCTGTGGGCTTATATCTCTCACATTAACTCTTTTAATTCTTCACTACTGAGATCACTGTAGCAGAAATACTCTGTAGTAGAGTCAGATGACGAAGAAATGACTATACCATGTGGTAGGAAGTCTCCCTTCACACATGTATTGCTGGCAAGACAACCATACTAGGTAGTAAGAAGTCATTCATGATGTGGGAAGAGTTAGCCTCTGAAAATGCCATGACAAGACAATCCAGAAAGAGGATGTTTATCTGAACTTCTAAAAGAGCTTAGAAGGCCTTTCACCAAGGACCTGGCCATGGCATAAGGGATGATAGAGGAAGAGATAGAAATCTTATCGTGAAAGAAAGGATTGCTATAGGTGTTGAGAACACATTTTTTACCCTTTGATTCTTTGTACCAAGTGTAATTAGCAGTAAATGTTTTAAGTTCATGACAGTCAGCTAGGATACCACTAAACATATGTGGCAATTGAAGAGCATGATAAATACAAAGCATCTCCTTGTTTCTGTTACTCACCTTCTTATAAGGGTGAGAAACTAGAAATCTGCACAAATGCTTGTACTAGGCAAGCCAGTTAGTCCTAACCTCACTGGTGTTTTAATTCTGAATTAATGGTCCCCGAAGAAGGGAATGGCAAACCACTTCAGTGTTCTTGCCTTGAGAACCCCATGAACAGTATGAACAGGCAAAATGATAGGATACTGAAAGAGGAACTCCACAGGTCAGTAGGTGCCCAGTATGCTACTGGAGATCAGTGGAGAAATAACTCCAGAAAGAATGAAGGGATGGAGCCAAAGCAAAAACAATACCCAGGTGTGGATGTGACTGGTGATAGAAGCAAGGTCCGATGCTGTAAAGAGCAATATTGCATAGGAACCTGGAATGTCAGGTCCATGAATCAAGGCAAATTGGAAGTGGTCAAACAAGAGATGGCAAGAGTGAACGTCGACATTCTAGGTATCAGCAAACTAAAATGGACTGGAATGGGTGAATTTAACTCAGATGACCATTATATCTACTACTGTGGGCAGGAATCCCTTAGAAGAAATGGAGTAGCCATCATGGTCAACAAAAGAGTCCGAAATGCAGTACTTGGATGCAATCTCAAAAACGACAGAATGATCTCTGTTCGTTTCCAAGGCAAACCATTCAATATCACGGTAATCCAAGTCTATGCCCCAACCAGTAATGCTGAAGAAGCTGAAGTTGAACGATTTTATGAAGACCTACAAGACCTTTTAGAACTAACACCCAAAAAAGATGTCCTTTTCATTATAGGGGACTGGAATGCAAAAGTAGGAAACTTGGATGTAATCTCAAAAACGACAGAATGATCTCTGTTCGTTTCCAAGGCAAACCATTCAATATCACAGTAATCCAAGCCTATTCCCCATCCAGTAATGATGAAGAAGCTGAAGTTGAACAATTCTATGAAGACCTACAAGATCTTTTAGAACTAATACCCCCAAAAAATGTCCTTTTTATTATACGGAACTGGAATTCAAAAGTAGGAAGTCAAGAAATACCTGGGGTAACAGGCAAATTTGGCCTTGAAGTACAGAATGAAGCAGGGCAAAGGCTAATAGAGTTTTGCCACGAGAACACACTGGTCATAGCAAACACCCTTCAATAATACAAGAGAAGACTCTATTCATGGACATCACCGGATGGTCAACACTGAAATCAGATTGATTATATTCTTTGCAGCAAAAGATGGAGAAGCTCTATACAGTCAGCAAAAACAAGACTGGGAGCTGACTGTGGCTCAGATCATGAACTCCTTATTGCCAAATTCAGACTGAAATTGAAGAAATTAGAGAAAACCACTAGACCATTCAGGTATGACCTAAATCAAATTCCTTATGATTATACAGTGGAAGTGAGAAATACATTTATGGGACTAGATCTGATAGATAAAGTGCCTGATGAACTATGGATGGAGGTTCCTGACATTGTACAGGAGACAGGGATCAAGACCATCCCCATGGAAAAGAAATGCAAAAAAGCTAAATGACTGTCTGGGGAGGCCTTACAAATAGCTGTGAAAAGAAGAGAAGTGGAAAGCAAAGGAGAAAAGGAAAGATATAAGCATCTGAATGCAGAGCTCAAAAGAATAGCAAGGAGAGATAAGAAAGCCTTCCGCAGCAGTCAATGCAAAGAAATAGAGGAAAATAACAGAATGGGAAAGACTAGAGATCTCTTCAAGAAAATTAGAGATATCAAGGGAACATTTCATGCAAAGATGAGCTCGATAAAGGACAGAAATGGTATGGACCTAATAGAAGCAGAAGATATTAAGAAGAGGTGGCAAGAATACACAGAAGAACTGTACAAAAAAGATGTTCATGACCCAGATAATCACGATGGTGTGATCACTCACCTAGAGCCAGACATCCTGGAATGTGAAGTCAAGTAGGCCTTAGAAAGCATCACTACGAACAAAGCTAGTGGAGGTGATGGAATTCCAGTTGAGCTATTTCAAATCCTAAAAGATGATGCTATGAAAGTGCTGCACTCGATATGCCAGCAAATTTGGAAAACTCAGCAGTGGCCACAGGACTGGAAAAGGTCAGTTTTCACAGCAATCCCAAAGAAAGACAATGCCAAGGAATGCTCAAACTACCACACAATTGCACTCATCTCACACGCTAGTAAAGTAATGCTCAAAATTCTCCAAGCCAGGCTTCAGCAATACATGACCCGTGAACTTGCAGATGTTCAAACTGGTTTTAGAAAAGGCAGAGGAACCAGAGATCAAATTGCCAACATCCACTGGATCATGGAAAAAGTAATAGAGTTCCAGAAAAACATCTATTTCTATTGACTATGCCAAAGCCTTTGACTATGTGGATCACAACAAGCTGTAGAAAATTCTGAAAGAGATGGGAATACCAGACCACCAGACCTTCCTCTTGAGAAACCTATATGCAGGTCAGGAAGCAACAGTTAGAACTGGACATGGAACAACAGACTGGTTCCACATAGGAAAATGAATATGTCAAGGCTATATATTGTCACCCTGCTTATTTAACTTATATGCAGAGTACATCATGAAAAATGCTAGGCTGGAAAAAGCACAAGCTGGAATCAAGACTGCCGGGAGAAATATCAATAACTGCAGATATGCAGATGATACCACCCTTATGGCAGAAAGTGAAGAGGAACTCAAAAGCCTCTTGATGAAAGTGCAAGAGGAGGGTGAAAAAGTTGGCTTAAAGCTCAACATTCAGAAAACTAAGATCATGGCATCCAGTCCCATCACTTCATTGGCAATAGATGGGGAAACAGTAGAAACAGTGTCAGACTTTATTTTTTCAGTCCAAAATCACTGCAGATGGTGATTGCAGCCATGAAATTAAAATACACTTACTCCTTGGAAGGAAACTTATGACCAACCTAGATAGCATATTCAAAAGCAGAGACATTACTTTGCCAACAAAGGTTTGTCTAGTCATGGCTATGGTTTTTCCATTGGTCATGTATGGATGTGAGAGTTGGACTGTGAAGAAAGCTGAGTGCCAAAGAATTGATGCTTTTGAAATGTGGTGTTGAAGAAGACTCTTGAGAGTCCCTTGGACTGCAAGGAGATCCAACCAGTCCATTAAAGGAGATCATTCCTGGGTATTCATTGGAAGGACTGATGCTAAAGCTGAAACGCCAATACTTTGGCCAGCTCATGTGAAGAGTTGATTCATTGGAAAAGACTGATGCTGGGAGGGATTGGGGGCAGGAGAAGAAGGGGACGACAGAGGATGAGATGGCTGGATGGCATCACTGACTCGATGGACATTAGTTTGAGTAAACTCCAGGAATTGGTGATGGACAGGGAGGCCTGGCGTGCCGCGATTGATGGGGTTGCAAAGAGTCGCTCATAACTGAGCGACTGAACTGAACTGAAACATTAAAACAATCCAAGCTGATATGGTTATTGTTGCTCTTGTGACATTTTTTTTGGGGGGGGGGAGGGGTTTAGGCGGGAAGTCACAAACCGTTTCCTCCGTTTCATATGTGTGTCTGTATTGTACTGCCAGGCAAATACAAGTGACTCTGGTGGAAACTAGGAATTATAGACCTTGTTAGATTATACAGATTTAAACATTTTGAATTGCATGATTATCAGAACCTTTATTCCCATTCTCCATTTCAGATCCTTAAAGACTATTAAGAAAAAGATATTTTCAACTCATTCATGGTCTATTACTATGAGGTCAGGAGAAGTCTAATTGCAAAGATTATGGGATTTCAGTTGTAAGAAACTTAATTGCAAAAATAGGCCTCTAGCTTCAAAGAGTGTAGAAGGGAAAAAGTGCTCGGTATGGTGCTGCAAAGTCACAGGAAATGTTCTATAAAAAGATCTCGCTTTTGCCATATTTGACAAAATTTGATTTTTTGGAAGTTAGTTTTTTTGAGGTCTATATTACATGCAATAAAATTCACCCTTTTAGGTGCACATTTGCAAATCCATATAGTCACATAATTACCATAATAATAACAACAGATCATTTCCATCACATTTAAATGTTCCTGGGTCTTCCCTTATAGTCCAGTGGATAAGACTTCCTGCTCCAATGCAGGGGCCCAGGTTCCATTCCTGGTTGCAGAACCAAGATCCCACATACTGCAATTAAGTCCACATGCCTCAACCAAGAGCCTGCATGTCACAATGAAGATCCAGCACAGCCAAAACAAACAATAAAAATAAATAATATTTTTAAAAAGTAAATGTTGCCTTGTGCATCTTTGTAATCAATTTTCTCTCCTTACCTCCAGACTCTGGCAATCAGTAGTCTGCATCCTGTCCCTATTATTTTGCTATTAATATTATCAGAATATTATACAAATGGATTTATATAGTATTTTGATTCAGTGTCTGGTTCTTTCACAAAAGTCAGTGCATCTGAAATTTATCCATTTCTTTGCATACATAATAATTTTGTTTTATTGCTGAATTACATTTCATTATTTGACTGTAACTATATCTGCTGATCTGTTGTATAGTTGATGAACATTTGTGTTATTTTAAACTCTTGATGACTATTGATAAAGTTGTCATAAAATATGAATTCAGGCTTTTGTATGTATGTGTATTTTCATTATTTCTGGATAAGTGGAATTGCTTGGATGCACAGTTAGTGTATGTTTAAGCTGGTAAGAAACTGTCCACTATTTTCCAATGTGGCTGTGCTGTTTTTCATTGCCACCAAAGATTTACAAAGTTTCTGCTGCTCCATATTTTAGCAATACCTGATATTGGTACTTCCTTTTTTTTTTTTTACTATTCTTAGAGGCAAAGTGATATCTCACTGAAGTTCTAATTGAATTTTTCTAGTGACTAATTATGCTGAGCATCTTTTGACTTGTTTATTTGCCATCCATAGAGCTTATTTGATGAAGCATTTGTTCAAGTCTTTTCTCTGTTTTAAAATATCTTGTGGTTCATTTTCTTATTAATAAAATATTAATTAATTAATTATAATGGTTTATTTAGACATCTGGAAACCAGTTAGTTATCATCATATGTTTTTGTAAATATTTTCTGTCAGTGTGTGGTTTTTTGTTCATTTTTTACAGTATATTTTGAAGAGCAAAAGCTTTTAATTTTTATAATGTCCTATTTAACAAATCTTTCTTTTATAATTCATGTGTTTGTCTCCTAAGAGATCTTAAAGCTTTGCTTAACCCAAGATTTCAAAGAGCTAAGAAACATTAATATTTAATGGTTTAAGGTGAGTTTGTAAGGCATGGTGATCACGTATGCACAGCAGGCATGGAAGAGGCAAGCTCTGGAGTCTGGCCCTTGTCACCTCTTAGATGAAGAGAGAATGCAGTGGAACTGACCAGCTCACAGAGTCTGACTGCCTAGGAGTAAACAGACATACAGACACAGGGTTCAGAAAAACAGAGCAAGTTCATTTGCAATCCAGGTAATTGTCAGCAACAAGGGTCAGAGGACAGGTGGCTGGAAAGGGGGTGAGTGTTTTGAGGATCAATAGAGTTGAGATGTCATTACTCTGAAAATCTGCACCTTGGTGTCAAAAATCTAGTTAACATGATGATTGTTTCATTCATAACATGACAATATTAATTTATGAGAGAGAAAATCAAGAACCACAGGTTCCTGACTCTCTGTTCTGGGGAAGTTTAATTCCAGGAGAGCTGAGATGCAGTAGAAAAGCCTGTGATTTCCTTCTTTATATAAGATCATGGATCTTATAGAACTGCTTTGCAAAGAACCGTCTGCATCAGAGCCACCTGTGAGGTCATTTCATATGAAGATTTCTGGGCCTCAGCTCAGGCTTGTCAAAATTAGAAGTATTTGGAGGATGGCCAATAAGGCTCTGGACTTTTTATAAACTTTCCAGGAGACAGCTTAAAAAACTCTGGAAAACAGATATCAAACACCAAAGGACTGGGATGGAGGGGAGATATGAGGAGAGACAGCTGCACTTTCTCTACAATTCCTGCTTTTGAATGGATGGTTTGAGAAGCTGGAGACAGCTGATTCTAGAAGCAGAAAAATTCAGCAGTATTTCTGTAGAGGCAGAAAATGGAAAGGAAAACGAATATATCAATTGGTGATATGCTACATAATATGTAATATATTACAGATACATAAATAGGCAGATGGATAATTCAGGCAAAGTAATTTGTACCAATATGCTTCAGTTAATATGGAAATAATATAAATATAATCATCAGAACAACGTTTTAAGCGAAGAATTTAGGGTTTTGTTTTGAATAAACACTTTATTTCATCATTTGAAGTGGCAGCAATCACCTCTAATGACATATCAAAAATGCATTAGACATTTCACTTGTATATAATACTTGATTTCAATAACATGAAAATAAAGGCATTTAAGTAGCTGAAACCTGGGAAGTCATTTGATTATAGATGGGCATCTGCATTAATTTTTTATCTAAACTCCTAAAGATTATTTCTTGATTTTTCTCTCTTGTTTTAGGTATTGTGCAATGCTTATTTATCTCAAATTGATTTCTAATTCCCTGATAAAATGAATACAATGCAAGTGAAAATTTATTCTGCAAATATAAATAAAAATGGGAATAGAAGTAGGTCTTGCAGAATAAAACAGCAAGTTACTATTTAAATGGAAAATTGAAACAAACCATAGATGACTCTCTTGAAAGCAGAAAGCCATCAGGCCAGGCAGACTGGCTTCTGAGTTGCTTATGTCTATTTCACAAGTGACAAAGAGACCTTTGCCCTTGTGAACTGTTTTGTTTCTATGCTCTACTCCAGTAACTCGCCCAAAATGAAAAGCAGACTTTGGTTCTGTTATAGCATTCTTTAAAAAGAATAAGTCGTATTACTGCATATAAGTGAATTTCGTTTGGTTTGGTTTGGTTGCAGCAGAAGTTAACAAGGTGTCAGATGATCATCATGACCCCATTTTTATCTCAAGCAGACTAAATTCATAATGGAGAACAGAGCCTCTGTCTGCAGCTCAGTGAAACCAGATTGTGAAGCATTTCATAAGCTCAGCTGGTTCTGGGGGACAGAGCATCTCCTGTATCCTGACCATCATCTGGTAAGAACATTTCCACACTTGGTAACTCACATGAGCCTTGAGGTCACAGTGCTTTCACTCCCCACTAATCATATTCCCAACCTCTGCCTCCTCCACCGGAGTGTGGAGAATCTACATAAAGAAAGTGCCCTTTCAGCTGTAGCTTTTCTCCACACAGCACTACCGTGAGTTTGGAAAGAACTCAACTCTTCATCTCCCCTGGGCACACAGAACAGCAGAACAGGAGAGTGAAAGCTGCCAAAATGCTAATCATGGGGAAAAAAAAAAAAAATAACAAGATCCAGATGGGAAAGAATGGACAGATTTCATTTATCCTGGGAAACTTTACAGTATATCATTTGTGATGCATAATACACCCAGCCCTGGCCCTTTATAAACAAATACTACAGAGGCATATGCCACGAGATTATAAACAGAGTTGTCCGTAAATTTGATGGGACCATACACTCAATGTTGCAGAGATGACTGTGGCTTATTCAGCAGTATCCGGGGGCTACAGTCTGTTCTCTTGGCTGCTGATCAACTGTGTAATCTCAGCTCACCCATCAGGACAGAATCCCAGCGGACCAATTCACCCGAATGAAACTCAGAAGCATTTCACACCAGAGAAACTAGGGCTCATTTTGACTTGGCCCATGCTTGCGCTGGAAAACCTTGTTTAAGGCAGCCTGGTTTCTGAAGAGCTAGGAAAGCTCTTAACTTTTAGTGGGAAGAAGCAGTTTGTTTTAAAAAAGCAAAGATTCCTACAGCCCCCCTCCCAGTTCTCAAACTCAGCCCACCTCTACTGATTCTATAAATTTTTTTTAAACTGGAGTATAATTGATAACGGCTTCACACTCACCTTTTAAAAAGGTAAAAGGTAGGTCTGAAATAACAGCTCCAGGAAATACTCTGAAAATGCTAACCTAGGTAAATGGTTAGGTATCTGCATACGAGAGCATGAGAGATATTTCTAAGAGTCACTCTTTCAGCTTTATTTAGGAAGGAAATTGCTGTCCTCATTCTAGAGGAATATAATAGGGATGCGGTTGTTGTTCAGTCACTAAGTTGAGTCCAACTCTTTGAGACCTCATGGACTGCAACATGCCAGGCTTTCCTGTCCTTTACCAACTCCTGGAGTTTGCTCAAATTCATGTCCATTGAGCCAGTGATGCCATCCAACCATTTCATCCTCTGTTGCCTCCTTCTCCTCCTGCCCCAATCTTTCTCAGCATCAGAGCATCAGGGTCTTTTCCAATGAGTTGGTTCTTCTCATCAGGTGGCCAAAGTATTGGAGCTTCACCATCAGTCCTTCCACTGAGTATTCAGGGTTGATTTCCTTTAGGATTGACTGGTTTGATCTCCATGCAGTTCAAGGGACTCTCAAGAGTCTTGTCCAGCACCACAATTTGAAATGTAGTGTTGGAGAACAAGTGTGATAGGCTGTAACTAACCTTTGAGATCATTGGAATCTCTGTAACTAACCTTTGAGATCATTGATTGGCATACCCTCAGCAATGTATTGCAAACCACTGCTGCTGCTGCTGCTAAGTCGCTTCAGCTGTGTCCAACTCTGTGCGACCCCATAGACGGCAGCCCACCAGGCTCCCCCGTCCCTGGGATTCTCCAGGCAAGAACACTGGAGTGGGTTGCCATTTCCTTCTCCAATGCATGAGAGTGAAAAGTGAAAGTAAAGTCACTCAGTTATGTCTGACCCTCAGCGACCCCATGGACTGCAGCCTTCCAGGCTCCTCCGTCCATGAGATTTTCCAGGCAAGAATACTGGAGTGGGGTGCCATTGCCTTCTCCTAAATCCACTTAAAACAACAACAACAACAAGGCATGAAAGGGATTTTCAATGACCAATTTCTTTTTTTCCCCCTAGATTTCTTTCTTTCTTTTCTTTTCTTCTTCTTTTCTTTTCTTTCTTTTTTTTTTTTTTTTTGATGAGGACCATCTTTAAAGCCTTGGGAACTTCCCTGTAGCTCATACAGGAAAGAATCTGCTTGCAATGTGGGAGACCTGGGTTTGGTCCCTGGGTCAGGAAGATCCTCTGGAGAAGGGAATGGCAACCCACTCCAGTATTCTTGCCTGGAGAATCCCATGGACAGAGGAGCCTGGTGGGCTTCAGACCATGTGGTCACTAAGTGCCGGACACAACTGAGTGACTAAGCACAGCAGACATCTTTAAAATCTTAATTGAATTTGTGACAATATTGCTTTTGCCTTTTGTTTTGGTTTTTGGCTGCAAAGCATGTGAAATCCTAGCTCTCCAGCCAGGGATCAAACCTGTACCCCCTACACTGGAAGATGAAGTCTTAACCACTGGACCACCAGAGAAGTCCCTCAGTGACCAATTTCTTACACTTTATGTGTACCACTTCACCTCTGCACCCCTGACCTGTGGCTTCCATGCAGATAAATCTTGTGTGTGTTAATACCCAGAATCACTTCTGTCTGTCTTGACTGATTTAAGAAGAAGTAGAGCTGTTGGACCTTGAAGGAGCCAGACTTGGGATAAGTGAGTTGGACATCTGACTTCATGTAAATTACTTCAACACACCCTTGCAGATCAATCACTCTAAAACTCAAGGCCTATATGAAACTGTTTGCAAGTTGAAGTCTAACTTGGGAAAACAGGAGGTATTTGGAAATCCATCAGGCTAGATCACTGAGTCTGTTGCCCTTGATGGCAAAGAACACAGGGCAGAAAGTATCTGGTAGAAGGTGTGTACCACCTCTTCCCCAAGAAAAGTCAGAACTGATGTATTCATGAAAGCAAAAAAAAGATGGAATCACAGCAATATCTTGCATCTCTATACTATTTATGCTTTGATCATGCCTCTGCCACTTCAGTAATTTATGATTCAATTGTTTAGTTAAAAATGGTTCTTAGTCTTGCAATATCCCTTTATTGTACCTAATGTGTGCTGTGGTTTGAGCTAATAGAAGAAATTGCCTACTTAGTTGTCTTCTGACTCTCTGCTCTTGAGTCTTCAATCCTATGTGTGTGTGCTTGCTAAGTTGCTTCAGTGATGTCCGACTCTTTGTGACTGGAGCCTGCCAGGATCTTCTCTCTATGGGATTCCCTATGCAAGATTACTGCAGTGGGTTGCCATACCCTCCTCCAGGGAATCTTCCCAACTCAGAGTTCCAACCCACACCTCATTTGTCTCCTGCATTAGCAGATGGGTTCTTTACCACTCACACCACCTGGGAAGTCCATGCGCTTCCCTAGTGCTGATGGAGAAGATAGGATGCACTGGGTGCCTTGGTCTACATCCATATAGACCTATCTGAAACCTCAGCAAACAAAGCATAATAATCACATAGCATCATGATGCGTCCCTTCAAATTTTCTTGGCTTAGCCTTTTTGTTTTTTTTTTTCTGAAAATGTTCTATAAACAGTTATCAGAGCACATCACAGGAAAATCTAAATGTTAATAAATCTTGATATGTTTGTCGAGATCTACAATGGATATAATGTTTGTGTCCCCCCACCCCCACCAAAATTCATATGTTGAAACCTTAATCTCAGTGTGATAGTATTTGGAGGTGAGGCTTTGAGGAGATGATTATGTCTTGAGTGTGGAACTTCAAAAATGAGATAAATGCCCTTTTAAGAAGAGACCAGAGAGTTTACTAGCTCTCTTTCCACCGTGTGAGGACCTTAGGAGAAATCAGTAATCCACAGACTGGAAGGAGGCTCTGGCCCACCCCAGGCCTGCTGGCACCCTGGTCTCCCACTTTCAGGCTCCACATTCTGAGAAATAAATTTTTTGTTGATGTTTGTAAGCCATCTAATCTACAGTGCTTTGTTATAGCAGCCCAAACCGATTGAGACAAGACCTGAGTTTGTAACTGAGGCAAGAATTACTTGATGTCATTCTCTACAGTATTTCATTCAATATTCCCAAAGCTCTGAGGCTTACCAAATATCTTAACTTCTTCTTACATTACCTTAATTCTCCCTTTGAGCCTGCTTCCTTGTTGGTGGAAAAAGTGAAGTGGTTGGAATAGGGATAAGAGAGTTTCCTTATCCCTATTTTCTCTCTATGGCATCTAAATTCCAGAGATTTCATGATGTCTTGCTTGGGGATGAGGAGCATCTGATTCTTACTTATTATCACTGCAGGCTGACATCTCTTGAGCCATATTTCATCTCACATACTCCGTAGATTCCAACTACGGAGATTCCAACTAGATTCCAACTCATTCCAACTCATGGGGATGTCCCCTGCTTCTGACTACAACAACCCCTCAGGTCCAGCTCTCTACCACCTGCCACCAACCACCTATGAGGCCTTGGAAGCATCTATCCAGATACTTTCATTACTGGACTGGGACATGGGGAACTCTGTGAACTTTTGTGGTGGCAATGAAAGACTCTTTAACACTTCTTTGTTCCTCTCAGGTGCACAGAATATTTCTTTCCATAAGATAAAGCACTTGCCAGTTTCCTAGTATGCGACTCTGTGGTTGGAGGGCATACTTCTGTTCTCTTAGATTTCTAAGTGAAATTCAGAGGTTCTAATACTCTTCCCACCCCCAAATGAATTGGAGGAGAGAAGTATGGTGCAAGGACCTTCTCACAAATTTTTGTTTATTTCTTTTTTTCCCTACCAGTTTTTATCATTTTCGTGTATGTGGCAAATTTTATCCTGACCTTAGGGATTAAAAACACTATTCTGGTTTTGTATTCTTGTATTCTTCCAAATTTAATTTTTCCTTGGTCTATGTCAAAAGCCAAGATTTTTACTCTGTTCATGGCAATCTTCAGAAGGCAATTCTGGCAGAATGTCTTGTTCTACTTTCGTTAGGGCTAGAGTAGGGCTGAGGATGGGGTAAGAATAGAAGTATAGAAATAGTAGGAGATCATATGGCCTAATTTTCTCACCATATTTATTTGTGACCTCATATAAACATATCTTTAGATTTAATCGCCCAAGAGTACAAAGGATAGCAGAGTTGACAGGATAGGGTCAATGAATGTGTGTGAACCAAATTAATGAATTTGATTTTCAAAATGTGCTTTGATTTTAGGCTTATGTTTAGTTTCCATAAGTCAATTATATTTAATTTCACAGAGGCATAAACTCCATGGAACGCTGAGCAGACTAGATAATGAGTACAAGAAAAAGTGCAGGTCTCTTTTGTTTTGGAAATTTCAAGGTTTGAAAGTATATAAATGACACTTGAAGACCAGGCATGACTCTTAATAGTGAACATTTGTCTTAATTTGTGGTGTCCTCATTCATTTTGGTCACAGGCATAACAATTTTTTTTTAATTTTCTTTAGAAATCTTTTCCTCTTTGTACTTCTTTTTTGCACTGATAATTAGGGTCATTAATTGCCTTTTACACTGGCTTTATTTAAATCTAAGTCCCCTAGGTCTTACTAGCCTAGAGTTTCATTTCCTCCATGATGAAGCTCTTGGGGTGAGTATACAGGTTGACAATATGTTCAATGACACAGAAGACACAAGGCTTGGTGTGAGAGGGAAAACTAAAGTTGAGATCTGGGACTGAGTTTCCCCAAAGCTCAGAGGGTCAGAAATAGAAGCAATTATATCAAGAAAATAAGCTTCAAATCCCACAGTCTATTTTTGGCACATTCGAATTGGAGAGGGAAATTCCAAGAGTTACTATGTAATTTCAATTTTTGTTCCTTCAACGCTGGATAACTGAATAGCTGGAATTTTGCTGATATGCATTGATTAAAATAAATACATGTGCTATGTTGTGCTTGTGGGTAAGGAAGAGGGGAAAGAGGCAATTAGATGTGTTGAGTGCTAACTATACAAAAAACATTCATCCTTTCAGGAAATATTTATTGACTTCAATATGTACCACTTATTTTTGAGGGTGTCTGATATAATTTGATGTCCAAAAGTAGATATAATGCCTGTCTTCACTGAACTTACAATCACATACTTTTGAGGGTGTCTGGTATACTTTGATGTGCAAAAGTAGATATAATGCCTGTCTTCACTGAACTTACAATCACTGAACTGGTAAAAAGTTTAATTAAATCATTTTACAAATTAAAGTAAAATAATAATTGTGCAAAATGTAATATAGGAGCAGACTCAGGGCTATTTATTCTGTAACAAAATGTTCCAGGACTGGAACTGATTGAAAAAGCTGCTGAAATCTATAGGTAAGTTGCCTGTAAGTCTAAATACCATCATCAACCAATGGTAAGTAAAATAATCATAGGACAATAATTTGGGTTACTTTCAATAATTAGCCATAGTGGTTTTAAATTATTAAAGTACTTAGAGTTGATTAATAGTTGATTATCCAAGTCTCTTAGTGCCTGCCTTCTCCGACTACTATATTATCTCCCAAGGAATATCCCGAATAATTCAAACTGAGACCACAACACAACTCAAAAACTAATGAGTTGACACTTTATAGACTAGGGTCCCTAGGATGCTTCTCCAGTAGCTGGCTTGTAGTTTGGTTGATTAATTTTCAAGTCTTACTAAAAATATTTTTAATGTTAATCCAGCCATATTGAAAATTTATAAATTTTTTTGAAAGATCATTATAGATTCTAAACAAAAACTACAGCTTAGCTACCACTTCTAAGTAGAAAAACTATAATTAGAAGTTAACTCAGAAAATTGTATGTTAAAAAGAGTACATAGAATAAATATGCACAGACGCTATGATATAAAGGATCATTGCTTTTACACTGAATAGAAAAGTCAGCATGCTCAAGCACACAGAATATGCAAAATGGTGAAATATGGCTTGAAAGCAGACAAGAGTTAGAAAACATGAGGCTTTAGAAGTAATGCCAAACTTTTGTACCTTAGGAGGAGGAAGTGGTCATAAGGACTTTATGTAATAGACAGAACAATGGCAAATTTTATGCATCAACTGGAATGGATAATGGGGTGCTCATATAACTGGTCAAGCATATTTCTGAGTGTATTTTGGATGAAATAAACATTTGAATCCATAGACTGAGTAAAGCAAATTGCCCTCTTTAATACTGGGTCAGCCTCATCTTATCTGTTGGAGGCCTGAATAGGACAAAAAAGGTGACTTTCCTTGCAACTGCCTGCTTCATCGTCAACTCTCCTGGTTCTCAGGCCTTTGGACACAGACTGGAACTTATATTAGCAGCTCTTCTAGGCCTTTAGCTTTCTGATTGCACTTCTTGGGACTTAGTTTCCATAACTGCATGATCCAATTCTTACAATAAATTTTTATGTATCTCCATACTATATTGGTCTGTTTATCTGAGAGAAAAACAAAACAAAGAAACAAACAAAAAAACAAATACAGGTAAAATAATCAAATTTGGCTTTGCGAATTAACTCTAACTAAGCTAATGCATGCATACATGCTAAATCAGTTGTGTTCGACTTTTTATGACCCTACGGACTATAGGCTCCTCTGTCCATGGGGGATTCTCCAGGGAAGAATACTGCAGTGAGTGGTCATGTCCTCCTCCAGGGGATCTTTCCAACACAGAGATTGAACCCTCATCTCTTACTTCTGCATTGGCAAGCTGGTTCTTTACCACTAGCGCCACCTGGGAAGCCCCCATAACTAAGCTAGATGGAATAGCAATGAAGCTGAAAAGACTATTAGGAGGATAATGAATGAAGAACAAAGGTAACTTAGTCTATAGCATCAGTTCTCAATGGAAGTGCTATGCACTTCCCCAGACAATTTGGAAGTTAATGATAGTGCTCTTATTCTGTTTTATTTTTTGGCTACTGGCACTGATTGGTAAGTGGGGTCCAGGTTTACTAGGTGTATTTTGCAATATGCAGAATATTTAAAGGGACATTCACCTGGGTCTCACAAAACTTGAGAATGGCCCTGTAAAAAAGCATATACTTTCACACAAATGAAAAAGCTCTCTAGAATCTAATTCAGTTTTAGATATAAACACACAGTATTTTTGCATGATTTAAGTATACACTAAAATTTCCAGGAATGAATCCACTATGTAAATGGAAACATAATTGCATTTTAGTTTGTTTCAGAAGTTGCTATGTTTTGGCCAGTTTGTAAAATCATCTGGCTGAAGAGAATGCTGTTCCTGGTTTTAGAATCCAATGCAAGGACCTGTATCTGCCTGCTTTTTTACCTTTCAAATCTGGAATGATTTTTTATTTAGGTGCAAATATCTGACAACATTGTGAGGTTTTTTTGGTCTAGCCATGCCTGCTTTTTACATGTTGAAAGACATATTGTTATTATATAATTTCCTCTATTTCAACTTCAAATTACAGTTAACATATTTTTATTTTATTTACAAATTTTGTGTGTAAGTTTGGTTATATTATATGTGAGTTTGTTCTGTATATTAAAGGAAGTATCATAAAATATTTTGTAGTATACATTGATCTGAAACAGCTGGAAATCACTGGCCTTGAATTCATGTTCCTATCAGTAGAGATGGAAAAAGTGAATAGAACCAAAGATACTTAGGAGGTGAATTAACAAGAAGTGATAAATGATGGAAATCAAGGGTGGGATGGGTTGAGAGAAAAGGAAGACTTAAAGATAAGTCATGAATTATGACTTGCACAAATAAATGAAAGGAAGTATCATTTACTGTTAAGGGAAACTGAAAGATGACCCAGTTTAAGAAGATCAACAAAAATTCAGTTTTGTTGCTCATGTCTATGAGGTCAGAAAGAATAGTAGAGACTAAGTACCCAGACCTTTTTTCAGGGCTAGCAAAATAAATTTGTGGGTCACATATGGTCAAAGTGAGACCTGAGATGAGACTCCATATCCTGTCCATGGAGAATTTCAACACATATAGATTTGTCGTTGTTGCTATTGTTCCGTTGCTAAGTCATGTATGACTGTTTGAGACCCCACAGACTGCAGCATGCCAGGCTCCTACGTCCTTCACTATCTCCTGGAGTTTCCTCAAATTCATGAGCTCTGAGTCAGTGATGTTATCTAACTTGTCCTCTGCTGCCCTCTTCTCCTTTGTCTTCAGTCTTTCCCAACATCAGGGTCTTTTCCAATGAGTCGGCTCTTCACATCAGATGGCCAAATGTTTAGCATTAAATTATTTTTTAAAATCTTTTAGTTGTGGCATGTTCCCTGGCCAGGGGTTGAACCGGGACCCCTGCACTGGGAGCTTGGAGTCTTATCCACTGGACTACCAGGGAAGTTCTCACCACACAGCATTAGAGAGGCATTACTTACTACTCTCATTTTATGGCTGAGAAAATGAATGTGGAGATAGCTGACTGAGGTCAGAGCAAGCTGGAGATTTGGGGATTTCAGATTGAAACAAACATGATCGAAATTATTTTTTCATGCCTATTGAGTACATCTGTGAAGAAATAAAATCCCTCAGGGAATTTACATTGGGGGAAACATTTAACAAACTGTAAATATTATAGTTGGGAAGTCCTTCTTCGTGGATCACTTTTGTTACTGCACATCTTCCTAAGAAGGCTTTGACTGTCTTTTTTCCTGGTTGTCATTAATAAGAATATTTGTATCATGAACTACTTTGGAAGATAGAGATAGTATCTCCCTCTGGAACAAAGGGTAAACATGCTTATTGCACACAGTTCTTTAAGCTCACAGTTTATCTTTTATATCCAGTGGGCGTGCAGGCATCCATCTGGTCCCATCCATGTCACCCCCATGGGACTTAGGGCAAAGAGAAATGATGCAAATATGCTGCTGTTCATGTGGCTCGTGTCCTATAAATAATAAAACCCTTTTTTTCTGACCCAGTTTGATGTGTTCTGCCAGCAACCATGCAGGGGAGGTAGGCTGACTTGTGAGCTTGCAATTAACATAAAAGCTTAAAAATTCTTGAGAATTATTTGGTACACTAACTAGTCATACATCATGCCAAAAGAAGATAAGGGCTATCGAAGAAAAGAAGAAAGCAAATCGCATAAGGCAGAACAGATGTCCTGAGGTGGGACTGAAGATAAATAGCGTGGCAAAGTATCTCATGTTAAGAGGTGAGTGAGGACTTGAAGGAGTTGCTTTGAAAATGCAGAGCAGGAGAATATACCAAACTGTACCCATGCTGCATACACACAAAGTCAGTGTAAGTGCTCTAAGGCCAGAGAAGTAGTCAGTAAGGAGCAGGTGGGTGGGGGTTAGAGTGGCAAGGTCAGCAAAATAGTAGGATCAGAAAGTCTTTGTAGGGCATTTGAAGACTTTAGTTTTACTTCTAAGTGAAATCATCACTGTTGAGCACAGAGTAAGGTGATTTGATTTATATGTTGAAAGACTTGTGTTCACTGATCCACTGAGATGATAGTGGAAGGAAGCAACAGTCAAAGCAGAGAGCCAATTTAGAAGACATTTGTACTTTATTATCCAAGGGTTTTATTATAGTGTGTACTGATATATATTTAGATTACGGTAAGGTGATCCTGCTTTTAAAAGTAGGTATTAATGGAGTATTTGTTCCCTACTGTTCAACTTAGTGTACATTTAAAACCCCCTCTTAATAAATACAATATTATGAGCATCCACGACAAGGACCATTTTTCTGGATTCTTAGATTAATTCATGGCATTCAGGAGAACAATAAAGCCATAGGCAACATAAATTAACAGCTTTGTAGAGGCTGATGATGGTGGATTAAAAAATAAACAGCATTTACCAACTAAGTTAGTGTTAACTATACCAGGGATTGGGTCTTCATTAAAATACTAATGATTTGGGGATGCTAATAGACCACATTAACTCGGCAGGTGCAATAGATGATTGTGAGCAAGGGAATTGTTTTAATACAATCTACTTTTTCATTTTTTTTGGCCTATTCAGACACAATATGATTGGAATTCCATTTGTGCATGCTGGCACCTGTAACATTATCTTTTCTCAACACCTCAAAATAGATTTTCTACCCTCATCCAACCAGGAGACTTCATTATGATGCCTCCAAGGAGCTTGAAGAAGAAATGACTTTAGTCACAGCCTCAGCACTCTGACAACCTCTGACTAGTTGGTTCACTGACTAATGTGAACCAGAATGTCATCAGAGTCTTACAGCAGATTTGGATAGAATGGTTATTGTTATTAAATCAGGGCATGTTCTAAATGCAAGTCTGACTTTACCACAGAGACAGAGCAGGTGGCCGCTCCTCCCCTCCCCACACAAAGCATTACTGGGAACAGAATGCAAAATGACCGATGTGTGAGTCAACGGATGGGATTTGGAAGGGGTAGGCAATTTCCAGTTTGCCTAAGGTAAGCAAAAATTCCACAGTCAACTGCTGACTAAATGGATTAACAAACGCAAACATTTTCAGGTTAGGGAGAGAGAAGAATTTGCAAATGAACTGACAATGGATTTAACAGGTTTTAGCCTGAGGTAGTTTAAAATTTTGAACAGCGCTTGCACAGGACAGGGGGCAATCTTGAGGCAAACACTAGTATTGAATCAGCTTTGCTATTACTTACAGATCCCTTGGCTCACTGACTCTCCAAATCACTGTTGACTATTTCAGCATATTTCTAATTGGGTCGCCAGGATAGGCATACTTCATCTGAGAAAGAAATATACACACATAGCAGGCTCACGCAAATCAAATATTCTGTTTTCTGTCCTCTGTTATTCAAAATATTGAAATATGCCATATTCATGACACAATAAACTGCAAAGTGAAACATATTCAAATATGGCTTAAAATCTGTTTATGCTGCAAGTATATATTTCACAGGGAAATATATATGTTCAAATATTAATAAAGCTAACTGGATTCTCTACATTCTAGCTCAGAAGCTTTTCAAGGTATATTACTAGGCATAAACTATCCTCTGAACACTTTGGCCATTATATTGTATTATAGGCAAACGTTCCACCCAAATGATTGAATAGGGGGGGACTCAGGACAACTTTTTTCTTGATTAAGCTTGTGTCACTCTCCCACCAAGAAGTGGTTTGTGCCTTCCACCTCTAAAGCCAGCGCATCCTGTGCCAAGACCCACATGGCCAGAGCTACAAGCCGTGAAACTAGTGAAAATAGGCCTTTATGCTACATCTCATTCAAACTTCCACTTTGATATATATCCCCTTTTACAGTGAAAAAAGTTACATCTTTTAACTTCAAGCAGAAGAAGTACTTTTTGGTCAGCCAAGAACAAGATGCCTGTGTTTCAGTAGGGCATGGGTGGAATGGGTCAGTTTGCAGAGGCAATGAACCTTGCCTGGGTGGAGAGAGCATGAGGGACCTTCTCCAGCAGGAAAACCTCTCGGGTTACCCTCTCTGTCACTTACAAAGGTAATAGGAGACAGTGAACATGGTTTGAGTGAGAAGTCTCTTATGTCGTTCAGGACAACTTTTTTCTTGATTAAGCTTGTGTCACTCTCCCACCAAGAAGTGGTTTGTGCCTTCCACCTCTAAAGCCAGCACATCCTGTGCCAAGACCCACATGGCCAGAGCTACAAGCCATGAAAGTAGTGAAAATAGGCCCTTATGCTACATCTCATTCAAACTTCCACTTTGATATATATCCCCTTTTACAGTGAAAAAAGTTACATCTTTTAACTGCAAGCAGAAGAAGTACTTTTTGGTCAGCCAAGAACAAGATGCCTGTGCTTCAGTAGGGCATGGGTGGAATGGATCAGTTTGCAGAGACAATGAACCTTGCCTGGGTGGAGAGAGCATGAGGGACTTTCTCCAGCAGGAAGGTTACCCTCTCTGTCACTTGCAAAGGTAATAGGAGACAGTGAACATGGTTTGAGTGAGAAGTCTCTTATGTCGTCTCATAAGTTACCTATCTGGAGGGACACTCCTTACGTATATATGCAAACATTGACTCTTAATTAAAAATGTAAAAAAAAAACACGAGGATATTATATCTTTTAATAATGCCCACTCTGATAATTACATGTGAGAAGTCTCTTATGTCGTCTCATAAGTTACCTATCTGGAGGGACACTCCTTACGTATATATGCAAACATTGACTCTTAATTAAAAATGTAAAAAAAAAACACGAGGATATTATATCTTTTAATAATGCCCACTCTGATAATTACATGAAGACTCTTGAGAGTCCCTTGGACTGCAAGGAGATCCAACCAGTCTATCCTAAAGGAGATCAGTCCTGGGTGTTCATTGGAAGGACTGATGCTGAAGCTGAAACTCCAATACGTTGGCCACCTGATGCAAAGAGCTGATTCATTGAAAAGACCCTGATGCTGGGAAAGATTGAGGACAGGAGGAGAGGGGATGACATAGGATGAGATGGTTGGATGGCATCACTGACTCGATGGACATGGGTTTGGGTAAACTACGGGAGTTGGTGATGCACAGGGAGGCCTGGCATGCTGCAGTCCATGGAGTCACAAAGAGTCGGACATGACTGAATGACTTAACGACTTAACTGAACTGAAACCTATGTAATGAAATGGCATAGAACAATAAAATAATCATACACATTGCACCAACAATATCAAATCCCTAGTTTAGATATTGTACCATACTGGCTTCCCTGGTGGCTCAGACGGTAAAGCGTCTGCCTGCAATGCGGAGACCCGGGTTCAATTCCTGGGTCGGGAAGACCCCCTGGAGAAGGAAATGGCAATCCACTCCACCACTCTTGCCTGGAAAATCCCATGGATGGAGGAGCCTGATAGGCTACAGTCCATGGGGTCGCAAAGAGTCGGACACGACTGGGCGACTTAGCTTAGCTCTGTCAGATGTAAACCACTGGGTGAAACTAAGAGGTATACATGCTACCTTTGCAACTTCTTTGGAATCTATAATTGCTATAAAAATAAAAAGTAAAATCAAAACAATATAGAAACACCCTCCTCTTCACAGAGCTGGTCATATTATTTGGTGTTTTATGCAAGAGAACAGGAAGCTGTGAACTAAAACTGAAAATGACATCTGTTTCCAAGCTTTCTGTCAATCTTTTAAAAACAAATACTTCAATGATATTGAAAATGAGAACTCTATAAGTTCCATGTTAAAAACACGGTACCAGGCTTTTTGCCAACAGCTATCTACAGTTGTTCCAGAAGGAAGTACATCACCCCACTTTTACCAGAAAATGTTTGCTTTATTCATCACAAATCATAGAACAAGGCCCTGAAGCCACTTTCAATTGATTAAAAGGGAGTTAAGAATGTTATTTCAGTGCACAAGGTACAGAACATATAAATTGTTGCCTAAATATCAGGAACAACTATCAATCACTAACTACAATTTGTGTTTTTGAACATGAGGAAGGCCCAGAAGAATATAACCAAACAACAAAAAGTTTCAAGTCGTCTTGTCACAGTTGGTCCCCTCCAATTCTAAAGAAATAAATTTAAGAAAGCTGAGAAGGTAATATCACCGAGATTTCATCTTTGTATCTTCAATTCTACACATAGAAGCCCAGAATAATACACTAATGAGAAACGTATGTGTGACTCTTTTAAAATTCAAATCTCCTAGAGTATGATAGAAAAGGTTTCTGTTGTTTATGTTGGATGGTTAACCAAATTCAGCTTTCGTTATAATTACTGCTCCAGACCCGAATCGATACAAACACTCTTCTGTGTCTATATCTTAGACACATTTCAGACTATGTGATGTTTTTGAAGTGCTAAAGTCTTCTCCGAAGCACAAAATGGTGTCTAAAGTTGTCTCAAAGAGTCTGGTTGAAAGGAATGATTAATCATTTAAAAATATGATTCTTTTACATTCTTTTAAATATGTTTTTCTCAATATTCAAAAATCTTTTACAATTAAAAATTATAATTATTTGGATTTCCCTGGTGGTCCAGTGGTTAAGAATCTGCCTGCCAATGCAGGGGACATGGGTTCCACCCCTGGTCTTGGAAGATCATGAGCTGCAACTCCTGAGCCCATGCACCACAATACTAAAGCCCGTGAGCGCCAGAGCCCGTGCTCTGCAACAAGAGAAGCCACCACAATGCACCGCAGCTAGGGAGCAGCGCCTGCTCGCTGCAACTAGAGAAAGTCCTCACTCAGGAATGAAGAGCCAGTCCAGCCAAAAATAAATAAAATTAAGAGATCAATTAATTAAAAATTTTTAATTATAATTACTTGATGTCTCAGTACTTATCCCACCAGTCGGATGCACATTCCCTGAGTCGGACACTTGGTGTCCCCAGGTGTGCTGAGTTGGCAAGGTGGTCAGGTGTCATTTTATTCTCATTTTCTGATTTTGGGAAAGAAGAAGATACTATAAGTAACAGCTGGAATGTCAACAGATATAATTGCTGATAAATTATTAAACAGTAGGTATATTTCTATGAAGTGGTGGGAAAACCGCAGAAGTTCCAAAATGTAACATAGAAAGACAAAAACCCCTAAACTTAGCGTGAGCATGGAATGAAGCAGTAATACGGTTGTATAGCTTTAAAGCAGCGGAGAAGGCAATGGCACCCCACTCTAGTACTCTTGCCTGTAAAATCCCATGGACAGAGGAGCCTGGTAGGCTGCAGTCCATGGGGTCGCTGAGGGTCGGACACGACTGAGCAACTTCACTTTCACTTTTCACTTTCATGCATTGGAGAAGGAAATGGCAACCAACTCCAGTGTTCTTGCCTGGAGAATCCTAGGGACAGGGGAGCCTGTTGGGCTGACGTCTATGGGGTCGCACAGAGTCGGACACGACTGAAGCGACTTAGCAGCAGCAGCAGCAGCCGCTTTAAAGCAGAGTTTATAGTCTACATACCAATGATCCTACTGGCTGAAACCTCACCTCTGAGCTTCAGATTCATGAATGCAGTGCCTACTCAAAATACCCACTTGGATTTCTTTCTGAAACTCATCTCACATCTAAAACATATTTCCTGATATGCTCCCCAGATTTTCTAGACCTGTACTCTTCTCAGTCTCAGTTGATGGGAAATTGGTTGTTGAGGGTAAACCCCTTGAATCAATCATCTTTCTCTTCTTTCTTCTGTAGCATTTCAGTTCCATTAGGGCAGCATGCTAGTTTTCACTTTAGATAGATCCAAAATCCTACGACTTATCATCTCCACTGACTCTGCCTTAGTTCCAGCCACCATTTTTTCTTGCACAGATTATTGCAATAGTCTTTAATTATCATCCTGTTATACTAAGGGGTTTGAAGATGGATTCTTTATCACTAGTGCCATCTAGGAAGCCCTTGTACTTGCTTATATATTCTATATATAAAATATATTCCATATTCTAAAATATATAAAGAATTCTTTGAACTCAATAATAAAAAGACAAACAACCAAATTTTTGATTTTGTTGTTGTTCAGTCACTAAGTTGAGTCTGACTCTCAGCAACCCCATGGACTGTAGCCTGCTGGGCTTCTCTTTCCAGGGAATTTCCCAGGAAAGAATACTGGAGTGGGTTGCCATTCCCTTCTCCAGGGGATCTTCTTAGATCAGAGATCTAACCTACATCTCCTGCATTGGCCGGTGGATTCCTTCCCACTGAACCATCAGAGAAGCCCAATTTTTAATTTTATTTATTTTTGTTTTTAAATTGCAGTATAATTGTTTTAAGATGTTGTGTTACTTTCTGCTGTACAATGAAGTGAATTAGCTATTTGAATACGTATATCCCCTCCCTCTTGGATCTCACCCCCCTACCCCAGCCATCTAGGTCATCACAGAGCACCGGGCTGAGCTCCCTGTGATGTACAGCAGCTTCTCACTAGCTATTTTTGCACCAGCTAGTGTATTTATCTCAAGTTTTAAAATTAGCAAAGAATATAATTGATACATTTTCAATGAATAGAAACTTGGGAACCAAGAAACAAGCGTGGATGAGTGATAGCAGGCCTGCTAGATTGGAACTGTATGAAGAGGGCAGCATGAGCAAGTGAACGGGGCACTAAGCCCTCTATGGAGGGAGCATGGAAAACAAGGAGGGCATGAGGATGCTAGGACACATCCAGCAGCTTGATTATTTTGCTAAGGTTCAGCCTTGCTGAATGCTACAAATGTTGATCCTAACAATAGCACATGGTAACTTTGCCTTCAACTGCCCTAGACTGGCTTACACACTTGGTTATGTCCTAGCCTAACCATGAGTTATAATTACACTCACAGAAAGATTCAATTAGCTTAACAAATCATGGATTTGTAAAGTTCCTTGTACATGTAGTAACATACCCACAAAGCATCTCTTTGTGTGATCCGGCAGCTGCCCCATCCTTACTTCACAGCGTCATTACTCATGTGCTCTGCTGGCTATTGTCTAAATTACAGAATCCTTTGAGATGGGAAAAACATTGGAAGGAAATGTAGCTACACTTTAAGAATTGGAAGGGCCACAAATGAGAAGGGAAACATATTTTTGAATCAATGATAGGATACTGTTATTGTTTAATTACAATGTAATATAGCTCCATTTATACACACAGAGCACCAGACCTCCAGCAGTATTTTCGTTTTCTTGTGGATTCTTCTTTAATGGATGTCAAATATCATAAACTAAATCATAGAGGAAGCTTTTCTTTTGAAAGTGCTTTTTTGTTTTGTACCTAGGGAAAATTTGATGTCTCTACCACAATAAACTGGAAAATTCTGAAAGAGATGGTAATACCACACTACCTGACCTGCCTCTTGAGAAATCTGTATGCAGGTCAGGAAGCAACAGTTGGAACTGGACATGGAACAACAGACTGGTTCCAAATAGGAAAAGGAGTATGTCAAGGCTGTATATTGTCACCCTGCTTATTTAACTTCTATGCAGAGTACATCATGAGAAACGCTGGACTGGAAGAAACACAAGCTGGAATCAAGATTGCTAGGAGAAATATCAATAAACTCAGACATGCAGATGACACCACCCTTATGGCAGAAAGTGAAGAGGAACTCAAAAGTCTCTTGATGAAAGTGAAAGAGGAAAGCGAAAAAGTTGGCTTAAAGCTCAACATTCAGAAAATGAAGATCATGGCATCTGGTCCCATCACTTCATGGAAAATAGATGGGGAAACAGTGGAAACAGTGTCAGACTTTATTTTTGGGGGCTCCAAAATCACTGCAGATGGTGACTACAGCCATGAAATTAAAAGACACTTACTCCTTGGAAGAAAAGTTATGACCAACCTAGATAGTATATTGAAAAGCAGAGACATTACTTTGCCGACTAAGGTCCGTCTAGTCAAGGCTATGTTTTTCCTGTGGTCATGTATGGATGTGAGAGTTGGACTGTGAAGAAGGCTGAGCGCCGAAGAATCGATGCTTTTGAACTGTGGTGTTGGAGAAGACTCTTGAGAGTCCCTTGGACTGCAAGGAGATCCAACCAGTCCATTCTGAAGGAGATCAACCCTGGGACTTCTTTGGAAGGAATGATGCTAAAGCTGAAACTCCGGTACTTTGGCCACCTCATGAGAAGAGTTGACTCATTGGAAAAGACTCTGATGCTGGGAGGGATTGGGGGCAGGAGGAGAAGGGGACGACCGAGGATGAGATGGCTGGATGGCATCACGGACTCGATGGACGTGAGTCTGAGTGAACTCCAGGAGATGGTGGACAGGGAGGCCTGGCGTGCTGCTATTCATGGGGTCGCAAAGAGTCGAACATGACTGAACGACTGAACTGAACTGACCACAAACTGATAAACCAAATATTATAGGTTAAGCTCAAATGCCCTGGATGTAGTCTGTCAAGCAAGTGAGTTATCTTGCTTTTTGAATTCATTTTCTTCCACTCTTTTGGTGGGTAGTGCCGAAGAAATTAGACTGTTCAATTCAAATTGCCCTAGTGCCAAATTCTTTTCTGGTCCAGCAGGGTGCAAATGTTGGAAGATTGAAGTGACAAAAACTATAGATTGCCAGATTTGTTCTGGTATCAGGAGGTACAAACTTCCAGAGGAACCGATATTTCCTCACCCCAGGACTGAATCTTGATCAACCTAAAGCAAATCCCAGTTTGTTTCCCTGATTGTCACTGATTTATTTAGAGAGAGGAATGTGATGCAATTCTGATCAGTGATCTAAAGCCCCATTGACTGGAGACTTCTAGGAAAGCTACTCTTCCTCTTAAAAAGGTGCTCAAGTCATGGACAATTTCTCCTCCTTTTCTTTCCTGCCTTTTGCAATTGTGTGATGGCTGGAGGTGCTGCAGCTGAGGTGTGGTCATAGGAGGAGTCTGCATGCTCAGACTAGCGGAGCAGAAATGTGGAAAGTACTTGAGTCCCATAGATGTGACTGAGCAGTTGAAATAGTGAAAGTGAAAGTGAAGTCTCTCAGTTGTGTCTGACTTTTTGCAACCCTATGGACTGTAGCCTATCAGGTTTCTCCGTCCATAGGATTTTCCAGGCAAGAATACCAGAGTGGGTTGCCTCTTCCTTCTCCAGGGGATCTTCTTGACCCAGGAACTGAACCCAGGTCTCCCTCATTGCAGGCAGACACTTTACCCTCTGAGCCACCAGGGAAGCAGTTGAAATAATCCATTCTGAAGTTACTCTACCTATGCAGTTCTTGTTATAAGAACTCATGTCGGTGAGTTTTCTGTTGCCTGTGATTTTTAGATTACTTGCTCTTTATTATTTTTCTCATTGTAATAAAACTGTGTGGGACAATCTGACACATTAATAATACTGTGATTCAGCGATTATAAAAAAAAAAAATTAGAAGCCAAGGACCTGAGTTTTGATTCTAATTTTCTCAGTTGGAGACCTGAGTCAGTTACTTCACTCCATTCATTTGTTCACTTGGTCAATGAATCAGTCATATTCTGCTTTCAGTTCTATAGTCCTCAAGGGTAATAAGAAGAACATACAGAACAATAAAAGAAGCAGACAGCTTGGAATTGCTCTGAGCTCTAATTTACTTCTCTGAGAAAGAGAGAATTCTTCTTGCCTAAGATCCCTGATTTCTGGGTTCTCTTCCGAGTAGTGATGCTGAACAGTTGATACCAGGTATATGCATAACTAAATGATTCACTTTTCAGGAGTGACTAACACTAGGTGTGAGAAGTAAAGCTCAATAATATCTAAAGTTTCTTTTAAACACATAGGTTCAGCTTAAGCGTTTTGTACATAAGGGTTTTTTGCTCCATTTGTGTGTTGGAGCTATACACACAGATGATGGAGAACCAATTGTAAACAAATCAGGACTTTTTCTGCTTTTCCGTTCATGTTTTTCTCAAGCAAGCCAATCACATCTCATTCAATAACATCATCAGTTATCAACAGCAAAACTCTCAAATACTCCTCAGATTGTCTCATAAGTTGGAGAGAGCTAGACTTTATGGAATCCACATTTTTTTTTTAACTACTGTTATTTTATGATCATTAGTAAAAAATAAAATGGGATGTTATAACCAGGACAACTAAGAGTAGAAAGATGTACAGTTAGCTTGCTCAAGTCCCTTCTGTGTTTTTGTCTTTCCTTATTATGTGGCTAAAATAATGCAAGAAATTCCAGTTTTATCTTTTTTTTTCCTGTTTCAGGTTTGTCTCTTTATCTCTCGAAAGGTCTTACTCTGTCTCAGTGACTGACTGATTTAAACATATTCTCCTTTGCTAATAAAATTATTTCTACTATTTATATTTCTATTATTTCTACTATTTATATTTCAAATCTATTATTTCTTCTTAGCAATGACATTCTCAATAATGGGATTGATCATAATAAAGATTATTAAAAAGTCTGCTAGTTTATCGTGAGAGTTCAAGGAGATGCATGTATAAGGGTGTTAAGTGTCAAATTCTAAGCTACTAATTTTAATGATTAATAACTAAATTTAACTATTGAGAAGTCCTTAAATAGTAATAAGGCATTCATGACTAAAGGCATCAAGCTTTAACAGAAAAAGTTATTTTATGATCATTAGTAAAAAAAAAAAAAGAAAATGGGATGTTATAACCAGGACAATTAAGAGTTGAAAGATTTTAAAGTAAGGTGGTTTTGTTAGACTATCGAGTCACTTGGACATAAAATCCACAATTTATCTAAAAGTGGGACACAAAATATTCTAACCCAAGGAGGCTTTATCATTCTCTTACCTCTTCTGCTTTAATTAAAAACAGACATGTCTGCGTTTTTCCTATAGGAAGTTGGGATCCTGTATAGTAATGAGCTTAAACTCTTGGTTTAATTTTCTTTCATCTAACCTTGATTTTTCTTCTGAAACCTCTAGAGTTTGGCCCTACAACAAAAGTATTTTAAAATATTAGTTTATTCTACATGTGCATTATAAGGATAAGATACACAAGAAGCAAAAAGGACAAATGATCCTCATGGCTGGACCAAGGGGGATGCTCAGCCCTACAAAGACAACCCAGGGGCTAATGACTAAGTTATGAGGCGCTACTAATTCTCTTCCCATGAAGTGCACATTTGCTCAACTGATCTTTTTCTCTGAGTTCTTTTATTCTAAAGCAGCATATTTAGGTATTGTTTCTCTCTATCTGCAAATGTCACCCTGGGATTTAGTCATGATTATATTGTCTCTCAACCTGAACCTAATAACTAGTCTTTACACCACACACAACCTCCACATAACAGTAAAGTCAGCTTTGCCAAAATTCTGAAAATAACCTTCATGATGATAGTAACAAGAAACATAATAATCTGCAACTTGGACTTTGGAAGAGGAGATTGGTAGAATATCTGTAATAAGGGGAAGGGCTTCCCTGGTAGCTTCGTGGTAAAGAATCCACCTGCCAGTTGCAGAAGACAAAGGAGAAGTGGGTTCGATCCCTGGGTTGGGAAGATCCCCTGGCAAAGAAAATGGCAACCCAATCCAGTATTCTTGCTTGTGAAATCCCATGGACAGACGAGCTTGGCAAGCTACAGTCCATGGGGTCGCCAAGAGTCAGACCCTACTTAGGGACTGAACAAGAACTGTAGTGAGGGTAATCAGATACAGGCCTTGAGAAATCTTGACTCAGAGGAAGGGCGGGAAGTACAGCTAGAGCCTCACTGTGAACAACTGTCTTCTATCCAAGAGTTTCCACCATTGGAGTGAGAAGACAGAGAGTGGTTTAGAAGATCATTAGAAGTGGGCTATGAGATTACCAGGGCCAACTCAATTACTGCAGCTATTAATAATCTGAATGTCCCAGAAACCATAAAGGCTTGACTACAGAAAGACCTCATGTAATGGAAAAATTATGTCACTGGTAATGAATGACATTTTCTACATGGACAGGTGATATCAACAAGTAGTATCATCAACATATGGCTCCTACGAGAAAGGTGCTTCCAGTATTTGTAAGGTTCCAGAACAAAAGGAAAAATTAAATACGAGTGATCGGAATGACTCCAGTGGGACCAAAAAGGAAGAAGCATGTGAAAATATTGAGATATCACTGTTTTAAGGATAAATTCTAGGAAATGAGTTTATTTTGTTCTGGGATATTCTTCCAGGTGATATGAATAAGAAATTCTTGATATTTCACTTGAGTCTAAGGATATTTATCTGGATTAGAGTCTATTTACTTTTTGGTTATTTAAAAAACAAATGCATATTTCTCAAGAAATATGCCTGGAGAGTACTAAAAAGAATAAGGAATTTGTTCATCTTCAAGGACAAGTGGGAAAATTAGACAACTAAACAAGCCATAGCTATAGCTATATGGTATACTGAGTAACATGATAGTTCTTTGGGCATATGGTAATTTAGTCTAATTAACCACTGATTGTAGTTTAGAGAGAGAAGTGAAAAGAGATTCTTGGAAGCCTAGGTGAGATTTAGACTGATGAAAATAAGAAAATTTTGAATTATTCAGAGGAGATGAAAGTAGAATTGGGAGAAGAGGCTCTGAAAAAGATTTACAGGCAAAATAACTTTGTCTTATTTTTACAGGGCCAATCCAAGTAATTATGTTGTAAGGATATAATTGAGGATTTTTGAAACTTTGATTTTATTTTCCACAACATTTCATTATAAGGGTTAAAGGATAGATAACCACAAATCTCTAAAGATTGATTTTGTTTTCCATAGAGAGAATTCCCAGTCATTAGCTGATTTCTAATGATGATCTCATTGCAAGATTGTCCATTCTCTGTATTAGAGCATGTGGGTGTAAGAGAGAGACCCAATGCTGATGTGATCAGAGGAGAAGGAAGCTTATGTAATGTTGCCATGTCGTGGAGGGCACCATTCATACCTCACAACAGTGTCACTGCCGCTTATCTGGGCTATTTTTAGGTACGAGAGAATGAAGAACAATCCCTGACATCATGGAGCTTACACACTGGGGTGGACCATAACAGCTAAATGAATAATTGCAAATTTCAATCAGAAAGCAGAACCTTTACATACATACAAATGTATATATATACGTTTATGTATATGTTGTTGCTTAGCCACTAGGTCATGTCTGACTCTTTGTGACCCCACGGATTGTAGCCCACCAGGCTCCTCTGTCAGTGAGATTTCCCAGGCAAGAGGAACCCATTCCAGAAACCAATGGGAACTGGAATGGGTTCCCATTCTCTTCTCCAAGGGATCTTCACCCAGGGGTCAAATCTGAGTCTCCTGCATTACAGGCAGAGTCTTTATTTCTGTGCTACCAGGAAAGCCCCAGGCATGCATGTATGTATATGAATTAGGATGTATATGTATGTATGTATAGATAAATACATATGATTTCTTACAGAGATGTCAGTTTACCTCATTATGGGAGCAGACTTCAGCAGGCTGGTGCTGGAGCTTAGGGTCTGAGGGCAGGCAGATGGGAAAATGGATTTAAAGTAGGAGGAAGAAAGAACCAGCTGGAAGCATGATCCAGAGCCCCAGAGCGTGGACTGAAACCCATGTCGTGTCTTTGGTTGCCTTGGACATTGGTATACAGGACTGCTGCAGCATCCAGGGCTCCTCATCCCAAAACTAAGTACACACACTTGACTCAGAAGCTGGAGAAGCTGAAGGAGGGTGTAGGGGAGCTGGGTCAGGTACTGAACAGGCTGCTGCCTGGCCGACCGGAGGCGGGCCAGCAGTTAGCGAGAGTGCCTGTGGGCAGCGACATAGCTGCCCCTGCACTTCAGCACTCCCCACCTCCCAGGAGGCCCTCTCCTGTTCCTCACCCTAACTGAAAACTTAAAAGAAAACGAATCCTGGGATACGAAGGTTAGCAGAAGTAAAAGCCCTTTACAAAGTCATACAGTGATGTTAGAAAGCAGACTTCCAGTCCTGGCAAGCAAGTTGTGTCTGACGCTCAGTTGTGTCTGACTCTTTGCAATCCCATGGACGGTAGCCTGCCAGGCTCCTCTGTCCATGGGGATAGGCAAGGCAAGAGAAGGTGGTAAATGAAAGAGGACCCAAGGAGGCTTCTTGGATGTGATCATGTCCCTTTTTAAAAATAATCGGGATGCTGTTTACACTAGTGTGTTCATTTTGTGAGCATTCTTGGAGGAATGGCCTTATAATTTATGCCTCTTCTCTGTGTACTTTATATTTTGACAAAAAGTAAATCAAAGACAATACAAAAACCCCAGTAATCACAACCTTGGTGAGCATTAGCATGAGTTAGGAAGATACTACGAATATACTAATCAATAAACAGGGAAGCCTGACGTGCTGCAGTCCATGGGGTCACAGAGTCGGACGTGACCGAATGACTGAATTGAATCAATAAACAGAGCTGACCTAAGTAGGGGGCTCAGGAAAGTCTACTCCATATGGTTTATTTTTAAGGTGAGAGTGAAGCTTAAGAGTCAGCTATGTGGATGAAGCTGGTGGAGTTACTAGATGAAGAGTGACAGGGCATTACAAGCCCAGGTGAGTGGAGAACAGTGGAAGGAGCGGGAGAAATGAGGCCTGAAGAAGATGCAGAGACCAGATAACGGCATCTCAGTCTGCTCAGGCTGCTGTACAGAATACCACGGCCGAGCGCGTAAGCAACAGAAATGTATTTTCTCATCGTTCTCAAAACTTGAAGTCCAGAATCAGGATGCTTGCATGGACAGGGTCTGGTGAAAGCCCTCCTCGTGGCTTGCCAATGGCCACCATGTGCTCATGTGGACTTGGCTTTGTGCCTGTTAAATTATGAGCCAGCCTTATGAGCTCTGCAAACTTTAATATCCTCCTCAAAACACTATCTCCACGTACACTGGGGGTTAGGACTTCAAAATATGATTTTCGGGGCATGCAATTCATTCCTTAGCAAGAGGAGAGCTCGGTGTGCCACAAAACATTCTTTTTTTTTTTTTTCCTACTCTGTCTTAAGAATGTGCTTAAGGCTTTTCTGTGCAGGAGCGATCTCTTGAAGTTTTGAAAGAGCACTCTGTTTGCAGACTGGATGGAGTGAAAGGGGAAGACAAAGTTCTATCAGAAGAAATTGAAGTGTTTCAGGACAGAAGCAGGGAACAGTTGCTTAGATTCAATGGAGCAGTTAGTGTTGTGGAGTGGCTATAAACAATGCAGAAAATCATAGGTATGAATCCAGGCTCTACATTTCCTATATGATGCTTTGGGGCAATTATTCCCTAAGGTAGGTATTGGGCTTCCCTAGTAGCTCAGCTGGTAAAGAATCTGCCTGCAATGCCAGAGATCCCAGGTCAAGATCCCCTGGAGAAAGTAACGGCTACCCACTCCAGTATTCTGGCCTGAAGAATTCCATGGACTGTATAGTATTCATTTTTTCATGTATTATTTGTATTAGTTTTTTCATCTGTAAAATTAAGATCATAATGGAACATCCTCCATAATATGTCACAGGTTTAGGCTCCTTGTGAAACAGAAGCTCCAACAGAACTATGTGTAGGGAGTTTCTTACAGAGTGCTGTATGGGGGGAGGGGGATGTAAAAAAAGGCAGAATTGAGGGGGAGCAGGTTTAAGTGTAATTAAGTCACAGTAAAGGTCTTGGCCAATTTTAATGAGAGTGCTGGAGGAGTATAGTCCCCCTCCCACTGGAATCCTTTCTAGTTGGGGTGGCAGGGTTTGCAGGTGAACTTGTGCACTGACCAAGCTTTAGGAAGGGTTGTAGCATGGGGCCCTTCTGCCAAAGGCAAGTCCTGAAGATGGACTTCACTGAGAAGTGTGGGCTGCCAACATTACTAGCAGCTGAGCGAATGAGTCCGTGAACTATGAATGAAGTGGGGATCTGTGTTACCCAGCTCTGGGCAGCCTCTTTGCGGGGCTCTTGCAGGAATTCGCTGAGCTGAGGCTGCAAGCTGCTTAGCATCGTGCATATGCATCCTGCTAGGTTTGTTAGGCGATGAAGGATGAAGGTGGTGTCCATGGAATGGTGTGGATAGGCTTCCAGGATATACAGTTGGCCCTTGAACAACAGAGATTTGAACTATGGAGGTGCCTTATACACTGACTATTTTTCAATATTTACTACAATACTATAGGATCTGTGTTTGGTTGAAGCCATGGAAACAGAACCGTGGACATTTTCAACTGGATAGAGATTCAGTGCCCTAACTGCTTCTACCTCCCTCTCTGATATTGTTTAAGAGTCAACTGTATTCTTAAGGGATAAAAACAAAGAGCACAATAGTATACATTAAGCAATATGTATTTAGATGTTTTGTGGAAGAAAAGGGAAGAGTGGATTTGTTAATATTTCCAAAAATAAAGAAAAAAAAAAAAACTAAAGAAAGTAATTATATACAGCAAATGTGTATGTTGGGAGTGAGATAAAAGTGTAGCTTCTCACTCCTACAAGGAGTTATGTTTGGATGGATAAGAGCTATGTGGGGAAGATTTAGGAATGGAAGCAAGACTTTGATATTAGGAACTTTCTAGAGTTTTGAAATTTGAATAATAAAAATACATAATCTGTTTTTACACTGCTGAAAACTGTAAAATGCCTAAAATTAATACAAACTAAAACCAAACACCCACAGCTTATATTAAAATGGTAATCTAAGTACATAAAATATATTCAGATCGAGTACCATTAGAATAAATTCATTACAACTAAACAGGGAATAAAAATATTAAATTCATTTCATCTAAACAGAAAATAAAGCTATTTTATCTAAACATGAAAAAGAAATCTTTGTGTACTATTGGTGGGAATATAAATTGGTACAGCCACTATAGAAAACTGTGGTTATCTATTTTATAGATATCTATTTTATCCATTATATCAATAGAGTATATACATCAATCCCAATCTCCCAATTCATCCCACCTCCACTTTTCCCCTTGGCTTCCATATGTTTGTTCTCTACATCTCTGTCTCTGTTGCTGTTTTGCTGTTTTGAACAAATACTGGCCGTCATTAAAACCATTTTAAAATGAGGAAACCAAGGCTTGAAAAGTTAGACTCTTTCATAATATAACAAAATTCTAAAGCAATAAAATCAGGACTTGAACTTGTCTCTTTTGTTTCAACTTTATTAATCATTAGGCTCACTGCTTAGTCCCATTCATCAGTTCCTCAACCTGTAAATGGCTACTTAAAATAATCAGCTGGACAGTTAACTCTAGCATGTTTCTCCTTACCTTTAAGAATGCTCTGTATCTATCTGTCAATATGGAGCTTAGGAGTAAGGCGACATTCAAAGGGACAGATCTGAGATAGACTGATATAAAGATAGTAATTGGCTGAGATAATGTGGAATAAGGGAAGAAAGCCAAAGAGCAGAGATGAAGAAATGTGAACAATAAAGGACCTGGCAGAGAGAAGACCCCAGCAAAGCATCAGGAAAGCCACGGACTGAGAGTCTCAAAGAAGAGCAGATGGGAGGCAATATAAAGACTGGAAGCATGTACTTTTTTTGAATATGTATTTATTTTTTAATATAAATTTATTTATTTTAATTGGAGGCTAATTGCAATATTGTATTGGCTTTGCCATATATCAACCTGAATCCGCCACAGGTGTACACTTATTTTCTTGTTCTGGGTCTTAGTTGAGGCACATGGGATCTTCAAGCATATGAACTCTTTAGGCGTGGCATGTGGGATCTAGTTTCCTGACCAGGGACTGAAACCTGGTGTCTGGGGATGGAACCCAGATCCCTTGAACTGGAGTGAGAGTCTTAGCCACTGGACCACCAGGGAAGTCTCTCCTGAAAACATGCACTTGCATGGTTTATATCAAGATCATTGGTTACGTGGCAGGCAGCATTTCTGGTCAAAGTGGTGAAGCCGAAAATAGCTTAGCTTTACTATGTTTCCATGACCTCTTTCAGTCTCCCAACATAGCATACCTCAGGTAAACTTACAGCAGATTCTTTAAATGAGTGGATAAAGTCATTATAGAGAGCTCTCATTTCGATCACTTATGCACTAAAATTGCAATGAAATTTATATGAAATATGCACTGCATTAGATAGTACCATTAATTATATAATCAGAAAAAATGAAGAGAATAAGAAAAATAAAAGTATTATATTTAGGGATGAATCAAAATATTTGTATATAATCATAAAGACTTTGGAGGTATATATGCTCAAAACAGTCCTACAGAACTGACAGGTTGATGTTGCCAAAATGAAGATAATAGATAGGAACTATAGAATTAGACACCCTAATATATGTGTTCCAAGAAACCACAACATGTTACATACATTGTTACTAAAATTTTATAGAGAAGAAAGATAAGGTAATGAAAATAAATTTTGTGAGGAAGAAAATACTCAACATCGCTTTACAATTTGCAGGTGTTTCCTGGATATTTTTACTCTTTCCATCACTGTCAAAGTGAAATTGGTTCTCAGAGACATTTTTTAAAAAAATAATAAACACTAATAATAATATTAAGGGTAATGATAATAGCACAATAGTGATTTAAAAGTTAATTTTTATCAAGAATATTGCATATTTAAGTAGATTAAAAGAAGTACGCTTGTATTTACCATACACCTTCAATGTTTACCTTCCTTGAAATATCTTGCCTCATACGATTGATAGTAGATAAAGGGGTAAATACTCATAGAATAATAAAAGATGAGTAACAGCTAAGTGAAAAATACCTATTGGAAGGTTAGAGAAAACATATTTAGTGTGTTTACCATATACTTACATCCATCTGTCTAGTGTAAAAGTAAATGCAGAATTCTGTTTGCTGAATCTCTCTACCAGACATCTGAATGTTCAATGGTGTCTTTATACTTTCTTCAGTGACTATAGGAAAGATTTGGCAGTGGGGAACAGTTGTCATATTAGAACATGCCATAAAGAATATGGTTTTGCTGGCCATTTCCTACCATTTGCTAAAAATCTCTGAGAGTTACAAAAGGATCTGTGACAGAGTCAGATAAAACTAAGATCTATAGGGTTAGAGATTTCAATCAATCTTTAAATAGCAGTTAACTTGTTGGAGGTCCAAAGGGCATGACAACAGAGAGAAAATGAGTGAGCTATTACAATAAAAAAATTCCCCATATCCAGTCATTTTCAAATAAGAGCTAAACTTGAGTTCGGGGCATATATGTTTGCTGTAAGATTTCATTTTATCATCTAATGAACCTAAATGGAAATTGTTTAATGCAAAAACTCATAGGATAGTTCATGCAAATGGAGGAGGCGGTCAATTTACAGACTAATATCTTCCAGTAACTATAATAAACTGAAATGCAAAACAGACACCTACAGAAGCTCCTAGTCTGCTTCAAGTCGCTGAACTATATACACATCATCTCAGTGAAGAGGAACCAGCATTACAGCATATATTTCTTTTAAGAGATCATCTTGATGTGGAACCAATGATGTGTTTCCCTTCCGTTCAGAAGCCAAATAAGCAAAAAAAAAAAAAAAAGAAAGAAAGAAACCCAAATAACTGGAAGGCCTATTTTACTTCAAAGAAATCTAATTCTGCTAGGAGAAAAATTTGAATAGGTTGCTTCAAAAGAATCCATGTGACTTAGTTCTAACATATCAATGATTTTTATAATGCATTGGTGCCTTTATCTTGTATTTTATAAAGATTAATATTTCTATTGGTAAAATTCTTTGAAGCCCTTGGATAAAATGCTGACTAAAGTTCACTGCCTGATTATTTATGTTTCATCTGGCATTGTGGTTTCCCAAATGTAACTCTGCAGATTGTATACCATATGTTTTCAAGTATAGGACTTTTGTTTCCAAAACTATTTGTTTCTTATAGTCAATAACAGAATTACTTGTCTGCCAGATACCATGCAATCTTGTTATGTAAATAAAATAAATTTTAAAAGCTGACATTTCTCTCTTTTAGAAAAAATAGTTTCAAAAATGGAGAAAGAGAATCATAAATTCTAGCCCTTAAGACAGAGAACTGTGCACACAACTGTAAACATGACAAAAGATGAGTGCAGTTTGATAGATTGGATTAATCATGAAATGAGATAAAAAAAAAAATGGAGGGTTTGACTACAAAAAGACCACATGAGGAAATTTTGGGAGGGCAATGGAACTGTTCGTGATTGTGTTGATGATTATAAGAGTCTCTATGAGCCTTTAAATTCAAAAATGTGTACACAGAAGAAAACATTATAATACATATATCGGAGGTATAGAAGTAGATGGATGGGTGAAACTCTATGAACAACACATGTAGGTGAATTTGTTTGTATATAAATTACAGCCAAATTTGACTGAAAATATCTTGCTGTTACCTATACATTAAAACTTACAAAGCTACAACCATGGTTCTGTCATAAATAGAGCAAATAATTATACAATGAACTCAGTAAAAATTCGAACACCATCAAATATACAATCCCCTGCTTCAAAGTATATTTGTAATTTTGAGTAAGATATCTAAAATAATTGACTTGTGTTTATATTTCTAATCTAATTGAAAACAGTAGTCACACATTTTCTCTTTGCCAGAGTAAGCTCATAACAGACTGGTTCCAAATCGGGAAAGGAGTATGTCAAGGCTGTATATTGTCACCCTGCTTATTTAACTTATATTCAGAGTACATCATTAGAAATGCTTGGTGGGGTGAAGCACAAACTGGAATCAAGATTGCCAGGAGAAATATCAATAACCTCAGATATGCAGATGATATCACCCTTATGGCAGAAAGTGAAGAAGAACTAAAGAGCCTCTTGAAGAAAGTGAAAGAGAGTGAAAAAGTTAGCTTAAAACTCAACATTCAGAAAACTAAGATCACAGCATCTGGTCCCATCACTTCATAGCAAATAAATGGGGAAGCAATGGAAACAGTCACAGACTTTATTTTTGAGGGCTCCAAAATCACTGTAGATGGTGACTGCAACCATGAAATAAAAAGATGCTTGCTCCTTGGAAGAAAAGCTATGACCAACCTAGACAGTATATTAAAAAGCAGAGACATTATTTTGCCAGCAAAGGTCCATCTATTCAAAGCTATGGTTTTTCCAGTAGTCATATATGAATGTAAGAGTTGAACTCTAAAGAAAGCTGAGCACAGAAGAATTGTTGCTTTGGAACTGTTGTGTTGGAGAAGACTCTTGAGAGTCCCTTGGACTGCAAAGAGATCCAACCAGTCCATCCTAAAGGAAATCAGTCCTGAATATTCATTGGAAGGATTGATGCAGAAACTGAAACTCCAATATTTGGCCACCATGTGAAGAAATGACTCACTGGAAAAGACCCTGATGATGGGAAAGATTGAAGGCAGGAGGAGAAGGGGATGACAGAGGATAGGATGGTTGGATGGCATCACTGACTTGGTGGACATGAGTTTGAGCAAGCTCCAGGAGTTGGTGATGGACAGGGAAGCCTGGCCTGCTGCAGTCCACGTGGTCCAAAGAGTTGAGCATGACTGAGCAACTGAACTGAAGCTTGTAAATTTAGTCTCTTGCCTCTTTTCCTCATATTTCAGATCCTAGAATTTTTATTGGAAAATAATCCTTGTATGCAACTTTAGAACAAGAGTTCTATTTATTGGACACAGAACTCAAGCAATGCATCCATTTATATTATGACCATTTGCGATCCCATGGACTATAGCTCTCTATAGCCTGCCAGACTCCTCTCCCCATGGAATTCTCCAGGCAAGAATACTGGAGTGGGTTGCCATTCACTTCTCCAGGGGATCTTCGCTTCTCAGGCATCTTCCCAACCTATGGTCTCCTGCACTGAGGCAGATTCTTTACCATTTGAGCCACCAGGGAAGCCCAACTATATTACTACCTGCTAGTAAAGGATGTATTTTCTTGCTTATATTTTGTCTCTAATGATTCAGTTTTCTCCCAACGCTTTTCTCCTTCAGAACTAATACAAATCACCATTGGTATAGGGCATTACAAGGTCAGTTGGTATCATTAATAGTTTATGTCTCCTAAGTTCTTTTCTTCATTTGACAGTACCTTTGGCATATTTCTTCATTACATTAAACCATTTTCCTACTGCACATGAAAATCTAATTTTTTAAAATAATTTTTAAGAAGCACAACAATAAAAATAAAATAAAATAATCTAAGAAATTAACTCTCTTCATCTTCAACGTGCTTATGAAAAATTGTAGGTTCCCAGAATAATTTAAATGAACACAATTACAGACAGAAGAAACTGTTAAGCAAGATGAGGTGTCAGTCAAAGGGCAATTTAGTTAAAATTACTAAACCAGTTGGGCCAAGAAGTTCATTTAGGGAAAACTTTTATCAGCATAAATTTCTATTTGGAGAATCATTCATCACTTGACATGCACATTTTGAGGACTCTGTGTGTCTATATGGTCATTACATTCTTGCAATTATTAAATAACTCTGATTTTACTTTTGAATATTTGTTGCTTTAATGACCTAAACTTGGCATTTCATTCTTTCCTTTCTTTATTAGTGAGGCTAAGCATTTCTTTTTCTTGTGCCTGTTGGACATAAAATGTCTTCATCAGTGAATTTAAATAACATTTGTTGAGCATCTTCTGCAATGAATAAAACATATCTGCCTTCATGAATGGAGAAGGCAATGGCACCACACTCCAGTATTCTTGCTTGGAAAATCCCATGGACGGAGGAGCCTGGAAGGCTATAGTCCATGGGGTCGGTCACTGAGGGTCAGACACGACTGAGTGACTTCACTTTCACTTTTCACTTTCATGCATTGGAGGAGGAAATGGCAATCCACTCCAGTGTTCTTGCCTGGAGAATCCCAGGGATGGGGGAGCCCGGTGGGCTGCTATCTATGGAGTCCCACAGAGTTGGACACGACTGAAGCGACTTAGCAGCAGCAGCAGCCTTCATGAAACTTAATTTTAATAAGCATTTAATCAAATTATCTGCTGATTTTTTGGGATTTCCTAGGTGAGCCGGTGGTTAAAACACCATGCTTCCAAAGCAGGGGGCATGGATTCTATACATGCTTGGGAAACTAAGATCCTACATGCTGTTTGGACAAAAACAAAAGTTATCTCATAATTTTCTACTAGTACATTGATTATTAATATATTACTAGTGTATATGTGTCATTTAATTTATTTTTTACCTTTGTTAAATATATGCAGTTTTTAACCAAATCATCTTTCCCAGGATAGTTTCTGAATTAGGGTGTGATGCTTAGAAAGATAGTTCCCACAAATATTTATCTTATGATTTATTTATGTTTTGTAAAAGATATTTAAGTCAATTTTACAAGAAGTAGATTGATATACATTATAACATTATTTCTAACATTTTTATCTCTTCTAGAACT
>SJYT01080531.1:478839-493466 GCA_006410635.1 Cephalophus harveyi | reverse complement strand
ATTTTAAACATGAGAATGAATTGTCATTATTAAAGTATTTTAACATTCATCTAAGATCATGATATAGCTCTTTTTTAAATTGAGATTTTAAATGTATCAATAAATTCTACTGTTTTTTCATATATATTCTACAGAGTTTTGGTTAATTCCTTGATATTTTATATTTTTTGGTGATAATACACATGGAGATATTTCTTCATTTTATCTTCTAATTGATTCTTAACACTTTTTTTTTTGTATTTTCACATGAGTTGTCCCCACAATTGAATGAATTAATTGGATTTTGTAATTTTGAAATGCTTTCTTGTGCTGATGCACTTTGAATTTTTTCTTTCATAACTCATAACGTATTCACTGGCTTCAGAAACTATCCTGGTTTATTGTTATCCAAAGATAGAAGTTATAGTTTAGTTACCTAGAAATGTTCTATTTTTTAATTTAAAAATTTAATATTCCAATGCTTTCACACTGATAAATTTGTGCTGCTGCTCAGCTTACAGATTTTCAGCCCAGATAGCACAAGCTATTTATAAATGACAAAGCACTGCAACCAATTAGCCCATGTGATGTATGTTATTACAAAAATTGGGGACAAAGCTTTTAGGCAAACAAACAAAAAGAAACTTTCCCTGGGCTTGACATCTCGAATCCCACATAAGCTTAATTAAAGGTTTGAGGGGAACATAAACACACTTTTAAGGCTTCATTTGGGTTTCCAACTGTCTCCTCATTTTTCTCTCCTATACGAACACNTATTACAAAAATTGGGGACAAAGCTTTTAGGCAAACAAACAAAAAGAAACTTTCCCTGGGCTTGACATCTCGAATCCCACATAAGCTTAATTAAAGGTTTGAGGGGAACATAAACACACTTTTAAGGCTTCATTTGGGTTTCCAACTGTCTCCTCATTTTTCTCTCATATACGAACACAGTTACTCAAAAGTAGGGTGTTGAAAGTACAGTTGAAGCTGTGCAAAGAATTTCAACATAACAAGAAATCAAGAAAAACTGGGCTTTTTTTTTCTTTCTCCCTGTTTCTGAATGAGTTCTCCCTCTGCAAAAATCTGTTCCTTCAGGGTTTAAAAAAAACCTTCAGGTTTTAAAATATTGCATTTAAGTATGAATTCCAACTGAAACAGATCTCGACCTATTTCATATTGAGTCCCAGCCCAGTCAGTTATTTTCTCAAGGATCTTTATAAATAGGTTATAAATTTCCATGTTGAGCACTACCCCAGTAAGTTATCTTTTCAAGGATATTTATAAATAGGTTATTGAATAAATTAGTCTTATTGGAATAATTATCTTTCTTCACACTCAGGCTCCTGTTCACAGAATCTAAGGACAAAGTTAGAACTACAAGGGCACATTGAAATGGAACCTGGAATGCAGTTTTTAGTTTATCTCAGAATAATAACCCTAACCTATGTCTGTTCAACAGCCCAGGCTTTCCGTTAAAGCAAAACGTATAAAAGTGGGTGCTCTTGGCATTTACCTAATAAATTCAATCACTCAACAGTCAAGCTGCATCATTGGGGAAATTTTACTATATGTGTAAGTTTGTCTTTGTTTTCATTTGCTTGTTTGCTTTTATCTTTCATAAAATCATAGCTGGAAGGGAGATTTCATCCACTTAGATCATACAGTCCCTGAACAATAATCTCTCCAGTTGATTGTAAGCTACAAGTGTCTTCTACATAATGATAGAATTATTCAGTGAGAAAAAAACATAAAGTAAAAGATTTTTAAAATACTTTAGTTCAATGCTTTTCCTTTCCTGGCTTCTGTAATATACTCTGTTCAATCTCTCTCATTTTGAATTATAAGGTCTTAATCGGTCCACTTGATCATAGATTACCATTTTTAACTCTAAAGTTAGCTTCACGACTCTTTATTGTAAATTTTTTATTTTGTACTGGGGTATAGCTGATTAACAATGTTGTGACAGTTTCAAGTGAACAGCAAAGGGGCTCAGTCATACATGTACATGTATCCACTCTCCCCCAAATTCCCCTCCCATCCAGGCCACCGCATAACATTGAGCAGAGTTCCATGTGCTATACAGTAGGTTCTTGTGGGTTATCCATTTTAAATATAGCAGTATGTACATGTCCACCCTGAACTCCTTAAATATCCCTTCCCTGTATCTTTCCCCCAGCAACCATAAGTTTATTCTCTCTTTCTACTTTGCAAGTAAGATCATTTTTATCATTTCTTTTTAGATTTCACATGTAAGAGATGTCGTACGATATGTCTCCTTTTCTGTCTGACTTACTTCACTCAGTATGACAATCTTTAGGTCCATCCTTGTTGCTGCAAATGGCATTATTTCATTCTTTTTAATGGCTGAGTAATATTCTATGGTGTATATTTACCACATCTTCTTTATCCATTCTCTGTCGATGGCATTTAGGCTGCTTCCATGTCTTGGCTATTGTAAACAGTGCTGCAATGAACACCGGGGTGCATGTATCATTTGAATCACGTTTTTCTCTGGATATTTGCCCAGGAGTGGAACTCCATGGTCATATGGTAGCTCTATTTTTAATTTTTAAAGGAAACTCCATAGTATTCTCCATAACGGCTGTACCTATTTGTATCCCCAACAACAATGTAGAAGAGTTCCCTTTTCTCCACCCCCTCTCCAGAGCTTCATGACTCTTAAGAGCTCATTGCAGGGAGATTCTCTACCATCTGAGCCACCAGGGAAGCCCTGAATTGGTTGAGCATTTCTTAAATCTCCACAGTTTCAGCACCGTGTACACCACTTCATCAGAAGGTAACCATCCCCTGGTTCTGATTTGCAAACCTTAATAATTTCTAACTTGACTGTTCTGGTCACCTCACTTTGAATGTCTTATAATTACCTAGCATCTTCCAACCCAGACTGCCATCATAAATCCAGCTAAGGAAAAGAAACTTATTATTCCTACCTAGAGAGAATGACCTAATCTATTTGTTGATTCTAGACAATTTCCTAAACATGCATACCGTGGCCCCTTTCAAAGTAAACAGCTAAGAAAGAGCTAAAATTAATCCATCATGAATATATTTTATTTGTTTTTCTAAATTATTTTTAAGGATGATGAGAAATGAGTTCACTAGAACAGCTTCTGCAGAAGAAATATTAATTCTGTCTACCCCAAAATTTAAAGACTTGCTACTGCTAAGCGAATCAGTGAAAATCTTTGATCACACTGGGTTGAGCTTCCATCTTATATTTAGCCCCAGGAAAATAAATCCTAAGCATAAGAATGGCAAATGAAGATTTGCACTAAAAAAAAAAAAAAAATGTTAATAGTGGCCTGAAGATTAGAGTAAAATTGATGTTTTTTATTTTATGCAGGGCAGTGGTCCCTGTGCAGAGCATTAATGTTGGTACCTACACCAACTAAACTATGAAATAGATTCATTTTGTGTGAGAGCATTCAATAGATGGAGACATGCCAATGTTCGATACATTGGCCCAATAGCTATGCTACGATGCTTCTTCCTTTGAATGTACCAAGTTAACTAGCTTTAACCTCAGCACAAATGGAAAAGCCAAACTTCTGAGAAGCGTTTAAAATGCAATGAATCTTTGCTCTTTCAACCAGAATTTATACATTTTAAAAAGCATATGTAAAATACTCACCTCTCATAGTAATTTTGCCTGGGTAAAGCCATTTCAAATGGAATCCTTTTGTAGTCAAATTTTCAATTCACAAAGGCTAGCCTGTCTTTTCCTTTCTAGATGATCAGATGTCCTGAATCGTCTTCCATATTAATGAGTATGTTTCAAGGATATGAAAGACTAAATATCACAAAAATACTATTGATGTAACTGAAATCATATATTCAAGAAAACTGGAACGACAAATATAATCTTTAGATTAAGAATCAAGAAAGACAGCATGTTTCATTTGGATAGAAGAACAACACCTGTTTAAATTTGAAACTTAATCTTAGTTTTCTCCTCAGTGGAAAATTGAACTTAGAATTGTAAAATAAAAGAACTTTGAATAATTTATATTAGCAAAATTTGAGGATTTTTAATCCCAAATTCCAGTAAAAAATATACTCAGCAGTATTACCTTATTATTCATTTTATTAAATAGTTTGCTTTGTAAGAATCCTATGTAATTAAAAAAAAAAAAAACTTTATATCTAGTTTGTGCAACCCATACTGGAAGATGATGTTCTGAAATGTCATATATGATAGTATATATACTGAAATGCTTTAATGTGCTACTCAAAATGCAATTCTTAAATACAGAGTTCTTCTAATCTTTTAGACTCTGAGCTACTGGAATGTAGGAAAAATAGACCTGAAATTAAATGATCATTTCTATCTGTTTGTGATATAATAAATACTTGGGAACAATGAATAATTCTTTTAACTTCCACATTTTTCTTAATTCTTATATTCTTTTTCATAATCCATTCTTGTCCCCACAATTTATAAGAAAATCTATTTACTTATTATGTAATTTACCATTTACTTATTTTTATTTAAGGAGGGGAGTATTTAAAAGTCTCCTAAAAATAAGTATACTTTAAAAATTATCTTAATATAGGCTTCAATTTTTAAAAGTGGCTCATAACAGGATGCAAAATATGCAACTTTGTTTGTGTTTCCAGACACTGTTGATAACCAGATCAATGCTTTTGAGGGGAATGTAACTAGGACATGTAATGTGTCCAGAACCCCAAAGTCAATTTTTATGTCTGGTTCATAAATTGAATAAACACATAATTGTGGAAAAATTTCTACATATATTATTCATTTATATGAAAAATACAATGCTTAAGGGAGCAGGATTTGTCCATTTTCTGAGACTTCTGTTAAGAAACCTATGAAAAGTTGATCTCTTTGAAATAAAATTCACATTAAGAAAAAATAATTACATGCAGATCTATAAATCACTTGAAAAAAGAACAACAAAACTTACCAAAATGAACCCAAGCTATAAACAAAATGGCTTCATTTATTAAACTTTACATTAAATGAAGAAGCATTAGACTATCTGAGCTGACAACCCGGCGATCTAAGTGCTCTAAGCTATAGCACAAAAGAAAAGGAGATATTGAAATGTCAGTAAAAATTCCATTTTGCAATATTCCTCCTAAATGAGAACAGGCATTTGTCTTTGGCATTGAATTATGTAAGAGTGAAGAGGCAAGGAAGAGAAAATAGTGATTCCATAAAAAATAGTACAATGTAATTGACCACCCTGGCTATATGGAGAAAGGTCTAGAGGCAGCTGGAGAACCATGTGGAGCTGCTGCAGCTGGATGCAGGATGATTCTCATTCAACCAATAAAATGTGAGTGAAGAATATTGCCTCACGTAGAAAAATTCTCATTGATTGGTTAAACAGGGAAGAGGAAAGAAAAATCCTGGCACATTTAGTCTCTTTAGTCAGTTCAGTCGTTCAGTCATGTCTGACTCTTTGCAATCCCATGAACTACAGCAGGCTAGGCTTCCCTGTCCATCACCAACTCCTGGAGTTTGCTCAAACTCATGTCCATCAAGTCAGTGATGCCATCCAACCATCTCATTCTCTGTCGTCCCCTTCTCCTTCTGCCTTCAATCTTTCCCGGCATCAAGGTCTTTTCCAGTGAGTCAGTTCTTGGCATCAGGTGGCCAAAGTATTTGAATTTCAGCTTCAGCATCAGTCCTTCCAATGTATATTCAGGACTAATTTCCTCTAGGATAGACTGATTGGATCTCCTTGCAGTCCAAGGAACTCTCAAGTGTCTTTTCCAACACCACAGTTCCAAAGCAACAATTCTTTGATTATCAGCTTTCCTTAGAGTCCAATTCTTACATCCATACATGACTACTGGAAAAACCATAGCTTTGACTAGACAGATCTTTGTCAGCAAAAGAATGTCTCTGCTTTTTAATATGCTGTCTAGGTTGGCCATAGCATTTCTTCCAAGGAGCAAGCATCTTTTAATTTCATGGCTGAAGTCACCATCTGCAGTGATTTGGGAGCTCAAGAAAATAACGTCTGGCATTGTTTCCATTGTTTCCCCATCTATTTGCCATGAAGTGTTGGGACCAGATGCCATGATCTTAGTTTTCTGAATGTTGAGTTTTAAACCAGCTTTTTCCACTCTCTTCTTTCACTTTCATCAATAAACTCTTTAATTCCTCTTTGTTTTCTGCCAAAAGTGTGGTGTCATCTGCATATCTGAGGTAATTGATACTTCTCCTGGCAATCTTGATTCCAACTTCTGCTTCATCCAGTCTGACATTTCACTTGATGTACTCTGCATATAAGTTAAATAAACAGGGTGACAATATACAGCCTTGATGTACTGCTTTCCCGATTTGGAACCAGTCCATTGTTTCACATTCAGTTCTAACTGCTGCTTATCGACCTGCATACAGATATCTCAGGAGGCAGCTCAGGTGGTCTGGTATTCCCATCTCTTTAAGAATTTTCCACAGTTTGTTGTGATACACACAGTCAAAGGCTTTGGCATAGTCAATAAAGCAGAAGTAGATGTTTGTAGATGTTTTTCTGAAACTCTCTTGCTTTTTTGATGATACAACGGATGTTGACAATTTGATCTCTGGTTCCTCTGCCTTTTCTAAAACCAGCTTGAACATCTGGAAGTTCTTGGTTCACATACTGTTGATCTTGGTTCACATACTGTTGAAGCCTCACTTGGAGAATTTTGAGCATTACTTTGCTAGCGTGTGAGATGAGTGCAATTGTGCAGTAGTTTGAACATTCTTTGGCATTGCCTTTCTGTGGGTTGGAATGAAAGCTGACCTTTTCCAGTCCTGTGGCCACTGCTGAGTTTTCCAAATTTGCTGGCATATTTAGTGTCGCACTTTAATAGCATCATCTTTTAGGATTTGAAATAGCTCAGCTGAAATTCCATCACTTCCACCAGCTTTGTTCACAGTGATGCTTTCTAAGGCCCACTTGATTTCGCATTCCAGGATGTCTAGTTCTAGGTGAGTGATCACACCATTATGGCTCTCTGGGTCATGAAGATCTTTTTTGTACAGTTCTGTGTATTCTTGCCACCTCTTCTTAATATCTTCTGCTTCTGTTAGGTCCGTACCATTTCTGCCCTTTATTGTGTCTGTCTTTGCATGAAATGTTCCCTTGGTATCTCTAATTTTCTTGGAGATCTTATTCTTTCTCATTCTATTGTTTTCCTCTATTCCTTTGCATTGATCATTTAGGAAGGCTTTCTTATCTTTCTTTGCTCTTCTTTGAAACTCTGCATATACATAAGTGTATCTTTCCATTTTTTGTCTTTCACTGCTCTTTGTTCTGGCTTCCCTGATAGCTCAGTTGGTAAATAATCTGCCTGCAATGCAGGAGACCCTGGTTTGATTCCTGGGTTGGGAAGATCCACTGGAGAAGGTTAAGCTTCCCACTCCAGTGTTCTTGGGCTTCCCTGGTGGCTCAGCTGGTAAAGAATCTGCCTGCAATGTGGGAGGCCTGTATTTGATCCCTGGGTTGGGAAGATCCCCTGGAGAAGAGAACAGCTACCCACTCCAGCATTCTGGCCTAAAGAATCCCATGGACTGTAAGGAATCCCATGAACTGTATGAAAGAATGTTTGCTATGACCAGTGTGTTCCCTTGACGAAACTCTGTTAGCCTTTACCCTGCTTCATTTTGTACTTCAAGGCCAAACTTGCCTGTTACTCCAGATAACGTCTTGACTTCCTACTTTTGCATTCCAGTCCCCTATGATGAAAAGAACATATGTTTTTCATATTAGTTCTAGAAGGTCTTGTAGGTCATCAGAGAACCATTCAACTTCACCTTCTTCTGGTGACTCAGCTGGTGAGGCATCTGCTGGCGATGTGGGAGACCTAGGCTCAATCCCTGGGTTGGGAGGATCCCCTGGAGAAGAGAACAGCTACCCACTCCAGTGTCCCGGCCTGGAGAACTCCAGGAAACTGTATAAGGTCGCAAAGAGCTGGACACGACTGAGTGGCCTTCACTTTTCTTTGTCTCATTGAAGTCTACATATATCCCAGTAGTGATGTTTTCGAACTTATTGTAAAGAAAGCCTCGCTAACACTCTGGTCTGGACAGAGAGAAATTTCTTCGGAATTTCCATTTGATTTAGTCCCGTGAGCGAGGGAACTGCCTGTATAAATTTTCTCCTAGTTGGTGTAAGGAAAACAGGAGTCGTGAATTTCATTGTGTCAAAGTAGTGGTAGAAATAAATCTAAGTGGGCTTCCCTGGTGGCTCAGAGGTTAAAGCGTCTGCCTCCAATGTGGGAGATCCAGGTTCGATCCCTGGGTCGGGAAAATCCCCTGGAGAAGGAAATGGCAACCCACTCCAGTATTCTTGCCTGGAGAATCCCATGGACGGAGAAGCCTAGTAGGTTACAGTCCACGGGGTCGCAAAGAGTCGGACACGACTGAGCGACTTCACCTCTTCACCTCACCAATATGCAATGTAATGTATAATTATCATGTTGGGATATACAGTTGGTCATTTAAAAGTTCTATAGAATATCTACAGTATATCACTATATATATATTTAATTTTCAGAAAACTCTGACATTTCTTGAATTTTAGGTAACCAGAGGCAAACATGCATACATTTTTATATTGCATTGTTACCAGGGCTTCCCTGGTGGCTTAGAGGTTTAAGCGTCTGCCTGGAATGCCGGAGACCCGGGTTCAATCCCTGGTTCAGGAAGATCCCCTGGAGAAGGAAATGGCAACCCACTCCAGGTACTCTTGGCTGGAGAATCCCATGGAGGAAGGAGCCCGGATCTTCAATTCTACAGATATGGTGTACAATACATTCATGAAAGTATTCAAATGTTAAAATATTTCTGGTGTCCATAAATATTGAAATAATTAAGGCTTGACCTTTAAAGACAGAATGATTTTGTGCCTATACTTCCCATTGCACTGCTTTCTTTTGTGTAGAAGTCCTTCTCTATGTCTGTCCTTACTTCTGATTTGTAAATAGGATCATCTATAACAATTTTATATATACACTATTGATACTATGTATAAAATATATAACTAATAAGAATGGTGTATTGTACATGGTGTACAATACATTCATTGTGTACCTGAATCTTTAATTCTACAGATATAAAGAGAAGGAAGGGTCCTGGAATAAATGTCAGGGTGATGACATTTTAGGTGAAAACAGAATTTTATCAAAATAAACAATATATTTCAAAGATCTTTCAAGAACTAAAATACAGACAGAAAGACACGGTCTTAGAGGCCTTTGAATTTCAACACTGGCCCTTCTTTAGTCGTTTAGTCTGTTAAATTTTAAGTCTTACAGAATTAAAAAATTGATATGACTTATTAACTAATGAGCATACTTTTGTTCTAAGTGAGTTGGGTGGTCTGGGATTCAGAAAACCTAGTGAAAATGTTAGCCACTCAGTCGTGTGCAACTCTTTGTGACCCTATGACTGTAGCCTGCCAGTCTCCTCTAGTCACAGAATTCTCCAGGCAAAAATATTGCAGTGGGTAGCCATTTCCTTCTCCAGGGGATTTTCCTGAATCAGGGATTGAAGCCAGGTCTCCTGCATTGCAGGCAGATTCTTTACCATCCAAGCCACTGGGAAGCCCCCATAAAACCTATGTATTACTTTAAAATGTTTCTATAACCTAAGAACTATCCAGCATAATCACTCTAGGTCTTGTTTCCTTATCTGTAAAGAATTGTTTCTACAGTTGTTACTTTTATCTCTAAAATTCTATCATTTTTCTAATCAGTCTTCTCTTTCCCTTTCACAATTTTGCTGTTAATTAGGATAAAGATTTCTGATTTCCAAATCTGAACTCAATTCAAATGTTAAAGTATTTCTGGTATCCATAAATATTGAAATAATTAAGGCCTGACCTTTAAAAGACAGAGTGATAGACTAAAGTTTATTTTTTGTGCCTATATTTTCCATTGCACTGCTTTCTTTTTGTGTAGAAGTCCTTCTCTATGTCTGTCCTTATTTCTGATTTGTAAATAGGATCGTCTATAACAATTTTATATATATACTATTGATAATATGTATAAAATATATAACTAATGAGAACCTACTGTAGAGCACAGGAAACACTATTCAATATCTGTGGTGACCTAAATGGGAAGGAAATCCCAAAATACAGGGGATATATGTATACCTATAGCTCATTTACTTTGCTGTACAGTAAGAAACTAATACATCATTGTAAAGCAATTATACTCCAATAAAAATTTAGAAAAGAAAAAAAAAATCCTTCTCTTCTGCTCCCTTAGGCAATTTTAACTTATTATTACTTTCACATTCCTCCCATAAAATTGAATTCTGAAAAAATCAGATATTATTAATACTGACATCTATCTATTATCTATGGATATACTCTCTGCCTTAATCCAGAAACAGCTCAGTTGAACAAATAAAGCAAATCTATGTAAATCAGGGATAGTATATTCTAGGGCTATTTTTCATTTTAATTCTAATACCTAAGTACAATAAATGCCTATTTTTCATGGACATTGGATATCAATTGATGATGTAAGAATGCTTTGCGATTTGGTGAGGGACAGAAATTTCTGAATAAACCCAAGCAGTAGGCTGCTATCTTTTCAATTTACAGAGGAAAACAGTCCTCTTGTTTGCCTTGCACTCCCATTTTCATCGCACATTAATTATGCCTCTGCAGCAGTCCCTTAATAAAGATCTTCTGTGCATGTTTATGTGTATGTGCGAGTGTAGGTAGTTTTTTCTCCTCTGCATAATTCTCTGCAAGCTGCAGATTTAGGTTCAATCCTCACTCTATAGGAGGCAAGAAGAGATAATGAATTAGTGCTTTCAACAAAGAAGATTATTCAGTGGGTCTTTGGAATAGGCAGAAAAGTGGGGCAGTAGGCTAGTCTTTTATTAAACACATCATATCTGGGATCTTCTTGAAAAATCATTTCTCTAGTCTCTGTAAATTTAAGAAGAAAATACCTAAAATCTGGAAGTCTGCAAATTATAGCATTTTCAGAGAAAGGAACAGATTACAGGAAGCTATGAATAAAACCCCTCTTTCTGCCACAAAAATGTCACATGGCTTATTAGCTTAAAAACACACAAGAAAGGGTTGTGTGAGGAATTAGGGTAAAATGCAAGGCAAGAGAAAAACCATGCCAGGCAGATAGTTGCCAATGACCTAAAACAGATGCCAGGTTAATTTGGGGGCCAATTTGTCAAACATTTCCTTTGAACTGCAAATTTCCAAACTATGAAAATTTCAGATGGAAATATCAGGCTGTCTCCAGGAAACATCTCTCAGATAATCAAGGTTATAATTACAACGGAGGTGATGAAGCATGTTCTGTAATCTACACTTTGGCTGATGCTGTCTAGTTAATTCAGCAAACTTTTTTTTTTTTTTCTTTTGTCCCACTGTCTCTCCAAATTTTCTGTGAATTTCTTGGACAACTTGGTTATACCATGTTGCCCATACTACTGTATAAAAGAACATCAGAGCCAAAAACTAAAGAAAATTTGTTATCAGGGGACTGGCAGCCCACCAATAACTCTGTCTGGTGGAAGCAGTTCTTGATGCTGTTAAGAAATTGTATCAAAAGCACGTACAATGAAATTCAAATATACTAATGCTACTAATTCAATTTAGCATCCTAGAGTAGTTTCATGCCTGGACCTCAGACCAGCCACAGGCTATACACAGCTATTTATATGTTATTTTAGTCATTCATTGGCCTAAGACATTTTATTGGAAAGCTACCTATTAAGGTTGAAATGGGAAGATGGGTGTCAGGGAGTGGGGGTGAAGTTCAAATTAAGATGAAACTATTAGTCATCCCTAAAACACTATCTGTAGCTGAAAATATGCTCAGGGTAGTTAAAAATTGCAATGTTTCCATAGCAGAGTTTGATAAACAATTTTGAATTAATCAAAAGACTGACTCCCTGAGCAGACACTCTGTTCCCTGCAATCAATCCCACTTTGAAATAAGAAACAGAAAGCTGATCTTTCAAAGCTGGGATAATTCCTCCTAATTCTTCAAGCTAGGATTGTGCATAGATGGTTCTGTGTGTCCTAAATGTGGTCTACATGAGATGAGGATGAAATTGTGGACCTTGGAGCCAAGCGATACTATATATGTATAAAGTAATTCATTAATAATGTAGGCAATATAAAATACTTGCTGAAAAGAAATAGGCAGGTAGGAGAGAGAAGAAAATGAATATTTATTAAGAACTTGTGGCATTCAAAACATTTTATATGTGAAATCCCTAGCTCAGATTTTAATTTAATCATCCATTCCAATCTCAGACTCTATTCTAAGTGCTTGTAAGATAAACCATCAAAAGGAAAAAAAAAAAAAATTCTGATCGTAAAGGAGTTTATGTCATGTGAAGAAAACATAGACAAAGCAATAAACATAATAAATAATTGATCTAAATAGTATGCTAGACTCATAGGAAAAGAAACAAAAACTAAAATAGCCTAAAGGGAATCAAGGAAGAGAAATCACAGTTTGAAACAGAGTATCAGGGCAGGCAGCCTAAAGAAGGCAGTAACTGACACAGCAGCATCAGCAACTATACTCCAATACAAAGTAAATAAAAAAGAAAGCAAACTGCAAAGATATATTGTACAACATGGGGAATATAGCCAATGCTTTATAATAACTATGAATGGAGTATACCTTTTAAAAATTGTGAATCATTCTATTTGCACACCTGTAACTCATAGAATATTGTATACCAACTATACTTCCATAAAAAAGAAGGCAGTATTTGAGCAAAGGGATGAAGGAGATGATAGACTCTCCATATGGCTGGTAAAGGGAAGAATATTCCAGAGGTAATGGAGTGTGAAAGTTCTTAGGAGAGACTGTGCCTGGGAATATGGAGATACTGTAGGGAGAGGTGGATGGATTGATTAAGTGAGGGTAGGGGTTATGGAGAGGGATTGAAACGAAATAGGGTCCATGTCACATGAGATTTTGTAGACCGTGGTAGGAAGGCTGGTGTTTATTCTGAAGAGAATGAAAAACTATTAGCAGGTTTTCAGTAGAGGAGTCACGTAATTTGGCATGTTTATAAGGCTACTCTGTGAAGCAGAGGATGGAAAGAGGGAGGGATAGAAAGAGCAACATTATTCTGAAGCTTTTGAAATCACACTGAGATGAGAAGTTATCTTGATTTTAACCAGGATATTAGTGGTGGAAATGGTATGAAGCGACTCAATTCTGGTTCTGTTTTGCAGAAAGAGAGAGACAGCAGGATTTCCTGGTCAAATGTGCGTGGTGGATGGGTGTTAATTGGAGCTATCAAGAACAACTAAATGTTTTGTCCCAAGAAATTGGAGGGATTAACTTTTTTTTTTTTTTCACTATTTACTAAGCTATGGGAACAAATGTGACAAAAACTGAGCACTTATCTTTTGAGTGCATTATATTTGAGATACTTACTAAACATTCTGTTGGAGCTGTCTAGCGACTTATTGGATATATCAGCCTAGAATGCAGGAGTGAGAGCAGAGCTAAACTTACAAATACAAAAATAAATGAAATAAAATGATACCGTGAACCTGGGTGAGACAGCCAAGAAGGGAGGGCAGCTCTAGAGGAGGAAAAAGCCGTGGATTTAGCCTTGAGTCCCTCTGAAGATAAGAGATGGAGGAGAAGAGGAGGATGCAGAAAGAGAGAGACAGCAGGATTTCCTGGTCAAATGTGCATGGTGGATGGGTGTTAATTGGAGCTATCAAGAACAACTAAATGTTTTGTCCCAAGAAATTGGAGGGATTAACTTTTTTTTTTTTTTTTTCACTATTTATTAAGCTATGGGAACAAATGTGACCAAAACTGAGCACTTATCTTTTGAGTGCATTATATTTGAGATACTTACTAAACATTCTGTTGGAGCTGTCTAGCGACTTGTTGGATATATAAGCCTAGAATGCAGGAGTGAGAACAGGGCAAAACAGAAATACAAAAATAAATGAAATAAAATGGTACCGTGAACCTGGGTGAGACAGCCAAGAAGGGAGGGCAGTTCTAGAGGAGGAAAAAGCCGTGGATTTAGCCTTGAGTCCCTCTGAAGATAAGAGACGGAGGAGAAGAGGAGGATTCAGAAGGAGACCAAAAATAAACTGCTAGGAAGATAAGAGGGAGTGCAATAGAACACGATGCCCATAACACCAAGATAAGTATTTCAAGGAGAATAATGTGATGAACTCTGTGAAATGGTGCTGATAGTTTAATAAGATTAGAATTGAGATTTGAACATTGGATGTAAGTGTAGTAGAGAAGACCAGTGACCTTTACAAAATAAATTTTAGAGGCGAGGAGGGAGAATCTTTGACTGGAGAAGGCTTAAGAAAAACATGGGAAGAGGAAATTGGTGCTAGCAAATAATGACAACCATTTGGAAGCGAATTTTTATGAGATGGTTCAAAATGGAGGCTACATGAGGTGGGGAGGTAAACAGAGTCAAAAGGAGGATTTTAAATTTTTAAGTTTACGAGAAATAACAATGTTTTATATGCCAACAAGAATAATCTAATACACAAGCCAAAAATGACAAGGTAGGAAGGAGAGAATCCCTAAGAGTTCATCTATGTTACCTGAAGGGAACACACCTGACGTGAGTGAAGACTCCAGTGGGGGGGGGGGGGGGGGGGGGG
>SJYT01080531.1:453625-478665 GCA_006410635.1 Cephalophus harveyi | reverse complement strand
GGGGGGGGGGTGGCGGGGGGGGGGGGGGGGGGTGGTGGATGTTGTTTTGAAAGTCTGTGCAAAAGCTTTTAAATTTAATTAGGTTCCATTTGTTTGTTTTTGTTTTTATTTTTATTACTCTGGGAGGTAGGTCAAAAAAGATCTTGCCATGGTTTATATCAAAGAGTGTTTTTCCTGTGATTTCCTCTAAGAGTTACATATTAATGCGTATATGTGGAATCTAGAAAAATAGTACAGATGAACCTATTTCTAAGATAGGCATAGAGACACAGATGAGGCAGATGGATGTGGTCACAGCCTGAAAAAGGAAGGGTGGGATGAATTAGGAGATTAGGATTGACATATATATATATGGGATTTCTTTGGAAGGAATGATGCTAAAGCTGAAACTCCAGTACTTTGGCCACCTCATGCGAAGAGTTGACTCATTGGAAAAGACTCTGATGCTGGGAGGGATTGGGAGCAGGAGGAGAAGGGGACGACCGAAGATGAGATGGCTGAATGACATCACTGACTCGATGGATGTGAGTCTGAGTGAACTCCGGGTGTTGGTGATGGACAGGGAGGCCTGGTGTGCTGCGATTCATGGGGTCGCAAAGAGTCGGGCACAACTGAGCAACTGAACTGAACTGATATATATATATATATACACTACATGTATAAAATAGATAACTAATGGGAAGTTGCTATATAACCCAGGTAGCTCAGCTCAGTGCTGTGTGGTAACCTAGGTAGGTGGGATGAGGGTGGGAATGGACAGGTACAAGAGGGAGGGGATGAGTATGCATATGACTGATTCACTTCATTGTACAGAGGAAACTAACAGACATTGTAAAGCAATTATATTTGAACGACAGCAACAAAAGCCTGGACTTGCTCTTCTGACTGCGTTAGTTTAACAATGAAACAAGAGGCAAGATCATCAGCTGAGAATGAGGATGATGGAGGAGACTTCAGGCAAAAAGGGAAAAGTATAAAATGATCACTTAGAAAGGTCCAAAAGTAACAGAATTGCGAAATATAGAATATTCATTTGGACCAACAAGGTCCACCTGGGACGGATGAATTTAAAAGTCAACTGGCCAGCAAGGTTTTCCTGTCTGTGGCCATGTTCAGACACAGAATACACAAAATGTGCTGAGAATTTTGTGATCTTTATTTTTGTAACATTTAATGTGGATTTTTGCCAGAGCTCATGCTCCTTAAAGCAAGAAACAAGAACAGCTTTTATTTTTGTTCAGTTAAAATGGTCTGTCCCTTTCAGATAGTTAGCAATCCCTTTGGTGGCTCAGACAGTAACGCATCTGCCTACAATGCAAGAAAGTTCAATCCTTGGGTCAGGAAGATCTCCTGGAGAAGGAAATGGCAACCCACTCCAGTATTTTGCCTGGAAAATCCCATGGACGGAGGAGTCTGGTGGGTTACAGTCCATGGGGTCACAGAGTTGAACACGACTGAGAGACTTCACTTTCCTTTTAGATGGGGAAGGCTTCATGGGATAAAGTGCCTCTCACATGATATTCTTTCTGCCTTTTCCCCTAAAATGGCCTGATGTACGAGGTGTATTATTTAAACACAAGGCAATAAAGAAAACGGAGACTCTTCAGTTCTCATCTCCTCCAGTCCCTAGTCTCCTCAGTTGTCACATTCAGTTCAGTTCAGTTCAGTGCAGTCGCTCAGTCGTGTCGACTCTTTCTGACCCCATGAATCGAAGCACGCCAGGCCTCCCTGTCCATCACCAACTCCCGGAGTTCACTCAGACTCACATCCATCGAGTCAGTGATGCCATCCAGCCATCTCATCCTTCATCGTTCCCTTCTCCTCCTGCCCCCAATCTCTCCCAGCATCAGAGTCTTTTCCAATGAGTCAACCCTTCACATGAGGTGGCCAAAATACTGGAGCTTCAGCTTCAGCTTCAGCTTCATTCCCTCCAAGGAAATCCCAGGGCTGATCTTCAGAATGGACTGGTTGGATCTCCTTGCAGTCCAAGGGACTCTCAAGGGTCTTCTCCAACACGATAGTTCAAAAGCATCAATTCTTCGGCACACAGCTTTCTTCACAGTCCAACTCTCACATCCCTACATGACCACTAGAAAAACCATAGCCTTGACTAGATAGATCCTTGTTGGCAAAGTAATGTCTCTGCTTTTGAATATGCTACCTAGGTTGGTCACAACTTTTCTTGCAAGGAGTGTCTTTTAATTTCATGGCTGCAGTCACCATCTGCAGTGATTTTGGAGCCCATAAAAATAAAGTCTGACAGTGTTTCCACTGTTTCCCCATCTATTTCCCATGAAGTGATGGGACTGGATGTCATGATCTTCGTTTTCTGAATGTTGAGCTTTAAGCCAACTTTTTCACTCTCCACTTTCACTTTCATCAAGAGGCTTTGAGTTCCTCTTCACTTTCTGCCATAAGGTGGTGTCATCTGCTGTTTCTCAAGAGGCAGGTCAGGTGGTCTGGTATTCCCATCTCTTTCAAAATTTTCCACAGTTTAGTGTGATCCACACAGAAGGTAATTATAGCCTTGCCCGATATGTATATGGAGGTAGGGATCCTGGGAGGGAATCTGCAGTTAACCTGAATTATGGAATTGGGTTTCACCCTGGGGGTAAGGGGTGCTCTCTCTCCTCATTTCCCATTTAGAACCCTGGATAGTAGCCATGTCCCAAGTTGTACCGTATCTGCCTGGTTTTGTTGTTGTTCAGTTTCTCACTTGTGTCTGACTCTTTGCGACCACATGGACTGCAGCACTCCAGGCTTCCCTATCCTTCACTGCCTTCTTGAGTTGCTCACATTCATGTCCCTTGAGTCAGTGAAGCTAACCATCTCACTGAGCAAGGACACAAAGTAGCAGGAAGCAGAGGGAAGTCTGGAGGTTTAATTAGTCATCCTGAGCCACTGCAGGGTTGCTCTTGGGATGACACCTTCTTGGGAACAACTGGCTCACCCTCAGGAGAATGTGGCAGTGGAAAGTGATTCTGTAGCCGAGGCTGTTGAGCATGAGCCAACGGGCTCAATGAGGGACAAAGCAGAGGGTCTATGGTGCAGCCAGCAGGAACCGAGCGAGACTGACTCAGTCAGGAGCACTGTTAGTAACTGGTCAAGCATGAGGAGAGAGCAGGCTTCTCAAACCTTCAGCTGCAAATGCCAACATTCAACCTGGTGGCCTGTAGCCCACCAGGCTTTCTGTCCATGAGATTTTCCAGGGAAGAATATTGGAGTGGGTTGCCATTTCCTTCGCGGGGAATCTTTCTAGACCAGGGATCAAACCTGTATCTCCTGCATTGGCAGGCAGATTCTTTACCACTGAGCCACCTGGTAAGTCCAAAATATAGGTCTAGTTGATCAAAATTTGATTAGATAAATTAACAAGTGAATAAATGTTTCAAAGAAGATGTAATGGAAGTCAGTACTTTGAGCTAGACTCTGAAGGATAATAAACAGGAATCCTGCAGCAGCAGGATCACTGGAACTAGAAAGTATGGGACAGTTCAGCTCAGTTCAGTTCAGTGGCTCAGTCATGTCTGACTCTTTGCAACCCCATGGACTGCAGCATGCCAGGGCTCCCTGTCCATCATCAGCTCCCAGAATTTACTCAAACTCATGTCCACTGAGTCAGTGATGCCACCCAACCATCTCATCCTCTGTTGTCCCCTTCTCCTCCTGCCTTCAATCTTTCCCAGCATCAGGGTTTCAATGAGTCAGTTCTTGGCATCAGGTGGCCAAAGTATTGGAGTTTCCGCATCAGTATCAGTCCTTCCAATGAATATTCAGGACTGATTTCCTTTAGGATGGACTGGTTGGATCTCCTTGCAATCCAAGAACTCTCAAGAGTCTTTTCCAACACCACAGTTCAAAAACATCGATTCTTCAGTTTTCAGCTTTCTTTATAGTCCAGCTCTCACATCCATACATGACTACTGGAAAAATCATAGCCTTGACTAGATGGATATTTGTTGGCAAAATAATGTCTCTGTTTTTAATATGCTGTCTAGGTTGGTCATAAGTTTACTTCCAAGGAGTAAGCATCTTTTAATTTCATGGCTGCAATCACCATTTGCAGTGATTTTGGAGCCCAAAGAAATAAATTTTGTCACTGTTTCCACTGTTTCCCCATGTATCTGCCATGAAGTAATGGGACCAGATGCCATGAGGTTAGTTTTCTGAACGTTGAGTTTTAAGCCAACTTCTTCACTCTCCTCTTTCACTTTCATGAAGAGGCTCTTTAGTTCTTCTTCACTTTCTGCCATAAGGGTGATGTTATCTGCATATCTGAGGTTATTGATATTTCTCCCTGCAATCTTGATTCCAGCTTGTGCATCATCCAGCCCAGCATTTCTCATGATCTACTCTATATATAACTTAAATAAGCAGGGTGACAACATACAGCCTTGGCATACTCCTTTCCCTATTTGGAACCACATTGTTCCATTGTTCCACATAGGAATAAAAAGCAGTCTGCCATTGCATAAGGTCACAGAACTCGTAAACAGACTGTTGTAGAAGTCTTTCTTTTTTCACATAGTCTCTGCATGAACATACAAGAGAGAATTAACTCTCTGTTCCCCAGTTTGCTAATTGAAAAAATAAAAAAATAAAAAATATTTTTGCACTATCTTTCAAGATTGTTGGTAGGACTAAAGTAAATCATTCATATATACATATAATTTAGCACTGAGCAGGCCTTCATAAGTCCTACTTGAGAATTAGTTATGTCAATGTGGTTTGATCTAAAATTTGGAATGCAACTGGGACAAGACTTCAAAATCACGATAAATATCCAGTCAGGATATTATGCCATGGGTGGTGCTGATGTGGTGAAAGTTTACAAGATGAGAGTGTGACCTTGATCTCAGCCATATACCACCAGGAATGTAGCTTTTGTTTATTGATCTTTGCAGCAAGTGACTACGATGTGTTTCAGTACCAGAATATTTGAATTTAGAGGATTCGAGTTTGGGTTAGGTAATTTGAAGGAGGACGTTGGGCTTTTCTCTGGACTAAACGCTATCAGGAAATGGGGGTAAGATTGGGTATCTTTACAAATCTAATCCAGAGGGAGCAGAAACTAGAGCAAGAATAAAGTCATAATAGGCAAAGACACAACAATCACACATATTAGCCATTATATGGGCTGCTTAATCATTTTTTGTGGTTTGGGCAATGTTAATATTTTTCTATGTTGAGACAAGATTATCAAGTGTCTTGATTGTGTGTTGATACTCGAGTCCAAGAGTAGCATTGTCTGATATCGATGTATTGTGAAGTTGTGTATGTTCAACTGTAGACCAGTAAATTCTAGCTGGGAATGCCAGATCAGCATTCACAATACTGGAGTGAGTTGCCGTGCCCTCCCACAGGGGATCTTCCCAACCCAGGGATTGAACCCACATTTCTTATTTTACCTGATATCAGCCATGAAATATCTCCCTTTATTTCTATCACATATAAATTTTTTTGTAAGACCTTATTAAAAAACAAACAAACAAACAAAAACACAGGGACTGCCTCCTGACTTTTCACAGCATGCATGATCTAAAACTCTCCATTCTGGGCAGAGATGACTGTAGGTTGGTTTGGCTGTTGCTTCCTAGCGGGCTGTTTCAAATGTAAATTGTTGGTACCGACTCAGCCTTTGCCTATGATTATGGCAATATTTTGTTGAAAAGTGAACAATTATTCAATCTCAGTGCTCACAGCAACCATCACTTTGATAGCTTTTCACCCCATTACACTCCCAGTATGCTCCATTATTAAGCAGAATGGTTTAAATGAAGAAATGATTACAGCAGGGAGCATGGCTTTCCAGTCATATTTGCTTTGTAAGTTCATTGGTCTTCTAGTATCTTTCAGACACTAATATCTTATCTAGTAAGAGATATATCCTGGCAAGAGGACATCTTGAGCTGTGAAGATATGGAACTAGCATGCTGGTTTTCATGCTTTCACATTTGTCCTCATCATGCTGAGTCACTCAGTCATGTCCAACTCTTTGTGACCCTGTGGACTATAGTCTGCCAGGCTCCTCTCTTCATGGGATTATCCTGGTAGGAATACTGGACTGGGTTGCCATTTCTTTCTCAAGGGGATCTTCCTGACCCAGAGATTGAACTTATGTCTTCTGCATTAGTGGGCAGATTCTTTACCACTGAGCCACTTGGAAAGCTTTCACATTTCACATTACTAACACTGAAAATACACTTTCATAAATTTTGTGTAACCAGAAGGCAGCTTCTCTACAGCTGATTCAAAGTGTTAGTTGCCTAACTTGTTTTTTGGCCAAACCGTGACACTCAGGATCCTAGTTTCCTGACCAGGAATCCAACCCTTGCCGCTGCAGTGGAAATGTGGAGTCCTAACCCCTGAACTGCCAGGAAATTCCCTTGTATGTAGCTTGTCTATTCTGGGTCATTAACCAACATGCGTGTGTGTGCATGGCAAGACTCTTCAGCCATGTCCAACTCTGCAGCCCCATGGACTGTGGCCTGCCTTGCTCCTCTGGCCATGGGATGCTCCAGGCAAGAATACTGGAGTGGGTTGTCATCCCCTCCTCCTGGGGAATCTTCCCAACTCAGGGATCAAACCTGCATCTTTTATGTCTCCTGCATTGGCAGGCAGGTTCTTTATCATTAGTGCCACCTGAGAAGCCCAACATAATTTTATGTGCAGGTTATAAATATTTTGTTGCTTAGGGTTAGGGTAAAGCATCTGCCTGCAATGCAGGAGACCTGGGTTCAATCCCTGGGTCGGGAAGATCCCCTGGAGAAGGAAATGGCAACCCACTCCAGTATTCTTGCCTGGAAAATCCCATGGACAGAGGAGCCTGGTAGGCTACAGTCCACAGGGCCACAAAGAGTTGGACACGACTGAGTGACTTCACTTTAGGGTTATTAACTCCCTGGTGTTTATTCTCAAGTACCTACATTATTATAAAGAATTTGACAATAGGACCATGGTCTCCTTTCATCTAAAATCACTTTTGCTTACATGTATATGCTGGTCAGTATCTATATAGTAACTTTGGTGCAGTTTCTGGCAGCAAATTTTATTTCAAAAGGTACTCAAATTCCCATATTAAATTCTTTCAAGGATTTGTCATATGTTCTAGAAATTGAACTTATTAATAATACTTATGAAGTTATCTATGATCTGGGTCCCAGATGTGTTTTATGAGCCTCATACCCCTGACACTCTTGATCACCATCTAAAAGGTAAGCTCAGTATTAGGTCACCCATGTTCCCTTCTCTTATTACCATGGTGACCTAAGCCAAGTCTCCCTTGACTTTACTTTTCATCTCCTTCTTTATCCTTAATGACTTTCTGCTAGAACTCCTATTTGCTCCTAAATGAGTACCACTGCATTATTAATCTACTCAAAATATGTGTCGTATCTCCTAGCTTTAATTGACACATCATGGCAGAAAGCAATTTCTCTCTTGAGTAGAGGTACTTGCTTTCTGAAGTGAAAGTGAAAGTTGCTCAGTCGTGTCTGACTCTTTGTGACCTCATGAACTGTAGCTTGCCAGGCTGCTCTGTCCATGGAATTCTCTAGGCAAGAATATTGGAGTGGGTAGCCATACCCTTCTCCAGGGGGATCTTCCCAACCCAGGGATTGAATCTAGGTCTCTCACATTGCAGGCAGATTCTTTACTGTCTGAGCCACCAAGGAAGCTTTCTATACACCCATAAACACCTGGTTACAGAGGTTGGTACAGTGTCCACCTGGACCAAAACCCCATTTAGAGTTTTACTTCTTTAAACTAGAACACTTGTTAGTGTCTTGCAGCTCCCAAACTCTGCTCAGAAAATTGTGATTCCTACCTTTTTTTTTTTTTTACAGTCAAGCAGCAACTTTATTTAAATTATTTGTGCTTCCTTTTCACATCTGATTAAAGGGAAGCCATCAGCTCCAAGAGTGGCCAGTTTATAAGTAGACCAGTGACTGAAGATATAGATAAAATTTAACAAAATAAAAGGCCAAGCAATGCCCTCTCTGAATAATTTGAATGATTCATAGAAATCACTGGAAATCCAGGGGCTAAGAAAGCAATTTAAAATGCCTAGCTTTGGAAATCCCCACTTCTAAGAATCAGGAAATCAAGGAGAAACTGGTGTCATTTGAAAATTATGCCTTTTTTGAGGTATGATATTTTTCTTAAAAAATTTTTTTTTTTATTGTGGCAAAAATCACATAACATAAAACATACCATTTTAACCATATTTAATTGTACATTTCAGTGGCACTAAGTATATCCACATGATTGTGCAACTCTCACCATCATTCATCTCCAGAATTTTTCACCTTCGTAAACTGAAACTCTGTCCCTATTAAACGCTAACTCCCTATCCTTCCTCCCCATCCCTACCCCCGGCCCCTGGCATCTACCAATGTACTTTCTGACTATGAGTTTGACTATTCTGGGTACCTCATTATACAAAGTGGAATCAGACATTCTGCATCTAATTGTCTTACCATCAGGAGCTGGGTGGGAAATGAAAGCTGGACAGATTGATGAAGGCAGAGGAAGAGTTATGTCTATAGAAAAAAGTTTGAGATTTGGGAAGATTTGAAAAACAGATATGTAGAGAAAAAAGAGACCTTGAATACAAAACTGGGCAGAAATAAAAGCAGAGCAGAGATGCATACAGGCGGGTCTAATTCCTCTTGAAGAGAGTATCAGAAAGGGGTGAGCTGATTTAATGGATATTAAATCAGGAAACTGATCAAGAGAAAAAACAAGAAATCTCCATTAATGACCTGGAATTACTCCTCAAATACAGGAAACAACTGAGAGCCATTCTCTCAAAGCAATGCAAAATAAGAGTTCTCAGGAAGGAAACCACCCCTTTAAGATAGGATCTACTCCAAGTAGTTACATAATATCTGGGATGGTTTGAGAAGTAAAGACAAAACCAGCCTGGGATTACTAAAGCATTAATGTTCAAGCTTCAAATATTTATATGGGGAAGTAGCTATTGCCCTTGATGAATGCACTGTAGAAATATATGGAATCAGGGTTACAAGGCATAGAGAAGATTAGACATATTTTTTTAAGCTGATGAGTATAGTCAATGCTAGATCGAGCCTATCCCTTTTTGGGTGTTAATCTAATGGCTGGGCTTCCGGGTTGACTCAGTGGTAAAGAATCTGCCTGCAATGCAGGAAACACAGGAGACACAGGTTCAATCCCTAGGTCAGGAAGATCCTTTGGAGGAGGGCATGGCAACCCACTCCAGTATTCTTACCTGGAGAATCTCATGGTCAGAAGAACCTAGTAGGCTACAGACCATGGGGTCACAAAGAGTCAGACATGACTGAAGCGACTTAACAAGCACATTAATGGCTACTGGATTTACAGAATGTTGGTTCTACATGTTGGTCCCTGCGTGGTGGTAGATATAAAAGGTTGAACAAGATTAATGCTGCATATGTAGAACTGAGTTTACATTTCAGGAAGACAAATGGTGAAAGAGTGGTGGCAAAAGTAAAAATAGAAGCTTGTTATGATGGTTTTCTTTTAAAACCTCTTTGAAAAATGGGCCAAAGAACTAAACAGACATTTCTCCAAAGAAGACATACAGATGGCTAACAAACACATGAAAAGATGCTCAACATCACTCATTATCAGAGAAATGCAAATCAAGACCACAATGAGGTACCATTTCACACCAGTCAGAATGGCTGTGATCCAAAACTCTACAAGCAATAAATGCTGGAGTGGGTGTGGAGAAAAGGGAACCCTCTTACATTGTTGGTGGGAATGCAAACTAGTACAGCCACTATGGAGAACAGTGTGGAGATTCCTTAAAAAATGATGATCCAGAGAGATGATATGGGGTGGGAGGTGGGAGGGGGATTCAGGATTGGGAGCTAATATACACCCATGGTGGATTCATGCCAATGTATGGCAAAACCAATATGGTATTGTAAAGTAAAATAAAGTAAAAATAAAATAAAAATAAAATAAAAAATAAAACTCCACAAGAAAATCTTGTTGAGAAATGCACATTTACCAGAAAGGCTTTTAATGATCATTTCAACTATTAAAAAACTAGGCTAAATTAAAAAAAATAAAATAAAATAAAACCTCTTTGAACCCATTACCTTATAATATCCATATACATCTTTTTAGCCAAACTGGATCTTTCTTTCAGTCTTGCATGAAAGTGTCTGAGAAGTAAGTAGGTTAGCAAAACTGAGGTCCTATTTAATACATATCATGGGAATAAGGAATATTGCTGGGCTCACTTCAGGAATGTCCAACTCTGCAGCCCTATGGACTGTAGGCTCCTCTGTCCATGGGATTTCCCAGGCAAGAAAACTGGAGTGGGTTGCCATGCCCTCCTTCAGGGAATATTCCAGACCCAGGGATCAGACCCAAGAGTCTCTTGTGTCTCCTGCATTGCAGGTGGATTCTTTCCTGCTGAGCCACCCGGTAAGCCCATAATTTATGTTATAGTAAAAATTGTGTGAATAAAGACTGAGGTTAGCAAAATTAGGACTCATCCATTCCAAATCTCTCACTATGAATGATCACACAAAACAAAGTCATAAGAGTGTGTTAGCAAAAGAATTTCAAATACAGAAGACAAGGAGAAAGAAAAAAATAAGGAGATCTAGTAAATAATGATAGTAATAATGCCAGTCCTACATGAGGTCAAAAAGTCAGTTTAAATATCTAAAATCAGCTGAGTTTTACTCATAGGAGTAAGGACATTAAAGGGGAATTAGACCATTGGAGACATCGTCCGCTATTGCATAAAAATATGTACCCAAAAAGAGACCCTTCTCCAAACTCAAGACATGAAAGAAAACTAAGCAAAGAGCATGCCTTGAAGAGCAGATAGCTGAGTTATTGGTAGTTATCAGGGCTCCCGGGGCATGGGTTTCATAACCATCAAAAACAGCTTTCTATAAGTAATTTGCTGAGGATGCAGCTCTTGCTGTGGGACTGGAGGAACTCTGCCTTGGAGGCTCAAAGCAATTATATTGCAAGAGTCAGTGGTTGCAAAATTATGATGAAACTAGAGTAAAAATGCATTCTAATCAAGGAAGTGTTGGGGGAGGTGGTGGGGAGGTTGTCACCACATAGATTCCATACCCAGTACAGCACCAGGTCACTGGCTAATCCATGTTCAAAGGAAAACTACAAATTAAGATATTTTGAATGTACGAGATGAAAATAAACCCTGAAGAATGGACTCACCACCCTGCAAATTTGAACTCCCTGAGATAGCAGGATTATTCTAATGCTACACACTGAGGAGAATTTTTCTTCAAGCGGGAGAATATAAATAGTACCATAATTAATTCCATGGTGAGATATTTCTTCTCATTGAATTTTAATCCACGAGTCTTGAAGGCTGGACCCTTGGGATAGAATAATTGGCAAAGTGGTGAACCTGAAATAAAGAATTTTCTTGATTTTCTCTCTCCTCCATTGCTCAGATATTAAGTCTAAGGCAACAGTAACGTGGGTCTAGATTAATTGTGTTTTTGGAAGCTTTCTTTTGCCTGGGGTAACTGCTATCAGACCTGGGGATTGGCTTATTGTCTTCATTTTGTGTGTGTGGCTTCATGCTAAAACATTCCTTTGTTCCCAATGCATGCTTCAGACTTTTTACAAATGGGGGCACATAAGAGACTTGGCAGGAGTAATTCAATCTCAGAGGCATTGCACAGCTACATCCTTTCCAGGGAGAGACAGACAGGTTGAAGCTGCTGAAATTCTTCAACTTCACTCTGGCGTCTGATTTAGAATTCTGCTCTCTGGCTGAGAATCAGCAGGGTTAAAAAGAAAAAAAAAAATGGCAACAATGATTTCTGGACTAAAATGAAGATTTTGGACTTTCTTTGAACTTAATATTTAAAGGCAAGATCATTTTGTTTTGGAATTGGTTTTATTTACATATTAACCTGAGGATGTTGATCTTTGATTTCTATGGACTTAGATTGGTAGTATCTTATTCTTGGCATCTTAGGTTCTCCCATGCATATGATAATGAGGAGTGGTTATATTTAAATTTGGTATATCTCTGTATTGCTGACAACTTGGTATTAGAATGGTTTACTGGTGTCATTTGATTTAACAGAATGACTTACGGTGAAGTCATCATACAATGTGGCTGGGCATACTTTGAGAATAGGTAAAAATGAGAATAAAGATTACTTTTCTGCTCTAGGGGACAGCAGTGTGTGCATTTAACATATGGTGCTGATGGTTTAGTTGTGAAGTCTTGTCCAACTCTTGTGACACCATGGACTGTAGCCCACCAGGTTCCTCTGTCTATAGAATTTCCCAGCAAGAATACTGGAATGGATTGACATTTCCTTCTCAAGTGGATCTTAATACTGAACCATTTTAGACTCCTGTGGGGACAAAAGCTAAACTTCTCCTGGAAGCAGAAAGTGAAAGTGAAGTCACTCATTCATGTCTGACTCTTAGTGACCCCATGGACTGCAGCCTACCAGGCTCCTCTGTCCATGGGATTTTCCAGGCAAGAGTACTGGAGTGGGTTGCTATTTCCTTCTCCAGAGGATCTACCTGACCCAGGGATCGAACCCAGGTCTCCCGCATTGTAGACAGACGCTTTACCATCTGAGCCACCAGGGAAGTACCCCTGGAAGCAAAAGGAAACTCAAATAGCAGCAATGGGTATTTGAGATATGGACTTAGAAAAGATCAATGAAATGGTCTTCATGGAGTGTTGCTGCCTCTCCTGGGAGGACTGTCCACGGTCAGTGAGATAGACTAAAGAGTTAAGTATGATCAGTTAAGCAAACAATTGTAATGCAATTGGAAGAATTTTTAGTTTTCTGATCTGCTTTTTCAATATGGGAGAGCTTCCTCTACAGTAAGACACTTGCTCTATCTCTCCACCTCTTCTTATTCCCCTTTATGAGAGAAATAAATTACATATTGTAGGGGAAAGTGAAAGTGAAAATCGCTCAATAGTGTCTGACTCTGCGACCCCATGGGATACAGTCCATGGGATTCTCCAGGACAGAATACTGGAGTGGGTAGCCTTTCCCTTCTCCAGGGAATCTTCCCAACCCAGGGACTGAACCCAGGTCTGCTGCATTGTGGGTGAATTTTTTACTAGCTGAGCCAGAAGGGAAGCCCATATTATAAGGGTGGGGGATTAAAAGAAACATTTGGGCACAAACAGCCCAGCTTGTAGTGGATTGGATAGTACCACCCCCTCCCAATTCATGGTCCACTTGAACCACTCAGAGTCGAAGAATGAGACCTTTTTTGGAAATATGTTTTTTTCAGATACAATCAAGTTAAAATGAGGTCATGCTGGATTAGGGTGAGCCTTAAATCTGATGATGATATCCTTTTAAGGAAAAGAGAGGGCAAACAGAGACATCAGGGAAGAAAGTCCACGTGCTGATGGAGGTACAGCTTAGAAGGATGCAGCTACAAGCCAAGGAACACCCAGCATTGCTGGAGACACCAGAAACCTGGGTGGAGGCAAGAAGGTGCCTTCTCTAATATCTTCAGAGTGAGCATGGCCCTTCTGACATATCGATTTCAGGCTTCTAATCTCCAGACCTGTGTGGGAATGAAGATCTATTGTCTGAAGCCATCAAGTTTGTAGTGATTTGTTACAAAATTAATGAGGTCAGCAACTCTATTTCCAAATATTTTAATTGCTTCCAGGTCTGTTGATATTAAATAACTTTAAAATTTTGAAATAGAATCCAATATTCCCTTCCACTCTCCACTAACTCTTGTGACAGTATAAGGCATTCATCATTTCAGTGACACTTAGAGACAATATCCATTTCTTTAGCTTACAAGTTTGACTTCATAGTCACTAAGAATATACTGTAGTCACTGAATCCTGAATATCAGGAAGAAGGATTACAAAAGTTATTGTCCCAGGAATATGATTGTTTGTCCGTTTGCTTTGACCTAAAATGTTTTCATTTACAAGTGACAAATCGGGAAAGTTAAAACTGAAAAAATACTCCCATAGATATTCTTATTGAAAACAAAGAAGTTATTGCTTATAAATTTCATAGGACACTATTGAGGGAAATTAATCTCTGTAAAGAAAATTCATTTTCAAAACAGGTGTACATTTAAGTATGAGTATTATATGCTAAAGGTGTCACTATGAGTCTGTTTATTGTTACTAATGCCTATAACAAACAATGGATTTGCATTCCAGAGGATAGAATGCCAGGTGATCTAATAGGGATTGACTGGTTTGTGTCTACTAAGCGAAGTCCCAGAAATGTGCACTAAGAGAATGACAGGGATAATGAGATGAGTAAATTGTTTGGAGATCTGAAAGTAGGATAATCTTATCAGGACTGGAATAGAATGGTCACAGAGGATATCAAAATGAAGAATATTAACTGACCAGGGGCAAATCAGCTAGGAAAACCAGGAAATGAGAACATCAGAATTGCTGATCAGAAATAAGACACAGAAGATTAAAGGGGATTTTTATGAATGATGACTGAAAATAGTATAAAATGGTGGCTAAGCAACCTGCACAAATATGAATAGGGTTAATATGACCAGGTTAAAATAAGGTTGAGAGTCTCATAGGTTATATCCATCACTTCCAGGTCCTGTAGAAATGTCATGGTTGCTTGGCCTTGTCTCAGTCAGTAGACTGACCTCCATGCCAACATCAAAGAAAACAGGCCATTCACTCCCTTTGTTCTTAGTTCCACATTGAATTCTTACACTGACCCAACTCTCCAACTTTCTGTACTATTCCTGTTGTTTCTGAGTTCTGATCTCGCAACTCCTTTTCCAATTATAGTTTCTTTTTTTCCGGATTTTGTCTCAGCATCACTGCCCATGTTCTCCTTTTGTTTTTCCCCTGACCATGAGGTGGACTTCTTCCTTGCCTTGCCTCAGCTGCTATGAGTTACTCGGGAAACAACCTGGAAGATCCAGCCAGGATTTGAGACCTTATACATCAGCGGACACCCTTGAAGACAGGTGTGCAGGACATTTTCAGAGGAGCCAGGTCATGAGAGAACCCTCAAATCAGAGCCAATTTCTGGGGAGAACTTCTAAATTCAAACCTGAGCCCCACATTTCATAGAGGAATAGTGATACGGTGAAAACTCTTTTTAATATCCTTACTTTATCTTTTGGTAAAAGCCCCATGTTTCTACTCTCACAAAATGATCCAAAGCCCATTTAACTCTTCAAGTTAATGCATAATTCACAATCATTTTGCTGCCTTTACGCAGGCTTCCCCAGGTGGTTCAGTGGTAAAGAATCTGCCTGTCAATGCAGGAGATGCAGGTCCGATCCCTGGGTCGGCAAGGTCCCCTGGAGGAGGAGGTGGCATCCCACTCCAGTATTCTTGCCTGGAAAATCCCATGGACAGAGCAGCCTGGGGGACTATAGTCCATGGGGTTGCAAAGAGTGGGCCATGACTGAGCATGCATGCATTCAAGCTATAACCTAACACTCTCTTCCCTGTCTTAACTGGATGGGAAAGATATTTAGCAGATAAATAAGAATGTTTCTGTTGTTTGTCAGTCTCTTTCTAGACCGTAGGGAAGGGTGCTCCTTTACTACTTTTCAATCTTTTCTTGTAATGATTTTCTATCACTTTTGGATCCCTTAACTTTATATCCTTGAAACGTTTAAAAACACCTTCCTGAAAATTTGAGGTGAGAGGTAAAATTTAAATGTGGGGAAACCAAGTCATATCTCAGCCCAGGTGGTAGTGTCAACAGCATGATCATGACTTTTTGGATCATTCCATTTCCTACCTTCCAGAAAAGCCATGTTTCCATTCCGATTTCCACTAGCTTAAAATTTTCCTAGCTTAAAATTAGTTTTCCACATTCACTGTGGAACCAATGGTGGAGCAAAGAAAAGGGCGTGGCTATATGCTTCAGTTCTAAAACATGATCAACTGTAGAATGATGAAGAACATTATTGATTTAATATTAGTTTGGGGACAGGGGTTACTTTATCAGGCACATTTTTTAACATAGATATTTTGGCCACTCCACACAGCATGAAGGATCTTAGACCAGGGATCGAACCCATGCCCTCTGCAGTCGAAGTGCAGAGTCCTAACCTCTGGACCACCAGAGAATTCCCCAACACAAATATTTTAAGTGTGAAAAAAAAAGATCTTTGAGTAGATACAATGTAATATCTGTAAATTATTATATTTTAATTTGACCCACAGTGCTGGGTCAAGCACTGTGCTAGTCACACATATTACATGCATGAACTCATTTATTCTTCTCAATAGGCCTGTGTTGCACTCAATTTTATCAATTTTGCAAAAGAGAAAATTGAGTGTCCTATACATAGTGAACCTGCTCAATATTACTGAGCTAGTAAGTGAAAGTCTTGTGTTCTTTAAACTTAACACCAAGTTCGTGTTTTCTCCCCTTGAGCTGTGGTAGATGAAACATTCTACTTACTAACCTCAGGAGCACTGAGGGAACAGAAGCTTAGACGACTTCCTAATTCAACCATCTTCCAACCATCGTCTCCAATGGCTTCTAAGTAATTCACAACCAAGGTTATACACTTCCATTGCCTGAAATCATTTACTCTTCAGAATTTGAATCTAACGTTCCACCAAAACCACAGCATTGTATTTCTTTACTTCTCATGTCTTCCTCATCCGATTACATACTTTTATGACCTCCCAGTCCCTTGAAATCCCTTATCTCCTTTCCATCTATGTGCATGTATGCCTTCACTTTCTTTTCTACTGAACTTGAATCCACTCACCCATCTCTCTAGTGCTTTTTCATTACAAACTTTTCTCCCTTATCTCTCTGTCTTGCTATTTCACCAATTCAATATTCCCAATTTGAAACCAATTTAATCATGTCTTGCTCTGTCCAACACTGTGTTCAGAAAACCATTCCAGTTGTATCCATTACAAAAGTTTAGTCTCCACCAACAAAACTCAGCCTCCAACACTGCTGAGAATTTTTTTTGTATTCTCCCTAGTTACCTTCCTCTCACATGTTTCACAGATTCTTCTAAACTCAAATTATTCTCATTAGTTTCTTACTCCAAGCCTGCTTTTCAGTGGATGAGCTTATTTCCTACTCTGCAGAGAAAACAGAAGGCTGAAGTCCCTCTGTTTCAATACTCATCCTCACTCATGTATTTATGTCAGTCCACCCAAGTTATCTACCAGACTCTTTCACTTCCTTCAAGACTTGGCTTTTTTTTTTTTTTTTTCATTTCCAATCACTTTATTTAATTAAAAATATCTTCTTCCTCTGCTGACTTAGTCCTCAGGATTATTCTTAAAACAATTGCTTTCTAACATACTCTCTCATTTATTTGTAAAGTTTATTTATATTGCTTATCTTTCTCAAGTACAATGCAAGCTCCACTAAGAGCTCTGTCTATTTTGTACACTGATGTGCTCCAAGCACCTAAAATGGTACTTGGCTCATGGTAAAATTGAAGTGAAAGTATTAGTTGCTCAGTCGTATCTGACCATTTGTGACCCCATGGACTGTAGCCTGCAAGGCTCCTCTGTCCATGAGATTCTGCAGGCAAGAATACTGGAATGGGTAGCCATTCCCTTCTCCAGGGGATCTTCCCAAGAGAATTGACCCAGGACTGAAACCAGGTCTCCACCATGGTAGGTACCAGTAATTATTTGTTGGATGAATCAGCAAATATGCACAAGTTGTTTGCTTGTGCAAACAAGCTTTGGTTGTTTGCTTACTTCCCTATCCTCCCAGAGGAAGGGGTTACTTAACCCATAGCTAATTAAGACTGATAACAATAACTGCTGGGCTTCCCTTGTGGCTTGGCTGGTAAAGAATCCACCTGCAATGCAGGAGACCTGGGTTTGATCCCCGGGTTGGGAAGATCTCCTAGAGAAGGAAAAGGCTAGCCACTGTAGTATTCTGGCCTGGAGAATTCCACAGACTGTATAGTCCATGGAGTTACAAAGAGTTGGGCACACCTGAGCGACTTTCACTTTCAAAATAGCTGCTACTGCAGCAGAGATCAGGAAGATGATATAATTTGTTTGTTTACGTTGAAGTTATGACTTTGTAAGACAGTGCTAAGGTTGCATACTTGGCATCCAGTACGAGAAAGCTTTCCTTATCGCTCCGTCTTCTACCTAACTAGTTCAAGGGCAGAGAATACATTTGCTGACTTCGTAACCTCTGATCGTCTTTCAGTTAACCTGGACAGGACACATATCACTGCTGCACTCAACCTCTGTCATTAAATCCACTCCCAAAACAACTGGCCTGCAAGTTGACCCAGAGATACTGACTTCTGCTGCATTTCATTTCCTTTGATAGCTTTGGCCAATATTTTTTGTCACTGCAACTGAATTTTGTGCCGATTATAGTCTACTAGAGACTTCACTGACACCAACCAGTGTATTTCTCCTTGGAACACAAGTCGATCTTGAGTTACAGTCCCCAGTGAACAAGAACAGTTGACTGTAAAGCAGTAATATAATCAACTATCCCTCTGGGTAAAAGTTGTTTGCCCAGAATCCACAACCTACTGGAAAATGCAATGCAAACACCTGCTATTTACAATTTCCTGGGATAAAATATGATTGCAAAAAATCCTTCATCAGATAGATAATATTTCCAAATGCTGATCTTCCAGGCTTAATCAAAAAAACCCCTCTTAGAATATTCATTGCATTTACCCTGAGTGCCTAAATTCCACAAAATAAATATCTTTTCTTAATGTTTGAAAATGTTATTATGACCTGCCTTCTCATTCTTTTTAAAAGAAAAGAAAATCCATAATAGTTTCATTCAATTTATTTTCATGAATGTCTTTAATTTTTGCCTGATTCTTACCCTATCCTGGAGTTGGCTTTGTTTTGTCTGTGTCAAAGGATCTTTTTGATTTTTAAGTAGATATTGCAGGAAGTAGAAACTTGTGGTGGTTTTGTGATATATTGTTTTTTTTTTAAAGAATGATGATTCAATCTGCAACCTTTATGTATTGCTTAAAAGGAATGAGTGCTATCTGTTTGTCTGCTGTGAGGGTAAGGGATTAAAACAATGTGTGGTTAAATAAATTAGGTATGGAATTGCTTTCTTTATTGTTTCCACTGAAGGAGTCATTCATGGCTCTTTTTTTCCCTCTTTAAAATAAACTATTGGATTAGAGATCCCACTTCACTTAGGTTGTGACGAGGCTGAACAAGCAGTCAGACTCCAAAATGCGAATGGATTGTGTTGTTAAAATGGTTCTGTGACTCTCTAATAAATTTTTACATAGAAATGATATTGCTACACTAGCTAATGAATGTCATTTCTGTGATTTTTTAATGTGAGAAATGTATACAGGCAAATATTGCAGAGTTTTTGTTTTCATATCTCTTATTATTTCATTTTTTTCTTTTCCATTTTCCTTATACTTTCTCTTTGAACTTTCTGAGACGTTTTGCCTTTTGACTTCTCCAATTTACTCTTAATTTCGGCTGTCTTGAGTAGTTTCACTGCCTTCCCAACCAAGTGTTGACCCACTTTCCATAAATTACACGCTCATTGACAATTTCAGCTTCTTTGCCTTCTGCTACGAATGTCTATCAAGTCACTATTCCTATATTATCTGTTCTGACATATTTATGGTCTGGATTTTCACCTCAATAATGCAACATTTGGTAATCCTCTTCAAAATTTTCACAATTTTCTTTAGTTCTTTTGCCTTATTCTCACTCCCATTCTTTTACTCTCAGCAGGAAATTTGTACATGTTCCTTATGGAGAAATTAGAAACCACTCAGTATGATTCCCTAAACTTGCCACTAATATAAACATTGTTTATATTATTTCCTCTTACCTTATTTCATCTCTTTTAAAGGACAAGTTGTGCTTCCTCTAAGTTTAACCATTCCATCTGTTCTTTTGTTTTTTCGTTCATCCTTCTTAAATATCTTTCTCTATCACTAATGGATGAAACGTAACTTTTGTGCACCTTGATTTTTCCAGTAATCATGTACAGATGTGAGATGCCAAAGAATTTATGCCTTCAATTTGTGGTGTTGGAGAAAACTCTTGAGAGTCCCTTGGATAGCAAAGAGATCAAACCAGTCAACCCTAAAGGAAATCAGTCCTGACTATTCATTGGAAGGACTGATGGTGAAACTGAAGTTCCAATACTTGGCCACCTGATGAGAAGACCTGACTCATTGGAAAAGACCCTGATGCTGAGAAAGACTGAGGACAGAAGGATAAGGGGGTGACAGAGAATGAGATGGTTGGATGGCATCACTGACTCAGTGGACAAACTTTTGAGCAAACTCCAAGAGATAGTGAAGGATAGGGAAGCCTGGCATGTTGCAGTCCATGGGGTTGCAAAGAGTCGGGGGCGACTTAGTGACTGAGCAATGACAACATTCTTCATTAAACCCTTTTTGAATTGTACTTAAAGATATTCTTTGTGAAAAAAGAAATAAAACAATTCCTAAACATTTCTTTACATTTTCTCTTATGTCCATCTCAACCAATCTTCTGAAAAATTAGCCCAGTGGTAGAACATTTTCAGGAGATGTTGAGTTCTGGGATGTGATCAGCGGTATAGGAATGTACAGTAGAGGTAAAAAGAACAGGACAAGAAACTGAAAGGCTAGTATGTTAGATGGATTGTCAAAGTGAAGTTTAAAGTCACCTATAATAAAGATCCAACTTAGCCAAGAAAAAAGGATTATTACTGGGCACTAATTGTATCTAGTATTTCTTAGTAAGTGAGCAAGATTGATCAGAAAGTCTGTGGATAATTTATGTGGTGAATGAATAAAGGTTGGCATAAGCCTTCAAAGAGCAGGATTTTTTACTCCATGGAGAAGGAAAAATAGTGTAAACTCCAGAATGGAAGTCAGAAGGATGCCAGCTTTAATTCCCAGATGTGAGGTCCATGAGATGTTGGTGAAAGAGCAGAAGCTTAATGGAAGAGCTGCAGGGGAAAATGGCTTTCTTGGCAGAGTCATGAAGAGTGTGGAATTTCAGCAAAGAGCTCATAAATGAAGGAGAAATTTGTAACTGTGAATCAGGGTCTCCCAAAGACATATGATGGGTAAATGCTCAGCAATGAGGTCAGATCAAGGAAAAAGGAGCCTGGAGCAGTAGTATGTTTAAGAAACTAGATTATAGATGAGTAGGAAGGTTCAGATCTTGGGCAATGAGCAGGATAACAAATTTGAGTAGAAGCAGAATAAACTAGTCAAGAACTCACAGATTTGCCATAACAGTTTTCTATTCATTTGGAAGAGATCAGCCATGGCTTGGGGTAAATATAATTCTGAAAGAAAGGATAATCGATGAGGAAATTCTGACTTGAGCTGATTGCACTGACTCTAATGACAGGCTCTGGGTGTGAAGGTCCTACACAGAAACTCCCTCCATGGCAGTATGTGTGCTAGGGAGTGAAGATGGAGATCTAATGGTGAGAGATGTAGTCATAGAAACCAAGAAGCGCATCATTAGTCCAAGCTGTATAAAACGAAAGGAGCCACCGGCCATCAGCACCTCCAGTAATGGTCCCCAATTTTGTATTAATTGACATGTCACACATTGAGCTGCAAGACCCAGTGTTCTACGCAGAAATTCAGGAGATATGATTGCCTCACAGGCAATTATAGAAATGCTGATCGTTATTTTTCCCCCCTAATGGATACATATTTTTGTTTAAAATACAACCATTCCAAAAGTTACTTGAATCTGTTCCTGGTACATTTACTGATGAAAACAGAACTGGGCCAACCTTTTTCTGGGTTTGATGTGCTTTCCAGACCTGTTAAGTTTAGTTGAGAGTAATCCTACTCCTTATAGTGTGAGATGTTTTAAAGTGCTTTGCTGCACCTAGAGAACAAAATTTTTCACGATGGCTAATCAGAAGGAAAAGATGGCATCAGAGGATGAGATGGCTGGATGGCATCACTAATGCAATGGTCATGAACCTGGGCAAACTTTGGGAGATGGTGAGGGACAGGGAGGCCTGGTGCTCTGCAGTCTATGGGGTCACAAACAGTTGAACATGACTGGGTGACTGAACAATGACAATCAGAAATAAACAAAGGGACAGATATAAAGTTGGCAAAGTGGAGAATATCAATGAAAGAGCTCTACTTAGCTAATGTGAATATAGAAATCAAATAAAACCAGGATTCAAGGTAGGAATAGCCATGTTAGAATTTCTAGTTTTCATCCAGATACTGTACTTCAGGTAGACCTAGTGACTAGTATCCAGCATGCTAAAAGCATACTGCAGTCTCTCTCATCTGCAAATTTTATTCATGCAGATGTTACATGCCTTATGATGGAAAGACTTCCAAAAGGGGAAAGTGGTTTCTTCATGTCAAATGTAATAAACCCAAACCAGGTAAGTCGGCTTTGCAGCCTGGAATCCTATTTGTTTGCATTAAGCTGACTTCTCCCATATATCTTTCACCAGTAATATCAGACTGTATATCCATTCTGATGATGTATACATGGAAATTTTTCAGCACAAAATCACATGGGAAACTCCTTAAGATTGCTCTGACATGCTTTTTCTCTTAATTTTTTTCCTGCTGCAATTTTGGAAGGCTGAACTTTTCTCCTGTTAAAATGATTAGTGCTTTAAGTGAATGAGATCACTTACTGAAATAAAAGTCCAGCCAAGCCACTCTCTCATATCATGATCTCATATGGGCTCAACCTCAAGAGAGGCCCCTAGAGAGATTTCACAAAATTGTTCATCCAATTGTTGTATGCGGCCTCTGTTCAGAAAGGAAACATGGTTGACAAAATCTAGTAAAAAGGGCCCCGGGATGCCAAAAACAATATAAACCCATGTGTGCCTTAATATAGGCTGCTATCTTGCAAAAATAATCTTCCTCTGTTGTACATATAAAACCCCTGGTGCATGAAACACCTGAATACTTATGTAATTCTCACTCTCTGTGAAGTGAAAGACCAAAAATGCTGAGCTCTGCATGTAGCCCTGTGCCCACAAATAGGCCATGCAGCAATTGGGGATGCTGAAACTTAGCCTGCAAGCTTCGCTTGGCTTCAGAGCTTTTGAGCTGCTGTCCATCTGACACAGATATCTCTTTTTAAAAAACAAAAATCACTTATTTGTTTTTGGCTGCACTTGGTTTTGATTGCTGCACGTCGGCTTTTCCCTGGTTGTGGTGGAGGCTTCTCATTGTGGGGGCTTCTCTTGTCAGAGAGCGTGGGCTTCAGTAGTGCCCGTGTGTGGGCTCAGTAGTTGTGGCACATGGGCTTATTCGCTCGTGGCATGTGGAATCGTCCCTGACCAGGAATAGAGCCTGTGTCCCCTGCATTGGCAGGTGCATTCTTCACCACTGGACCACCGAGGAAGTGCTGATATGTATATCTTTTGATTTTCCACTGACTAAACATTCACAACTAAGGTCACTGATCATTGAATATGTCTCTATCTAAGTAGATTCAAAATGATTTTGAAAATGTGAGATAAAGCAGTAATTGTTGCCTTACCTGCAGGCTCCCATCTAGAAAACACTGCAAAGTACCACTTACCACTTCACTATGCTCTCAGTTCTCCCCACTTTCTTTCCTCATCAGAGACTTTCTCTTCCCCTCTCTGACTTCCCTCTCCAGCTACTTTCCTTTCTCCTCACTAGCACTCTCAAATCCTCTTCCAAAAAACAAAGCAAAACAAAAAAATGCACATCATTTTGCTTGTTAATCTATATTTTTTGTACTGAGGCAGATTCTTCAAAAGACACATACTATTAGAATTCATTCAGGGTGAAATGGGTAATCTTATACAGACCAACCCCAATATTTATTAGAGAAATTAAATGCATAGTTACAAAGAATCCCCCAATAGAATTTCCAGGCTTAGATGACATCAGTGATAATTTCTTCCAAATTTAAAAAGGAACCAATACAAATTCTACATAAAATTTTCTAGAAAAATAAATGAGAAAATCCAGTCCCTTTCCAAAATTTAATAAAACCTACAGATTGATGAGTCAAAGACCAGAAAGATATAACAAGAAAATTACAAGCCCATATCACTGACGAAAATAGATATAACTATCCCTCATGCTGCTGCTGCTAAGTCGCTTCAGTCATGTCCGACTCTGTGCGACCCCATGGACGGCAGCCCAGCAGGCTCCCCCATCCCTGGGATTCTCCAGGCAAGAACACTGGAGTGGGTTCCATTTCCTTCTCCAATACATGCAAGTGAAAAGTGAAAGTGAAGTCACTCAGTCGTGCCTGACTCTTAGAGACCCCATGGACTGCAGCCCACCAGGCTCCTCTGTCCATGGGATTTTCCAGGCAAGAGTATTGGAGTGGGGTGCCATTGCCTTCTCTGATAGTTTATTATGTGTAACTGTAATTTATCCAAGAGACATAGAATTAAATTTTTAAAAATCAGTATAATTCATTGTATTGACAAACATGAAAAGATAAAAAACACTTGACAAAATTTTTTTAAATATAAATTTATTTATTTTAATTGGAGGTTAATTACTTTACAATATTGTATTGGTTTTGCCATACATCAACATGAATCCACCACAGGTATACACACGTTCCCCATCTTGAACCCCCCTCCTTCCTCCCTCCCCGTACCATCCCTCTGGGTCATCCCAGTGCACCAGCACAAAATTATCTCTTATTCATAATAAAAACTCTCACTAAACTAAGAATAAAACAGAACTTCTTCAACCTTAAAGTTCACATAATACTAAATGGTGAAAAAACACATGCTCTTCCCTCAATAACAGGAACAAGGCATAAATATCAACTCTTACCACTTCTATTTAACATTATACTTAAGGTTCTAGAAAATACAATCAGGAAAGAAAAAAGGTATAGAGAATTCAATGGAAGAACAAAGTATTCACAAGTAATATGACAGTCTATGTAAAAATTCCTAAGAAATCTACAAAAAAAAAAAAGATTTGAGAAATAATACTGAGTTTAGTGAGGTCTCAGGATACAAGATGAATATGCAAAGATTGATTGTATTTGTGTATATTACAAATGAACCACTGGAAATTGAGACAAACATCCAAATGACTTAATAATATAAAAA